>ML801850.1:256789-274194 GCA_009831015.1 Picea engelmannii
TTAGATTCATCTCTTCGCCCTTATCACATTCATACATATCATTTTTTGGAAAAACAAATTGACCCCACCCGCCCCTTTTTGGTTCCCTCATCCTCATGGCCCATACTTGTAGCCAAGACTTGGAAACTCACTTCAATACCTTGCAATCTAGTCTCACCGATACCCAACAAGAAGTAAAACAACTCAGTGTCAATGTTTCCTCCATCAATACAACCATGCAGTCCACAATGGAGGAAATCAAACAAGATTTGACCACCCAGCTTGAATTTGTCTTTTCGTCACTCTGCACCAAGCTTCATATCCCTACAGATAACCCTTCTTTTGAATCCCCTCCACATACTGAAGGTGAACATTCCTCTCATTCCCATAACTTTCACCACCATCACTTTCAACGTGACCTATTCCTTATGCGGGTGTATGTGACCAAATTTGATGGCTCAGACCCCACTGGTTGGGTAACCCAAATGGAACATTATTTATCTTTATACAGCATTACAAATGATTTGGCCAAACTCTGGTATGGTGTTCTCCATCTAGATCAAGAACGTTGGCAATGGTGGCAATGGAGAAAAAAATCCCGTCAAGGGTATATTGCTTGGACACACTTTGTGGCAGATATTTATGAACGCTTTGACACTGACACCAACCATTTGGACCATTTGACAAAGTTGAAACAATCAAGAACAGTGGAATACTTTATAGTTGCCTTTGAACGCCTGGATTTTTGACCGATGGCATGTCTGATGCCTTTTTCCGAGAGTGTTTTATTAGTGTCCTCAAGGATGAGATTTAGGTCGATGTCCTCATGGATCGACCTCAGAGTTGGGTGGAGGCTACTAAAAGAGATAAAGAAGCAAAACAGGTTATATCTTCCCAAAACCGAAAACTCTCCTTTATCCCTCGTCCTAAACCAGTAAATCCCACTACTCCCTCCGCTCCACTAAAGATCCAAAAATTGACCAGGGCTAAAATGGATGAACGCCAACTCAAAGGCCTTCATTATAACTGTAATGAAAAATATTTCTCGGGCCAGAAGTGTAAAGAACCAAATCTTTTTATGGCCATCTCTGAGGATATTTCGGAAGAGCATGTTGAAAATCCCCTTGTGTCTGAGTCACCTGAAACCACTGACATAACCCCTCCCTCATACCCTCCTGAAGTAGAACCGTTCATTTCCCTCAATTCTCTCACTGGCTTCTCCTCTCCCCAAACCCTCAAGCTAATCAGTTACATCAAGCACCAGAAGGTCATCATTCTGGTTGATAGTGGAAGCACCCATAATTTTATTCATCGCTGCATTGCCCAAGAAATTCATTGCTACATCCATGCCATCAATAATTTCCAAATCATTATTGCCAATGGTGGTTCCATGAAATGTGGAGGGAGTTGTAAAAATGTGTGTCTCCAAATTGGTGACTACCACCTGAAATCTCATATGTTTTCTGTCGACATGGGTGGTTGTGACATTGTGTTGGGTGCAGACTGGATAAGTATTTTGGGTCCCATTCTCATGGATTTTAAGGACTTAACCATGTAATTCAACTAGGAGGTCCACCAATATAAGTTCCAAGGCATCATTGTCGGTTCACCTGAGATCATTAGTTCCCATCGCATGGAAAAGATGCTCAAAAAAGGTCATTCCAGTGTTATTGCCCGAATCCATGCCATATAAGCAACAAAGACATCCTTGGTGCCACAAGACCTCCAAGCCATCATTTCTAAACATCAATTGGTCTTTTCCACTCCTGAAGTACTCCCTCCTTCCCATGGTGTTCATGATCATTCCATTCCCCTTGTACCCGGAATCCTTCCTCCCAATATTCGTCCGTATCGTCACCCCTTTTCCCAAAAAAATGAAATTGAGAAAATAGTCTAGGAACTCCTTAATGCAGACGTTATCTGCCATAGTATGAGCCCCTACTCTTCTCCCATGGTCATGTTCCTGAAGAAAGAAGGTTCTTGGCGAATGTGTCCTAACTTTCGTGCCCTCAACAAACTTACCATTAAAGAAAAATTTCCCATTCCTGTCATTAATGACCTCCGGGATGAATTGAGTGGTGCCCAATTCTCTACTAAACTCGATCTTCATTCGGGATACCACCAGATACGTATGAAAGAGGCAGACATTTCCAAGACTTCCTTTAGAACTCATGAGGGCCACTATGAGTTTTTGGTCATGCCCTTTGGCTTGTGTAATGCCCCCTCCACCTTCTAAAGCCTCATGAATCATGTCTTCTGTCCTTTTCTCCTCCATTTTGTCTTAGCTTTCTTTGATGATATCCTCATCTATAGAAAAACCTGGACATACCATCTTGCTCATGTGGATCGAGTTCTCCATCTACTCTCTCAGCACCAACTTTTCCTGAAATAGTCTAAATGTGCTTTTGGCGCCTCAGAAGTAGAATACTTAGGTCATCTGGTTGGAAAGGATGGCGTCAGGGTGGATCCTAAAAAGATTGAAGCTATGCAATACTGGCCTCACCCAAATACTCTCAAGAGCTTGTGTGGATTTCTGGGCTTAACACGGTATTATCGCAAGTTTTTAAGAATTATGGAAAGATTGTAGCACCTCTCACTGCTCTCCTAAAAAAAACTCTTTCACTTGGACTCCATCCACTGCTCAAGATTTTCAAACCTTGAAGATGGCCATGTGCACCACTTCAGTCCTGACCCTTCCTGATTTCACAAAGAACTTTGTGTTGGAATGTGATGCCTCAGGGAAAGGAATTAGTGTTGTCCTTATGCAAGTGGGTCGACCTTTGGCCTTTACCAGCAAGAAACTACCTGAAAGAAATCTGGGCAAATCAATCTATGAAAAGGAAATGTTGGCTATTATTCATGTCCTTGACCTGTGGCGCCCTTATCTATTGGGGCAACATTTCCAAATTAAGACAGACCATCAAAGCCTCAAGTATTTTCTAGAACAATGCATTTCCTCCCTGGAGCAACAAAAATGGGTGACTAAGTTATTTGGATATTATTCTGAGATCATTTACAAGAAAGGAAAAGACAATGTGGTTGCGGATGCACTTTCCTAAAAATATGAATATGAAGGATCCTTTTTTCTCTTTCCTTCATTGTACCATATTGGCTCCAAGTCGTTCGCCAGGAATGGCTAAAAGATCCCAAAAGTCCGCATCTGATCCAAAAATTGCAGTCCAATGCTCTAGCTTCCCTAGGGTACTCTTGGCTCCATGATGAGCTTCGATACAAAGGCTGTTTGTATTTAAGTAAACAATCAAAGATTAAATCCATGGTACTTTCTAAGCTTCGCGGTACACCCACAATGGGGTACTCCAGGTTCACCAAAACCTATGACAGGGTCAAACGTTCTTTTTTATGGGATGGTATGAAACAGGACATTCGTAATTTTGTCCTTGAATGTGATGTGTGTTAATGCAACAATGGAGAAATAGTCAAATCTCCGGGCACACTACAACCGCTTCCGATTCCACCTGCTATTTGGAAGGATATCTCTATGGATTTTATTACCGGCTTACCCAAATCAGGAAATAAATTAGTCATCATGGTGGTTGTTGATCGCCTTTCCAATTATGCTCATTTCTTCTCTCTTCAACACCCGTTTACAACATTCACAGTGGCTCAAATTTTCATGGATCAGGTCTTCAAGCTTCATGTCATGTCGCACTCTATTGTTTCTGATCGTGACCCAACTTTCACAAGCAATTTTTGGCAAGAACTGTTCAAGCTATAAGGCACCCAATTGCATCTCATCTTAGCTTATCATCCCCAGACTAATGGTCAAACGGAATTTGTCAACAAATGTTTGGAAATATATTTGAGGTGTTTTTCCTCAGAAAAGAAAAATCAGTGGGCTCAATGGTTACCCCTAGCTGAATGGTGGTACAACACTTCATACCATACAACTACACACATGACTCCTTTTGAAGCAGTATATGGACAAAATCCACCTTCAGTTCTCTCATACTTACCTGGTGTCTTGAAGGTCCAGGCGATTGACCAAACACTTACAGTTCGAGAGGCTATTCTCCATACCATCAAAGAGAATTTGGTCATGGCACAAAATCGCATGAAGCAACAAGCAGATCAAGGTCGCTTTGAACGTCAATTTGTAGAAGGGGATCAGGTGTTTCTTCGACTACAACCTTACAAGCAAACTTCCCTCAAGGTCGAGCATTGTCAGAAGCTAGCACCCAAATTTTATGGTCCTTATATCGTTCTCAAGCGTGTGGGACAAGTATCATATCAGTTAGTTTTGCCCAGTCATTCAAAGCTACATCATGTTTTTCATGTTTCATGCTTAAAGAAGGTGATTGGAACTAAGTGCCAAATTCAAACCGACCTTCCTGAGTTAGCCGAAGAAGGATCCATTTGGCTATAGCCACAAGCAGTTTTGGACCAACGTGAGTGTTTCCTACGTCAAAGAATCATCAAGGAAGTGTTAGTCTCGTGGAAATATACAACTCCAGTAGATGCCACTTGGGAACCAGCTACCATTCTACAGCAATTTCCGCATCTCAAGCCTTGAGGACAAGGTTGTTTTTAAGGGGGAGGACATGTTAGGGTCCTAACCCGCACATAGGTAGAACAATATATTCAGATGTAATAAAGGTCAATATTAATAAGTCCTTGCAATAAAATAGAATAAGTCGAATGTAAGAAGACCTAATAGAAGCTTTCGCTTCTAGAAGGATCTTCCTCTAGATGCTTCTTTTGATAGACATATTTAGTATAAATAGGAGTCGAGGGTATGAGAACCCTAGTTTGGATATTATTGTAATAGAGCTTTGTTCAACTAGAGGTTTCCCCCTCTAAGAGGCTCGTGAACATTGCTTTCAGAATCAATGTGTTATTTCTGTTGTTATTCTTATATCATTCCAGTGCTATTGTGGTGATTGTTCTGGTTATATTGTTGTTTTTCTGCCATTTCTAGCATTTTGTTTTTGTTCTGCATACTTTTTATATCTGGTATATTACACATTGATGACGACACTCTGGACAATGCTGACATGGATGTTAGCTTGAGAGTGAGTCATAAAGCTCTGATAATTTTTGGTCCATCATCTCTTGACATAATTGTTGTTTCTCTATGTCCCTACAAATATAAAAAATTAATTGTACTTGTTCATCTAAAATTCTATTGGGAGGATCCTCTTCTCCAATCCCGTGGGAGTCTTCCTCTTGGGCCTGCAACTTGTTACTCATGTTGTTCCTCCATGGTTGAATGCTTCTTTCGGAAGGTGAAATTGGTACATCCTCATTGTCCCAATTTTGGACCGGTGGTATCTCCTTTTCTAAGATTGCATGTCCCCAAACCTCCTCTTCCTCTTGAATTACCGTTGAATCCATGTTCTCTACCATGGGAAACAAAGTCCGATGAGAAGAACCATAAACTATAGAGGACGAAGAGGGAGATCAATGATGACTTGAGAAAATTTGGAATGTTCTTGACCCTCTACGAACTTTACCTCTTTCATGAGGCATGATGCAAGGAAGAACCATAAGAAACCTAAGGAAGAGCCAAAAGAAACCTAGGACTGGAATTATGGGGATGGTAACAAAATGAGAGAAAAGTGAAAAATATATCATTATTAATATTAAATACATATTTCAATATTAAAAATCTAAAATATTTAATATAAAAAATTAATAAATATTTTTTCAATTATTTTTTTTGTAATTTAATAGCTTTATCATTATTCATCTTTACATAAAAGACTTAAAATCTGAAGTATATGTCATTATTTTTTTAAGCATGTAAATGGATAAATAAGAAAGAAAATAATTTTGTCTCGACTAATGTTTACTTTAACCATAATTTTTTAGTATATATTACTTTCTTAACATATAAATGGATAAATAAGAGAGGAAATAATTGTCTTAACTAATGTTTACTTTAACCATAATTAATATGTAAATTTGATAAAGAGGAGACAAGTTTATTTTGTATTTACTTTAACTATAATTAAAAGTTCGAATTAAGGCAGGCTTTAAATCAGATAAACAATTAAAAGTTCAAATTAAAGCAGGCTTTAAATCAGATAAACGATTCCAAAAGTGATGATAGCCATAATCAACAATTTTTTTTTAAATTCGATGTATCTGTTCTTCATAGATTTTCTAATGCTAATAATAATAATAATTAGCATGTTTGTTTTTATAATTACACTTTTATTAAAAATATTAATGGGTACATCATACCATCATGTTAATTATGCTTTTGGCTTTTTTTTCTTTTCTAATTATATTTAAATATTAATGGACACCATGATGTTCTCTTTGTGGAACTAATTCCCTTTTTAGAAATCCTTGTGTATTTATTTATATTTAGGGATGGACCAAAAATAGTAAGTTCATTAATTGACGTGATAATATTCAATGATGTGATAATCTTCAAGAACAAAAAGTATTCTCTTTGTGGAACTAATTTCCATCTTCAGAAATCCTTATGTATTTTTTTAAATCTAAGGATGGACCAAAAATAGTAAGTTGATTCATTGATGTTATAATCTTCAATAACAAAAGTGGACATTATTTGACAGAAATAAGAAATTATGATAGGGTTTTTAAACTTCTTGAACCTCATCATATATGCTTTGATAGATTCATGAACCGATCGATTCAAATATTCACAGCAATTGTGACGGCTTCGTCTTCTTCACTACCTCGGTTCTTTCAATATCATTCACAGTCTGATAGAACAAGATGTACGTATTCAAATCCTTGTTGGAATCACATGTTGTTGTTTCAGACGACCCAAAAAAATCCCGCACCCTACTCTCCTCCATCGTTTCCGCCTTCTCATCATCAAATTTGAGCCACTGGTCGTCGCTCTTCACTAGAGCAATGTAATGTCCATAATTCACCGTGCGCCCCACATACACCACAACAACAAATAAAAAATACAGAGGATCGTCAACATCTTCTTTCCCACGACTGTTAACAGGAAATCTGAACTCTATGGGGAAAGCCACACGATGAAACAACTTCTTGAATCCCTGCACTTGGCCTTCCTGTGTGTATTTGAAACGTTTCAGCTGGCAAATGAGAACTTGAGGTGGAGACTTGATCCTCAACCTCTTCTCGGCTTCCTGTAAATGGAAGCACTTGTCGCACCAGTACTTGTTTTTCCCAATCAGTTTCTCCACAGAGTCGAATTCATTCAGACAGCTTGACAGAGAAGAATTTTCTTGTATCTCCACGCTGAGATCCATGAACGGGTCTTCTCTGCATGTTACACTCTCGCAACACGAACAACTAGTTTCGTTTGTGAAAGTACCTCTGAATATCTCGCGAATACTACATATTGCACCCTCGGCTTCCTCATCCTAGCGAGGAGGACTTTCTTCGTCGAGATTATTCAAAATAAATATCAAAAACTCATGTGCATCCTCCTTCTCTTCACTGCAACTGGAAATCTCGTTCTCTTCCATCACCAACTCTACAAATCGTCAGGGAGAAACGCCGGACGTTTTTCTGGAGTTCATGTGGTGGAATAAATCTGCCAGGCACGTTAGTAGATTATTATTCTCATCATCATTTCCTCCATTGCAGTAATATTCTAGTAACTTCTTTCTGAAAGGAGCGCATAAATAAAGGGCCTGCACAACACTGTTACAGTAGCAGGTATTCCCCAAGTTCTCGAGACCAGCGTAGACATTTTCATCGTTTGTGAAAAGAAAATCTGAAATCATATGATGGGTGCACTTCAAATCTTTCAATCCTGAATTCAGTAGATTCATCAAAACTTTAACAAAATCATCATAACTTTTTCTGGTTAATGAGCTGGTAGCTGTATGGTGGAGGAGGAAATCCCCCGAGCTAGCAAGTGGAGGAAAACGCAGCGGCTGGCAATGAGAACACATAGAAGTCATTAGCGAGGAAAAGGACTAGGAGCAGCCTCAACAATTTGCAAATCGCCTCACGGAGGAGCACCTCCAACTCATCTTTGAAATCAGGCAGAAACATGACGATCAGATGCACTTTCAGCATCCTTGTTCAAAGAATGGACATATTGTTCTACACACTAGTGGATGCTCCTGCGCGAACTAGATGTCCAACATGCGGCCAACGGTTCACCCTGGTCTACAACATCCATGGACAACTAAGATTGATAATGGAGTGAAGTCTCCAGGTTACTGTTCTTCGTTAATTCGAGTTGCAGGATTAATTTCTCAGTGAACTATCGCAATAGGCTAGAAGGATACATAGTTTTTCCCTACACTATTAATGTAGTTTTGTTCATAGCAGTTATGTCAATAGCTAGTCTTAGAGGCCACCTGAATATTGTACACACATTTATGTTTATGCAGATAGGATGCAGAATTGTGTTTAAGCAGTTCTAGCTTACAGGATGATGTGTCAAACTCAGAACATCTAAGAGCCACCTATTTTGGTTTCCCTTCTGTGGAAGAACAAGTGGCTCACACTTGGCACTGTACAACTTACAGATTGTATTAATACAAGGATCCACTTTTATTTACAAAAAAAAAGTTAGGTGCATCATTATTTCTCCTCTAACTTGTTTATAATTTTGTTTCCAATAACTTCTATCATTTAGATATTAAAGTGTCATCTATCATTTAGATATTAAAGTGTCGAAATAAAGTCTCATATATACTATATTTAATATAAAACTTAACATGCTACTATAATAAAAAAAATTGTCAAGTAGTTGTAGCTCAATTGGTTGGGGTGGGGAGTTTTCTCCTCTCCACCTAGGTTGAAGTTTCATCTATACAACATAAGATTTCACATCCCACTTTGTGACATGTTTTTCCTTTGTAAATTGATTGTTATTGAGATGTTGATTTTGTCTTAAAAAAAATCTAATTTAAATGAGGATTCTCAATAAATTTCTCTACAAAATATGATATCATAAGATAAAAAATATTATAAACCCTAGTTTACATCGAAATAAATAATTATAAATAATATAATCATCATAAAATAAAAAATATTACTTCAACACTTTATAGTTTCTCTTTTGATAGATGAGAATTAATGAAAACCATTATAAGCAAAGAATATAAATTATAGGAGATCATTCTCATACATTTATATGTTTCACTCATTATTTGTCAATAAATTATGATAGAGTACTAATCTTCTCCATCCAACTTCATTATACATGGTTTAAGAAAAATCCATCATTGAGCACCAACCAAGCCAAATAGTCAATGCAACTCAAATAACTATGTAATATTTTGCAATTGTGGCCTCATCTTTTTTACTAACCCTCAAGGACTTGTTGTTTTTTTAATTTATGAAACTCAAATAATTACGTAATATTTTTCAATTGTGACCTCATCTTCTTTACTAACCCTCAAGGACTTGTTTTTTTTTTTTAAATTCATTTTATAATTCAATAGAATAAGATGTAGGCATTGAGTACTTTGTTGGGATCAAATGATATTGTTTCAGAAGACATCAAAAATTCTGGACCACACTCTTTTTAATTCATTATCAATTTAAGTCAATGGTCAAGTCCTTTGTTGGGATCAAATGATATTGTTTCAAAATACATCAAAAATTCTGGACCGCACTTTTTTTAATTCATTATCAATTTAAGTCAATGGTCACCGTTAATATTTACTAGTGAAATGTAATGTCCATAATCTACATGTTCTCAACATGGAACACAAAAATAAATAAAAGGTACATAGGATCATCTACATGTTGATCTCCACAAATTTTAATAAATAACCTCAACTCCATGGGGAGCACCACATGATCGAACAATTTCCTTAAATCCTTGATAAATAGTCTTCGTTTCTTCCAACCCTACCATCTCCACAATTATGGTAGTCAAAAACATTGTCCTTTTATTTAGCATCACACAACTTGGTTTGGTTTAATTCATCTTTTTTGTTTATATATTGCAACACGTATTGATAAAGAAAAAAATATTTGGAAAACAAGTAGCATTTCCACTATTTGAAAACAATGGTTGAAACTCATGATTATACCATGAATATTTCCTCTTTCCATCATTTTTATTCTCAATAAAGAATGCATTGGTTTACCTTCTTGGCTAAGTACTACTCTATTTTTTATTCAATTTGCACCACATTCCACTTAAAAGACGTTTATAAAGTCTATTAAAGCCAACACATCCTTATTAGTCACCTTCTTTTTCAACATGTTCAATATTATTCTTGTTGTCATGTGCTATTCTTTTGTCTTGTTTAACGCCAATGTATCATCCATATAAAAAACCATGAACTTTACTAGGTATGGTTTCAATACTTCATTCACTGAACTCATGAAAGTATTGGGTGCATAATTTTTCAGTGCAATTGGCATGACCAATCATTTATATAACCCATCCTTCGTCTTGAAAGTTGTATTCTACTCATCACCCTCTCAAATTATTATATATTAAATTTTGAAATTAATTTCGATGAAATTCTTCATTCCACTCAAACAATTCATCAAATCATCCATCCTTGAAAATAGAAACTAATATTTTATGATGTTCTTATTAATGGCCTTCAATGGATGTGCATCCTTCAAACAATTTATCAAATCATCCATCCTTGAAAATAGAAACTAATATTTTATGGTGCTATTATTAATGGCCTTGAATGGATGTGCATCCTTCATTCTATTTGTTTCTTTGATGGTAGTACAATATTTACTACATATGGAATCAAACTCTTCATGATTATTGGTCCAATAACTCTTGGATTTTTATATTAATCGTTGGATTTAATTTGTGGGGTGTCTTATTTAGTAAACTTGAACTTATGTTGAAGTCTATTTGATGGGAACTGCTCCTCAAAAGTTGTAATTCCCTTAGAAATTTTTCTAAACAACATCTTTATATTTAATTAGAAACTCTTTGACCTCCATTTTTATATCACTCTTCTCTTATTCAAATTCGACATTTCGAGACATAATGGAGAAACACCATTTTTTTTCTTCACTTTTCTCAAGAATTCCTTTATTGTACACATCATTTCTATGTTGTTGTTTTGTTAATGTCCCCTTTGGGCCTTCCCTCTTTTTCCTCCTTCATGGGAAATAATATAAATATTCTTCCACCTTATCTAAGAAGAAGACATTCTTAGTTCCTTCATGAGTGACATTCCTATATAATTTCCTTAGCCTTCCCAACAAAAGATGATTGTAATCCATTAGAAAAACATCACACAACTTATTCCTGAAATTCCCTATGTGAAAGATTATCAAGTACTAATTGGATACAGTAATAATTTCAAGGAATAATCCACATATAATAATTTTCCCTTAATCTTTCTAACCATCCTACCTAGGCCCTATTTTTCTTCTTGAATAGTAGATTATCCAGTTGCAAGGATGCATGACCCTTTCAACTTGGTGCATGCAAGATTCATTTTCATAAGGTATTTGATTTGGTTCAATTTCAACATTTCTCCATTTCCCCAAATCCAATATACAAGTTATTTTAGGTTTAGACTTCCCAAGTAGGTATGGATCTCCATCCTAGGATTACCTCCTATTCCTATTCATCATCACAAAGATCTATTATTATTATTATAGCTTGTCATCGTCTTTGGATTTCCTTCATAAAATCCATTCTAGTAAACATATTTCTCAACAATTCATATATATATTTTTATCACCTCCTCTTATTTATCCTAGATCCCATTAAACTAGTATTACTCATCTTTTATATTTTTTTGATAATTTTCTTCCTTCATAATTCTATGCATCTATTTTCTTTCCAAAACAATGTTTTTTCTCCCTCAACTATTCAACCCAATAAACTCGTTATTGAAATCATTCTCACACATGTATCAAACGTACTCTAATATCAAATTAGTGTAATCATCTACTTATAGGTGATGCAATTCTTAAAACACACAACACATAAAGGAAGAAAACAAGACACGTCACAATGGAGAAAACAATAATATTAAATTGGAAACCTCTTGAAAAAGTGTTTTCAAAAATTATATTGTTTCATCGAAACATTAATTATGAATTTTAGTTTAGTGTTGACTCGGACTTACCATGAACTTTTGTTATATTTCTTGATCTTACAATGGAATATTGTTTTCTTTTTCAAGGTTTGTATTCTTCTCCTTGTCACTACATGAGCTCCTCCATGCCCCTTTTCTCAATAATTGTAAGTCTCTTTTTTTCAATCAATCAATAATCCTTAAATGACAAAGAGAATGCCCCCTCTTCCTTCATTCTCTATCTTTTTTTCTTTTTTTTCAATCAATCAATAATCCTTAAATGACAAAGAGAATGCCCCCTCTTCCTTCATTCTCTATCTTTTTTTCTTAACGCCTTAATTCCCCAAAATATATACCTCTAATTACTTTTTTCAAGCCTATTTTTTAATTTTTTTTGGCAAAGAACCCAACTTATCATTTAAAAAAAAAACATATATTGATGTTCAGTATCACATTGTGAGAGACATGGTTTGACATAATAAGGTGTTGTTAATGAAGGTAGACACTTTGAAGAATGTTGTAGATTTGTTGACAAAGTTTGTGAGCACCGAGAAGTTTTATTTGTGTAGAGAAACAATGCACATTGTTTTCCTAGATTGTTGATCATGTAATATTGAGGCCCATTGTATGCAAAGAAAACAACAAGTAGGAGAATGTTGGGTATGTGTTATATTCTTTGCATGATTATCCTATGTAATGTACACTAGAATGGGAGAAAGGAGGGGTCAAAGGGGGCCCACTCATCCCTATGTTCGGTCAGGGGCTTAGCCATCCAAGAAAAAGAAAAAAAAGGTTATTTTTGGTCCCTTTTTTTGCTTATTTTTTGTGTTTTTCGGCCAATGATTTTTTTGTCCATTGTAATGTAATCTCATCAAAGAATCTAATCCATGTCAACATATTAGAAATCTAATCCAAATTAACATATTAGGATTTTGGATACACTGAGATCCTATGTATTATATTGGAATGATGAAATTAATACAATGAGAATTAAAGATGTGACTTTAAACATTTGATGATTTTCTCAAATTCAGTAGATTCATCAAAAAATTTACAAAAATCATCATAACTTTTTCTGGTTAAGGAGCAGCAAAATATGGATGAAGCGCTGATATCTCTGCGACCACCACAATAGAATTTATAGGCAAAGGGAATTTGGAAATACTGACGTCTGTGGTTTGCGTCCCCCTGCCGACATTTCTCGTCAGTTTCTTTATTTGGATCTTCAACAGTCATTAAAAAAAAGCGATCCTCAGAACCACTTCGTAGTGGCCGTATTAGTTTTATATTTTTTTTTAAATGAAATCAATGGCTCCCATTGAAATTTTGAGTGGTGGTATCATTATTTTTTAAATAATTCAAACATTAAAAAAGAAGCACGCCACTCCCTCATCATTATCGTCCCTCAATTCTTGTCATCTGCGTGTTGTATAGTTACATAAATATATAACAAATATATAAATCATATTCGAAAGTTTAAATTTTGACTTTTTTTCATCGGTAAACTAAGCTTTATACTTTTTAATTCGTAGACATCAAAGAGATTTATATTTTTTTATTCATACACATCAAATGATGTTTCACTAATAATACATCTGGCATTATTTTTAAGATTTAAATTCTAAATATTAGGTGCATCATAATTTTTAATAATATTAAAGTTTTTGTTAAGTTAGGTGCATCATTATTTCTACTCTTGTTTATATTTTTATTTTCCAATAATTTCTCTCATTTAGATACTAAAGTGTCCAAATAACATCGTAATATATATTATATTTTTCATAAAAATTATAATAAAAATTATAATTTTGTCAAGTAGTTGTAGTTCAATTGGTTGGCATGGGGAGTTTTCTCCTTTCCACCTAGGTTTTTCCTTCAAATCTCACTTTGCAACATGTTTTTCTTTGTAATTTGATTGTTGTTTAGATATTGATTTGGCCTTTACATCGAAAAAAATAAATAATTGTAAATAATATAATCATCCTAAGATAAAAAAAAAAATTATTATTTCAAAACTTTATGGTTGTTTTTTTTATCAATGAGAATTAATGAGAAACTAGAAGGGTCAGAGAATATAAATTATAGGGGATCATTCTCATAAATTTATATGTTACACTCATTATTTGTGAAAAATAAATAAATTATGATAGGGTATTAATCTTCTCCAACCTAGTTATACATGGTTTAAGAAAAATCCAACATCAATGTGCACCAACCAAGCCAAATAGTCAATGCAACTCAAATAACAACTTAATATTTTGTAGTTGTGACCTCATCTTCTTTTGAATCCTCAGTAAATAGGGAACTTGATTCCAAAAATTTAAATATGGATGGATTGAATCAGGTATGTGTTTTCTAATATCCACATATGAGCACTTTAGTTGTTCAATCTCCAATATTTTGAATAAGATAAACAACATGACATTTATGATTTTGTATAAATGTGAACACATTGAATCTTAGATTTAGTTGTTATTTGTGTTGTTCACAGATCCTTATTCCATCTCCTACTACTTTGGCAGACTTGTCCCAATTCTCATTGAAAGAGTTTGAAGAGGGTGAGAGTTCATCATAAGTATTACATATTTCAAAATTTAAAACTACAATTTAATGTGTTAAAATCATTTAAATTTAATTTTTCAAATTTTCAAATTTGAAATGTGTTATATAGGGCAATGTGGAGAAGAGAGTACCTGAGAGTGTACTTGAACAAAATGTGGAGAAGAGAGTGCGAGAGATTGGAATTGAGGAGAAAACATCCATACTTGAAAAGGATGAGTCTATTCATGATGATTCATAAATGTATGTTCATTGCACATTAGTGAGTTTTAATTTTCTTTTATGTTGGACTTTTATATAAAAGTTTTCAAGATTATTTTTGTTGAATAAGCTTATATTTTTTACTTTTTTCAATTTTTTGTTTTCTCAAATTTTTAGTTTAGTCTTTCCTATTCATAAGGTTACTAAACTACTGTCTATATAACTTTAACTTTTCAATGCTTTAATCAATTATTTTGAAATATATAAAACCCATATTTAAGCTTATCATTGTCTTAAATGGTACATTCAAGCTTATTGATGTTTAGATCATGATGAAGACTTAATTTTGAACTTGAACGTTTGATTATTTGAGAACAGACTCTATCCCACATCAGAAAATGGGAAGCTTCTAAAAAAAAATTGATTGCAGTCATTGTCTTATTTTACAAGAATGGTGTAGTATGGACATTTGTGTTTTCTACATACAATGAAGTGAATTCCTTCTTGCCAGGGTATTGTCAAACTCTTAACTAAAATGGTTACTAACCACAAAAATCAGCATTCAAGTAGATTTACAAATAATCTATGTACCTGTATGATCTCAATTATGTTTAGATTATAATGAAGGCATATTTCAAAGAGCATTTAATTATATGTAATATGAATACATCCCAAAGATGAAAGATTTAAATGGTTTTTGAAGAATGACTTAATAGATGTGAAGATTTGTGTTTTCTTCATGTACATGAAAGAATATATGAGAACATATATTCCATCGTAGAAAGAGGAGATAAGTATTTTCCTGGAAGAATGGTTTTTAAAATGGAGATTTGTGAACTTTCATAGATATAAGTAATTTCTTGGAAGAATGGATTAATATGGAGATTTATGAGTCATTTAATTTAAAAGGACATTTGAGGACAATTGATTATATAAGAACATATATTCCACTGTAGAAGAGGAGAGACATATTTTACTGCTGAGGATATAAGTATTTTATTGTTGAGTAAATAAGATTACCTGGCATGAGAATTTCACCTGAATGATCTGGAACTTTATCCTCAAGGAGATAAGTATTTTATTGGAAGAATGACTTAATATGGAGATTTGTGAACTTTCTGTATACAAAACCATATTTATTTTTAGAGTATTATCTAACTCTGAACACAAAAAGTGATTACCAAGAACATAATTTTTCTCTTTAAATTTTTTAAGATTTTAGATAAGATTTTACATTGTTTAGATCATGTATGTTTAAAGTGGAGAGTAACTATTTTGGAACTTTTGGAACTTTTTTATGGGAGTTTGGTTTAAAAAAAGTGTCAAAAAAATGTAATAAAAAGATAGAGATAATCTTAAATATATGGAACTCTAGTTGGGTATGTTATTATTTCTTATTATTTATTTAATATTTAGTTAAATTATATATGTTAATATGTGTTATTTGTTTTTTTTAATTGTTTTTTTGGTACAAATGTTTACATTATATTTGGTGGAAAATATGTTTACATTATATTTGGTGGAAAGGAGTATGTTGAAGGATGAGACTTAACTCTTTTGGTATGTATATAAATTTTCCTTTAAAATCACAACTTGTTTTATTTATATAAAATAGTATGCATGTACATTTTATTTTAAATTTGAACATACATTATATTGTAAATTTTTAAATTTTGAATTCGACGAATGTTTTCTTTTGTAGTTATGAATTGCAGGTATGAAGTGATCTATCTTAAAGCAATGGCTTAGAGTCCATAATTTTGGAGTTAAATGTCTTAGTTTTTTTTATCATCCTAGAATGGATGTGGAACATATGTATTTTGCGGTGTAACTATTCAAACTTTCGTTATATTATATATATATGATATTTTTGGAACTTAAAATATCAATTTATTGTTTCATATTTGATTTTTCTTATATTTTTTATGATGGTGGAATATATGGATTATTGTTTCATATTTGATTTCTTTTATATTGATTATGATTGTGAAAAATATTGTTTATTCATTAATAAATAGTGAATAGCTTATAATTTGAATTTTTTTCATGGTGAAAGGATAATTTATATTTTATGGGCAGTTTATAATTTCAATTTTTATGATTTTATAATTTCAATTTTTATGATGCTGAAAGAATAAGTTGTTGTTGAAAGACATAAGAAATTATTAATATAAGGATCCTACTTATTTAAAAAAAAAAAAATTATGTTTTATGATATTGTGTTGCAATAAAAAATGTTTTATTTCATTTTATTTATAAACATCATTGTACTATGTGAAGTAGAGTTGATTATGTATATAGTGGAGATGATTTTCTAGTGATGGGAGATATGGGTAGTTACCAAATTATAGTTTCTAACTTATAATTTAAATTTTGCTTGATTTGTTCTATGTGAAGTAGAGATGATTGTGTATACAATGGAGTTGAATCTGTAGTGATGGGAGATATGGGTAGTTATCAAATTATAGTTTCTAACTTATAATTTAAATTTTGTTTGATTTGGAAACATGGTTGAAAATAGTCAAACAAGTCATCAAATTTTATATATTCCCACTTTGAAGCCTCTTATCCCAAACGACACTCAGAGATGAGGGTTGAGGACTAGAGGTTGCTCAAGTTAGGTTTAACACTTATCAATTGCCTCTTATTAATAATATTAGAATGAATATATATATATATATATATATATATATATATATATATATATATATATATATT
>ML801850.1:274287-293958 GCA_009831015.1 Picea engelmannii
AAAAAAAAAAAAAAAAAGTATGATTTCATGGTGATGAAAAATTAATATTAGACTGCCAAGGTAAAAGTTGGTTTTCATTGGATGATATGGGTTTTATTCCATTCCATTCAAGTGATAATCAATTGAATTTAACAATGCAAATTGTAAATTTAAGCATATTGATCATTCCATCAATATAGGACCTTCATTTATTTTGATAGGGCATAGACTCCTATCAATCCAAAATTTAATAAAAACTATGAACTCAAAATTGAAAATTCACAATGAAATATGTTCATTCTTGGTTTATTTATTGAAAATTCACAATGAAATGAATGTCCAACACTAAACTGGTTATGTTAGTCTTTGGTTTCTTTTCGAGATTTCAATATATTTATTCAAGGAAAAGTGAAATAAAAATATGTGTACTTTGAAATAAAAATTGAAATAAAAACATGATTTAGAACCTATTTTAATATGCAAAATTAAAATATATTTTAATATAAGTAAGTGATTTTCATTAAAATTTATATTGATATAAATAGTTTATGTATCGGAAAGGGTAGAAAATGGTTGATCTGGAAATTATCAATCCTCTATACATTGGAAGTATTCACTATTGTCATTAATATGACACCTACCATTAATAGAAGTATTCACTATACCATTAATGAAAGTATTCACTATATGACAGTCCAACACTAAACTAGTTATGTTAGTCTTTGGTTTCTTTTCGAGATTTAAATATATTTATTCAAGAAAATGTGAAATAAAAATTGAAAGAAAAACATGATTTAGAACCTATTTTAATATGTAAAATTAAAATATAATTTAATATAAGTAAGTGATTTTCATTAAAATTTATATTGATATAAGTTGTTTATGTATCGAAAAGGGTAGAAAATGGTTGATGGAAATTATCAATCATCTGCACATTGGAAGTATTCACTAATGCTATTAATATGACACCTAGGTCATTAATGGAAATATTCACTAGTGCTATTAATTTTTAATTAGGATGTTAATCATACACTACCTTGAATTTTGAATATACTCCAAATTCAATTAAAAAAATGAAAATCTAAATACAGCAAACCAAGCCTTAGTAGATGACTGGTTATTTTTTATTTTTTGCTATCAGGTCACAAAATCAAATTTGTTTTCAACTTAATTGTTTTCAATCAAAATTAATTAAAACTATGTTTAATTTCAAGAATATAAGTAGTGTTAGGTTCATCATACACATTTTTCAAGTAGCTCATAATTTCAATTTTGTTTTCAATTTTCTTCAAGATATTGAAATATATATGCACAAATTTAACAAATTAATATAATATCAACACTATTGGAATCAAAATTCACAATTTCATAATTAAAATTGATACTTTTAAAAATGTCTTTAAAAATTTTAATTAGGATGTTAATCATATGTATTACCTTGAATTATTTAATTAGGATGGTAATCATACTTTTTAAGATGTCTTTAAATTTTTTATAAACCATCAATAGTCCATTATAATGACATGGAAATGGGTCCTAGTTTTGATATGAAGTTATCCTCTTCATATAAAAAAACATTGAACAATCATTGCAAATAATGAATGCAAATCCTATATGTAGTAAATTGGTTAGATGCATTAAAGAATTTGTGTATACGATATGGATAATTTATAGGATTAAAGTATAATAATCCAAAGTATAGGTCATTTTAGGTTCCCTATATACAATCTATAGGTTCTTTTCTGAAATTGTAAATAAAGCTTGGTAAACTTTATAATTCATCAAAAATATAAATTTTCTTAATTGAATGGACCATGAAAGTAAACTAAACTGAAAATGATTATAGAATCCTAGATATTCATAAATATGTGTACTTTCAATGAAAAATATAAAATTCTAAAATGTACATGTCATTTGTTTAAAGAAATCACAATGGTATGGCATCTTCAATTATTCATTCATGATCGGCTTTGGACATTTTCCATTTTCTAACTTTTGTTTTTTTTATTGATTGAACTTCGATTAACTTTATGTGTGTTACACATAACAAATGACTATATTGACAAATTATGACATCTGACTGGTAGTCTTGAAAGTGAACATGAGTATCAGTTTGATGGGTTTCTTGAAAAAAATATCATTTCAATACGATGGATCTTCTTTCATATATAAAACCGTTATCATCAAAATATTATAATAACCTTATATTTTGTTGTGTGCATCGTATCAAATAATATTTGATGTTTTCAGTGTTGTCTACAGGTGCAACCACAATAAATAAATCTCCAACAAATATGTAACGTCCTCCTCGTTACGACAACCATTCTAGTAACAGATGCAAATTTTATTTTTTTTTTTTTTTTTTTGGGTTAAGGTGTGTGCGCATGTGTAGAGTAACAACACACTTAATTGTACGATGCCACTCGACAACCAACAAGACGCAACCACGATGTTCAGCACAAGAAGACTGTAGGCACGCAATGACTAACTGCAACAATATACGACCATAGGCACAAGGCGCACAACACAAACAATAAGACATTTTGGGGGCGCACCGTAAGAATACAGAGGGAAGAATTCATGGTGTTAGGGTTACTATTTCTGCACAGGAAAGCAGGGTGTTTAGTCTTATGTCTTCTCGAAAGAAGATTAGACAGGCTCCTGGCCGACTGCTCAGGCAGAAACTAGTAACCCGACCTAGAACAAGACGCAAACAATGCGAACACCACAAGACGACCCCGACATATCACAGTGACAACAAGCAAGAAATGCCCCTAGACATAAGGCATAAAACTAGAAGCTGTAAGAAGGAAACGACACCAGGTGTTAAGTACAGTATAGTCACAGAGGGAAGAATCCAACAGTAGAGTTTACTATTTCTGCAAAGAAAAGTAGGGCTTTTAGTCTTATGTCTTCTCGAAAGAAGATTAGACAGGCTCCTGGCCGACTGCTCAGGCAGAAACTAGTAACCTCCGTCAGGTGTGTCGCAAGAGTGGAACCCTACCTTTAAAGGGCCCGAGACTCTTGATACAGCACTGGATCCTTTACACAGAAAATACACACAGACCTATATGCTAAGGCTACAGAAGGTGTCTATATCTCGCCCGACACAAGCAGACCAATTGACAAATTTTTACAACCCAACGCAACCATAGACGAAAGAGTGACCACGTCTTCTACAGAATGCACAAGACAAGGACTCAGATGACGACCATTAAAATTAATGACAAGGCAATGTCTAAGACTCATCCGTGATTGGTTACTAGCCCAATTCTCCATTGATTTTATTAAGCCACGAGTACATTAGTTATAAGGTAGATCTAATTGAATTATTTCCCTTAGTTTAAGGGCCTTACCCCTTGTGTTGAAATTATAAAAGAATTTTATGTCATTATACTGAATTATCCTCCATACTCATTATACTACCACATTAATATAAACAAATACAACGTCCTTACGCTCCTGAGTTATCAAGACTACATAGCATTTTTCCAAGGCGGGGGTATTACATTTACATTGATCAAACAGTAAAATGTTAGTACACCTTCCACTAAGGGACAAACCCTTACAATATTGTAAATATGCAAGACTAACATCATATTTGTAACTAAAAGTAACAAGGTAACATCCTAATCAAATGACCACATATATAATAAGTACAATGTTTAAACATGACAAAGGTTAAAGGAAATAGCATTTAAAGATGACCTCATAATGACGAGTATCATCCTTTTTCAAATGGCATGGTAACATCATATTTATAAGTAACATCATAATGGAAATTTTCAAATAACATCATACTTAGAAATGGCAATACATATTAAGACAATCTCTAAAATGACAAAAGGACCATATTTGAAATGACAAATTAACAATAATAAAAAATGACCAGACTTATAATAACAATGGTTAACAGGGGTCCATATATAGAATTTACATCATATTATAGATTAATGGTGACATTAAAACCTACAATGTTACTACCATAAAGTAATGGCCATTGAACAACCCAACGGTAGTAATGATACCATAATGCATGTAAATGGTTAATAATGCAATTTATTCAGCATTTTTGTTTATAACAATTTAATAATTATCAATTAATAAACAACTGTAAGCGCAGACCCAAATAGAAAACGCAACTGTAAATAATGCATTGCATTAAAGGATGGTAGATTAGTAATGTTTCCATAATGCATGGCATTAAGGAATAGTAAGAACACAGACCCAATAGAAAACGCCCCTGTATTTAAGCCCCTGAATGAGGAACGCAGACCCAACAATCAACGCAGACCCCAATACATAAAATGAAATGAAATGAAAGTTAGCTTTGCATTCAGATTGCAATTAGATTTGCATTCACCAGTAACATGCAGACCCCAATAAATAAAACGAAATGTAACGAGATTCGATCTGGAAGAGAACGCCCACATAACAAGTGCAATAACGCCCAAGATAACAGTTGCGAAAAACGCTCAATATACAGTGGCAAAAACGCCCAAAAACAAAATGAAAAATGCAACTCATAACTGTCCCACTATACAGTGGAAAAAATGCCCAAAAACGAAATGAAAAACGCAGCTCATAACTATCCCAATATACAGTGGAAAAAACGCCCAAAAACAAAATGAAAAACGTAGCTCATAACTCTCCCAATATACAATGGCAAAAACGCCCAAAAACAAAATGAAAAATGCAGCTCATAACTGTCCCAATATACAGTGGCAAAAATGCCCAAAATCGAAATGAAAAACGCAGCTCATAACTGTCCCAATATACAGTGGCTAAAACGCCCAAAAACAAAATGAAAAACGCAGCTCATAACTGTCCCAATATACAGTGGCAAAAATGCCCAAAACAAAATGAAAAACGCAGCTCATTAAACCCTTTAAAACGTCGACCAAAAACGCCCCAAACGCATGGCCAGAAGATAACGAATTGCCAGAAGATAATTTGAATTGCTAGGTTAAATTGATTTGCCAGAAGATAAAACAAATTGCCAGAGGTAAAATGAATTGCCAGGTTGAACATTTTTCCAGAAGATCAAACAATTTGCCAGAGGTGAAACGAGTTGCCAGGTTAAAATGTTTGCCAGAAGATCACACAATTGCCAGAGGTGAAATAAATTACCAGGTCTAAACACCAGATCAAGTGATCTTAGAAAACAACCATTCAAGTGCCAGAGGGAAACCAGATCTAGTTTTACTTCCATAAAATATCAGCAAGAGAGATTTCCAGAACCGACATTTTAGAACATTACAATCATCTTACATTTCCTGGCTTAATATCTAATGCAATATACTCAATAAAATAAACGAGCATACCTATTTCCTTGTGCCTGCCCTGTATGTTGTTCGCGCCTCGATCGAAGTCCCGCGCTCCTTGTCGCTCCTGCTTGCTGACCGTGGAACCCTCACCGGTACCTCCCAGCCAATCGCTAGGGGTACTCTGCTTCCCCCTTAGCCCCCCGAGCCGCAAAGGGGCCACACAAGATCCAGAGATAAGACTAGCTTCGCAGCTCGCCTCCAAGGCTGAGCTACCACTCCAATACAACTGAGATAAACCCAACTCCTCACAAGCAATCCGTCAAGCCACAATCCGGCAGCGTAACGTTACGCTAACCGTTCATCCCCTTCTTCCTTCTTTTATCCTTCTTTTATAGAAATCTGAAACCCACCTACTTTCCTAAATCATTATTAATTAAATTTTTATGAAAAACCTCTAAAAATTCACTGCCATCCAAGTGTCACTAATCCCCACGATTCTCCAAAAATTCATTTCTTTTTAATAATTAAAAGAATCAATTCCCTCACCCCCCCCTTTAATCGCTCCTAAAATTACTCCTAGGGTTCCTAGATCCCCTCTCAAGCTTTTAATAACTTTCCTAAAATGAAGTTTTTGATTTTTAGTAACTCCTTAAATGTTGATTCATTTTCACTTTTTACCCTATGTCTCCTACTTTCCAATATTAAGTTTCCTTTAATACAAGTTTCCTTATTTCTATTAATTGTTCCTTTCCTCTCTTTTTCTTGTTTATTTATTTATTTATTTTTATTTTTTTTTAAAACCCAAAATCATAAAGCACTTATTAATCTTTTCATTGTATTTCTAAAATCCTAGCTTTTATACTCCCACACTTTAATAATTTTAATTCTTCTTTATAAATTTAAAAGCCATGGGTTTCACTTAATTTATCTCCCTCATTACTTTACCCCCTTTAATTTTAAGAAGACTTTAACTAACACTTAGGAGGGTTTTAGTTTACGTCCTTAAGTTTATTTTTGGAGGGTCTTCTCTTAAGGCTAGTCAAAATTTTATCTTAGAGGTGTTTTAAATTTAGGTTCAGATTTGAACTGGGCGACAATTAATTAGGGGAGTCGTCTTAGGAATTTCATCAAGCGTTAAGGTCTTAGGGTCATCAAGTTTGTCTCAACATCATCATCGATGCGACGTTCCCTTCAGGACGCACTACGTGCTCCAAGCGTTCCACTCACCTTGTTTATTTCTGTTGCGCGACGTGCCCTTCAGGATGCACCACGTGCTCCAAGGGTGCCACTCGCCTTGTTTCTTTCTGTTGCGCGACGTGCCCTTCAGGATGAACCACGTGCTCCAAGGGTTCCACTCACCGACTTGACGGATTGGTAGACATCTATAACCCCTGGAGTCAACACTCTGCCAGGAGAACTTGTGGGAGACTAAGGGCTCTAAGGAATAAGGCCCCCGCCTTATTGCACGCCCCTTAGAATCATCGTGAGCGACTATCGCATTCTGCCCTCACGGCATCATGGATCCTCTCGAACTAGGTAATCGTTAACCTACAGTTTGAGCCACGGCAGGAGTGCTAGTAGGCTGTGGCAGGACTGTTGTCCACACCTCTCCCTCAACCTCTCTGGAAATCATGTGTGGCCCCTTTACTCCATATGTGATTCTAGTTGGCAAGCTATCGTCAGCCTGCATCATCAACCATCATGTCAGAACATGTCAACAACATATCATCAAATCAATAAATATCATGGTAAATAAATCAACTCAATATCACACTCCCTGACTCAATCCGGAGTCCAAGGGTTCCGTCGATGCCTCTGCATCCTCCAGGTCAAAACCCTGCACACTCAAATAAACTGAGTCAATAGCACCTGTATACAACAATAGTAAAACATCATGTCATCAATCATAACGCATCATCATCAAGGATAAGTGGTTTATCATCATAAGAATCCAGATCACTTGCGAGCAAGTGTCCTCAAAGAATAAGTTTTGTCAGTGCGCCAGAGCGGAATGTTACAAAATAATTCGATATGTTGGACAACAAGTAGTTCATGTTAGATTATCATGCAAACACATCTACAAGTTATTTAGAAAAAATTAAACATAAAAGTTACCTTCTCTAACAAGATCAGAAACTCTATCGTCATCAACTGACACTATAGTTTCATTTGATTCCATCTCCTCTAAGATTGCAAGTGGAATTTTTCCTTCTATATTAAGTTTGGTATGTCTCCAAGCTTTAACACATTCTGCATTTTTGTTTTCGTAAATCTCTATGGATTATGTGTCCTCTATGCAAATTGAACAAAAACAAGACTCGTTTCTTCTATCAAATGCAAACAAATTTTGATAGCATTTTATTTTAACCGAATGCATTTTTTGTATCCCATGTATTGTACCAGATTCATATGGGATTGATCTATTTACATCTTGGATTCCAACATACCAAAAAAACTGCACAAGACAAGAACTTGTTAACTTGAAATCTCTCAAGAAACTGATTGAAGATTGAATATAAATTTGAACACGTGAATAAAAATATCTTGTGTAACATATATATATAGACACACATGTGCACATCCATTGACGAATTATTTTCATGGATTAGCGCCATTTTGCACCATTCAACAACTTGATCAGCAGATTCAAATCGATCTTTATGAGGGTTCATCTGATACCTTTTGTAACGATCCTCCTCGTTACGGAAACAAACCTCTTATAACAAGTGCAAAATTATATTTTTTTTTTTTGAGCGTGTGTGCAAGGGTAACAAGACATTATACTCCGCACCACCACATGATGACGAATCATGACGCATGCAACTGCGATATCAACATAAGGATCTAAAACACACCTCAACATCTGTCAGCAATGAACAACAGTCAATCGACCAAATAATAAGACTGACTACTCATCCGTCCTACCCTGCAATGGTTAGGACCTCCAAGACACATAAGCAATGCTCAAGCCCAGGTTCCCATCGATTTTAACCATTTAAGGTCTCAGGGTTGGCGACTATTTTGAGGAACATGGAGGTGTCTACATCCCGCTCGACACCAACAAACTAAGCAATAAAATGATTTCAACCAAGTACAACAATAATTAATGAACAACCACAAACTCTACGAAAAGCGCAAATCCGAAGGACTCCGACAACAACCAATCATCATTAAGACAAGGCATTATCTATGACTCAATTAGCATTAAATACCGATATGTTACTCCCTTTAATTTCCATTAGTTGACGAGTTGCCAAATCTACCCTTAAAAATAATGTAAATTCAATTAATTGCAAATCCCCATTACTAAATCATAATAACTGATTTTATAACATTAATGAATAACATACCATAATACTATTTTACCTCACAATACAATCTAACACATTTAGCCATAAATATTTCAAGTCAATAGTTACCAGTAATTCTTATCAAGTGGGTAAGTATAATAATTGACATAAGTGACTTGAACCACATAAAAACATAATATATGATAAATAAAAACATAATATATGATAAATAGGAACGTCCAAAATAATGAGATGTCAATGAATAACATACCATACTACTATTTTACATCACAGTACAATCTAACACATTTAGCCATAAATATTTCATGTCAATATCTACCATTAACTTTTATCAAAGTGTGTAAGTATAATAATTGACATAATTGACTTGAACCACATAAAAACATAATATATGATAAATAAAAACATAATATATGATAAATAGGAAAGTCCAAAATAATGAGATGTCAATGAATAACATACCATAATACTATTTATAAATTGTAAAGTGGGGAACAAATGATTTATATAAGAAGTAAACAATTTGTACAACAATAAATTTATTTAAATTGCAAACAATAAAATTTATTCAAATTTAAGTAGCATTTTAAATCGTAAATCAATAGAATTTATATATATATAAATGTAAAACAAAAATCAACTAAAGATGAACTTTTTAAAATGATTTAAAATTGGTTACCCGATTTAACTGTATAATGTTATAATCACAAAGGTGGGTACGCTAGCTAATTCTAAGAACTAGCTAACTCTCACTTCGGGGCCATAACCATTGCTTCCATACATAAGGTATAAGGGCTCGTTGAAGGAACTATTCAGGAAACATAGAAATTGGGAAAAGGTTAAGTGCCTCCAGTTACACTACCCAGCCTGTGTAAACAACATTATCGTTGTATGAAACCGACGGTAAGGCTGTGTGTCAGAAGGGTAAACAGTGACCTGTTTTCTCCTCCATCAACTCCGCAGCAGGTGAGACAGGTGGTAAATTCGTGTAAGGGAAATGAATTCGCCAGAACGGAATGCCAAAGAAAAAATTAAAAAGATTACAAACACCATGAAAAATTCCAAAAATAAAGTCTACCAGAACAAAATCTGTCGAATCAATTTCACCACGAAATTGCCATACCCGAATCTAACAGAGCCAAAATTATAGGAACCGTTTCACTGAACGGACAACCATTATGCACTAAAAATGTAAAATCGCCAATGAGGTATGAATTATAAAAAAAAAAAGGGGGGCCATTGAAAAATAAAATCGCTGACCTACCCAGGTTTTAAATTTGCGGTTGCAACGTCTATCAAATCGGAGTTTGATTTCTCTTCTTAACAGTGAAAAAGTTGTCTAGGATTCGCTATAAGGATTGTTTTTATAACGGAAGGTCACGGCCATTACACAAACGTTATCCCGGGATGTCTGCGCAATACACACAGTAATGATTACACACTGTAGTAACGCACTGTCTGAGGTTATACTGTGTCCTTGTACAACCCTAAAATACATCTATACCAGTGTGGTCATCAAGATTTGTAAGTAGGGCGAAAGGAGGCTGGTGGTTGATGGCATCGTTGGGTTAACAGTCCACACCCAAATCAGCACAAGGACTAAAGGCTACGAGTTCATGCCTGAATTCAAATCAATTAGCAAACTGTCAACTGGCAAAAATCAGAAACCAAAAGCAAACGGCAACTGTCAAGACAACAAATTATCTTGGCAGCATCGTAGAGGACCCCTCACAGTCGTACTTAACACGGCTTGCCGAGGTAAAGGCCTAGGAAACCCGATGATACAATTGCAGGGGGGAGGGTGCATACATCTTTCACAGAGAGCGAACTTATGTTTTGTAGAGGCGACAGGGTATGAAAATCATTGCAGGGTCAAATTAGATAATTGTTATTATAGTTGCAATTCATTCACAGTATAAAAAGGTTCAATGCCAAATGTAACATATGCTTGCTTCAAAGGATGGAATGCTAGAATGAACTAGAGGTTTTGGTGGTGAAAACGGCATAAGAAGTTTTTTTTTTTTTGTTTTTTTTTTTTTTTAAACAGAACATGAACCCCCTCATTCTTGGCAATGCCTCCAACCTCATCTTGTGCATGATTGTCCAGACTATGCACTACTTCAATAATTTCAACCAATTCCAACATAAATTGTAATACAATCAGATCGGACCTTTAATGCATTCAGCCACGTAAATTCTAAACATAAATGCAGTCCAGCAGGTAAATTTGATCAAAATTCAGGCAGGTAAATTCTAACAGAAAATGCATTACAGTCAAATTTAAACAAAATTACCTTGCATAAACTACATTACATAATTCCTAACTTAAGGGTTTCATTACAGACAATTACAGTACACAAATTCTAAACAAAATGCATTTTCGACATGCAACTCCAGTCAAAATTCAGACATATATCTTCAAGAATTGATTCGGATAATTAAAGTCCATCACAAAATCGCGTAGGGTAGAGGATCGGATCTCCTGTGCAAGAAACTAAATACATTCACAAGTAAAACACCTACAGATCTAATCATACATCCTACACAATCTATCAATCAACCAAAGGGTGTACCTTTGCCTCTTTGCCTACTCCGAGTGTCGTCTGCGTGCTCCATGCGAATCCTGCTCGTCGACCGTCGAGACCTCACCGGTACCTCCCATCCAATCGCTAGGGGTACTTTGCTTCCCCCTTAGCCCCTTGAGCTGCAAAGGGACCACACACTTTCTAGATGGTACGTCTAGCTCCCATCTCGCCTCGCAAGGCCGAGCTACCACTCCTATCCGAGCTGGGAAATCCCAACTCCCCACAAGTAAATCAGTCAAGTCACTAATCCGACAGTGTAACATTATGCTAACAGTCGATTCCCCAACTTCCTCCTCCTTCCTCTCTTTTATAGAGTTTTGTAACTTTCAAACTTTCCCTAAATCTCATTTAATTTAAGTTTTAATAAAAATCTTCTAATAATTATCATTCGTACAAGTTTCATTCATCCCCCACTTTCCTCCAAAATTATTTTCTTTAAATTAATAATTGTCTCATTTCCCTCACCCACTAGAGTTGCTCCTAAATTTATTCCGAGGTATCCCTAGATTCTCTTACAGGTTTTAAATATTTTCCCTAAAAAGAAATTGCTAAATTAGTTCAAAAATTAGAAGTTTCTTTAAATGTCGATTCTTTCCTAAGTTGGTTTATTGTTTTTTACCATGAGTTCCCCTCTTTCCCTCTTTAGGTTACCTCCTTTCCCTAAATTCCTAATTTTTACATTTCCTTCATCCCCTTTTTTTTTATGTGAGCTAGAAAAGACAGTTGTGCAATTTATCCTCTTTATTACTTTTATTATTAATTTAGTACCCTTTGAAATTATCAAAAGTTAAAATAAATTAATTTCTTCTTGACATTTATATCCACTGATTTTAATTAAATTCTTACTCTTTTCATTTTACCCCAAAATTTTTATGAAGACTAAAACTATTACTTAAGTGGTTTTTAGTAATGTACTAATATCATAGTAAATCAATCAAATCAT
The DNA here is from genome assembly GCA_009831015.1 of Picea engelmannii. Classification (NCBI taxonomy): domain Eukaryota; kingdom Viridiplantae; phylum Streptophyta; class Pinopsida; order Pinales; family Pinaceae; genus Picea; species Picea engelmannii. Next base: position 286,373 of record ML801850.1, read on the forward strand.
CATCTCAAATGTACTAATATCATAGTAAATCAATTAAACCCAAATAGCACACTCCTTGACTCGATCCAGAGTCCAAGGGGTTTTGTTGATGCCTTTGCATCCTCAAGGTCCAAAACCTTACACACTCAGTGAAACCGAGTCAATAGAACCTATCTATGTCAATGTAGTAAAGCAACATGTCATCTACCCATGACACATCATAATCAAAGTCAATTTTTTTAATAACATAATAATCCAGATCACTTGCGAGAAAGTGTCCTCAAAGAATAAGTTTTCTCAGTGTGCCAGAGTGGGATGTTACACCTTCAAAATGCTCATTTTAGACATGCCCCTGCACCCTCATGCTATCATTTTCCATGACCAATCTCAAAAAAATTCCAACAATGTGTAATGTTTGATTTTTTATGAAGACGACACAACCAATAGAATGATCCTGAATATTTGAACTGGCCCACACACCCATCTGAACATATCCAATGTCGATCGAATCCAATCCCACGTTATTTCAATGAATCATAAAATTTATCAAAATAATGGTCTACATATTCTATGTTGTGTTCTCGATCATCACTTATATAAAAGTGATATTCTTTAATAATATATCAATTGTCGTTGGTTCTTTCTATGTTATCAAGAATCCGTTGAGTATGTCTATATAGAACATGGACAAATAGAGTGACTTGATCATAATGATAATATTCACTTTATAGTTCTTTTTGTGCAACGAATGTGTAATTCTTTGCAAAATCAACTAAAGACAAAATTGTCCTTGGTGGAAACACTTCACAGGGTTGTTTGAATTGTAGGTTTTTCCATCGATATTTATGTGAATGCTTGGTGTATTTATAAATTTATTCCTCAAAATTCTTCGAAAAATCTATCACACTCATTTTATCTTCTTTCAAATCAATCCTTTTGGAAATAACATTTGAATAATGTGGAGTTGTGTTGTTGATATATTCATATCTCTTCCAATTGACTTTTATATTAGAAAATGATTGATCATTCATTTCAATAGGATACTTTGAGTGAAACAAACTTAGATTTCCACAACAATCACATTTCTTTCCACCAACACATTTTTTTTGGTAAAATAATTCATCACCTTCTCTTTCACATAGAATTTTAGATATAAAAGCATAGAATGTGGAAGGAGGGGGTGAACTTGGCCATAATGTTTTACCAAAATCAAGAAAAGTGTCATAATATAACTCAAATTCCACATGATAATGACAACAAGAAGTTTCATGAATAATGATGGGTTTAACAAACCATGGTTTTTGTTGTACAAATGTATTGATGAAAATTTTAACTTCTTTGTGCTTTTTTTGGACTTATTGAACAATTCTATTTGTGTAATTGGAAATATATATTTTGGATGTTCTTCATATTGTTTTCATTCTATTCTTCATCTCAACACATCCCTTGTATGTGGTGAAACACAAGATTCTATCAACTAACAATTACGAGCCAATTCTTTAACATTTTCTACAAATATATCTTTGTAGAATTGTCTAGAAATCACCGTCCAACAAACAAGTTCATCATTTGCATCTATTTGCAATCGAAATTTTCTATATTTGTACAATGTTTTTCTTGACGTTCCCATCACTTTTTCCATGTGTCATGTCAAACAATATTTTATATTGCTAGATGAAACAATTATTGTTTGTATCACTCTATGTGCAACACTGACATCTTTTTTTCGAGTTTTCCAAAAGCTTTTAATACACTAGTTATATTGTCAAAGACATTCTATTTCACCTTTGTATTGTTTGTCGACTTTTGAATACCCAATGATGATGTAGCTTCTTTTAACTTTCTTGAATTTATTAGACTGAGTAAAAGTTGATCTTGTACTATTACTGATTCATTTTTGAAAAAAGTATTATACATATTCTTAGTTCGATATCTTATATAATGTTTAGCTTCTTTCTTCCTAAATTTTTCAGTATCAACATTTTCTAATATTTCATCATCAATGTTGATAGATTCTCCTATATATTTCAATTTAAAGTTTATATTAAAAAACAAAACCCAAACATAAAATTCACTAAACTATATACAAGTGTTCATCTTGTATATCTAAATTTATGTACATACCTATATGTGATTCATCTTCTTCTTCAATTTTGGTTTCAACGTCTTCATTGACGTTATGAAACAAATCTATTTATGTTTTCTGAAAAAACATCAAATCGTAATTACAATCAATTATATTAAATAATATTTTAAATTTGAATTCTATACTTTTAATATAGACAATATGTGCATGCATACCTAGTTGAACTTCTTCTTGTTGAAAATATATGTTTTCATTATCATCTCGAGTGCGATCAAATTTTCTCTTATGCAAACTTTTGTTTCCCATGAGTATAGTTATCTGTAAAAGTTTTTAACAAAATCAACATTTCAGAATAGTCTTAGAAAAACTTCATTGTCACAAAAATTATTAAAAAATAATATAATAATTTTATGTTCAACCAAGGCTTCACCTTGAAAAATATCTCAACATTTAGCTTTTAGCATATAAATTGTTATTCCAATAAAAACTTGAACTTAAAAAATATAAAGTTTTTTTTTGCATTCAAAACATCAATTACCTTGTTCAGCAAAAATGAAAAAGTTGATTCGAAACTTTGTTTAGTTTCTCTAGAAAACCTCGAAATGAGCGATGAATTTTGTTAAATGTGTTCGTCCAAAAGCATATTTATATGATTTGGAACGAAATGAAACGATACGACGTTTATTTTCATTGTTTCTGGCCGACGAAATTCTCTCGCCCATTTTTAGTCTGAAAAAAAGGTTTTTTTGGTCGAAAAGATAAGAAACCATTTAATTTTAACTAATTCCATTAGAATTATGTTTTTCATCTGAAAGAAATTGTTTTCAGCCGAAAGATTCTTTCGGTTGAAAACTAGCAAATGGGACTATTTGCAGGAACCACAGAATTCCCTTCAGCTTACCTTAACTTTGGAGGTTACAAACTCCTACAAATGCTCAAAATTTGGTTTCGAAAATGATTCCAGCATTTGTAAAATTGAATCTACTTTCAATTCCTATTATTTGTTTTCATTTTCATTATTTTTATCTAATTTTGTTTATTTAAAAAAAAAAAATCAGTGCATAATATTTTCAACAAACATTATGATTCAGTGACATGAAATATATGTATCTCTAAAAATACACAGTGAAAAATTTTGAAAAAATTATATTCATAATCCTTAAACTGTTCTTTTCAAAAGGGTATTTTTAGATTTTACTTTTAAGTAAAAATTAATATAGAGTACAAGGTAGGAGAAAATATGTGTTTAAAATGTGCAACATTTTCAGCTTGGTCAACTTCAAAAAATTCTAGAAATTATAATATTCAACTGTTAGATTCAAAATTATAGTCATAACAAAACATAGTGTCTGTAGATTGTTGTAGTATATTTCATTTGTTAAAAAAAAAATTAATAATAGATACATTGTTCAGCAGGGAGGGGGGGGATAACTCATTATCATTCATTTCATGTTTAAGGAACATACTGTCAAACAATTTTCAAATTGACATATAAAATCTCAATAAAAAAATATGAAAAATAGTCAGTGGAAAGATAACAAAATTCTTCACAAGTTTTTTTTAACTGTAAAGTGAAATTCTAAATAGAAAAAATACTTTTGTATACCGGAAGTTGAAGAACTTGTGAAAATATAGGTTTTTTCTCATAAGACAAGCAAAATAGACACCCATCTTCATGATTTCACAACATATTGTTGTTTTTCCATGTTTGCATTGCCACTAATGTGTCATTAGAGACCATAATTAGCTTGCACCCACCCCTATAGTATATTTGTATAGAATGCAACATATCACTATAAGAAAATCCATAATATTAAGTAATCATACAAAAATTCCATAAATACAAATTACATATTTTGAAAATGATTTGGCTTGTCATCTTTCCTTCAATTCAAAATATTTTTTGTTTCCCAAATTATTGTTTCCACTAATACTTCATAAGAAACTACCATAATTGTTCATAGGAACCAATTCACATCCTTCAAAGTGAATACAATTTATTATCATGTTATCAATTGGGTGTAACTCAAGTGGTTGAGAGGAAAAGTTGTTTCCTCCCCTGATCGGGTTGAAATCCCTCTTTCCGGCATGTTTTCTCTTTATGTTTTAATTCCTTTCAGAATTTGATAGAACAAGTTGTAGGTATTGAGTGCTTTTCTAGGATCAGATGATGTTGTTTTAGAGGACCCAAAAAAATATTGCACCACATTCTGTTCATCTTTTCCACCTTCTCATAATCAAACCTAATCCATTGATCAGTGTTAATATTCATTAAAGAACCATGAGAAGAAGTAAAAAGTACATAGGATCATCTACATGTTGATCTCTGTAGATTTTAATATAGAACCTCAACACCATTGGGGAGAATGACATACAACTTCCTTTAAATCCCTTATAAATATTCTTCATTTCTTCCTCGTTACGACAACCATTCTAGTAACAGGTGCAAATTTTTTTGTGTGTGTTTAAGGTGTGTGTGCGCGTGTAGAAGTAACAACACACTTGACTCTACGTCGCCAATCGATGACCAACAAGATGCAACCATGACAAAAATAAAAACTGACCACCCGCCCGTCCTACCCTGCAAGGTTAGGACCTCCAAGACACATAATCAATGCTCAAGCCCAGGTTCCCATCGATTTTAACCATTTAAGGTCTCAGGGCTGGCGACTGTTCTGAGGAACATGGAGGTGTCTACATCCTGCCCGACACAAACAGACCAAGCAATGCAAGACAACCAAGTACAATAACACTTAAGAGACCACGACCACTACGGAAAGCGCAATTCCAAGAACTCTGATAGCATCCAACCCTCAACAGAACGAGGCATTGTCCACCACTCGACTAGCATTAACATTCTGATGGCGGGCCATAAATCAAATTGTCGAATACATCTTTATGTTAGTGCTGTAATCATTTAAGATCTCAATAAGTCAACATGTACCCTAAATTTAGCATTAAGAACCGATCTACATTAAGGGTTTAACCATTTAAGCCAGATTCCACGTCATAATACTTAAACAACCCATCTTTAATAATGCATAAAAAGGAATGAATCCCTTATTTAGACAAACAACTAAAGAATAAACATTTTCCTTTAAACGATTAAATAAAAGTATAACAACCCTCCTTATATGATTAAATGGAAGAATAAATATTTKCTTTACATGAACACAAAATGCATAACAATTTMTTCCATTATATTTCATTACATTCCATGATAAGATGATTCATAMCACCATGTTACTTTACATTYATTATGATACAAGGAATAACCTTACAATGACCTACTATGCCAAAATTACAATAACATTTCCTTGCRTTATATTACAATGATGTAATGAAATGACATTATAATAACCTTACCTTACTTTTTATTTCRATTACCTTGCTAATCTACCTCTACTATCCAAACATAACCGTCTCCCTCCCTAAGTGAAACTTCAACGAATACCTTCTTTTATAATAAAAATAATCAAGGAATTAATAAAAGTAAAAATAGTTACAGTCCATTCTTTCCTTAAGACCTTTCTTAAATTAAACAAGGAAATAAAGGAAAATAAAAAGGAAATAATTTTTTACTTAATTTTAAATGGCAAGCTTTTAGCTCAAGGTTGGGTGATTAATTCGTATCCGCACAAGGGTCAAATAAGTTGAAAAATATTTTCTGGCTGGAAGACCAGGGCATGGTTACACGGAAATCAAGATTCTATGTCAAGATAGTCCGATTTCATATCCCGACCATACATTACAATTACAAAGTTTATAAACCATATTTTCGAGCAAACTTAAATCATCATACTCTAATCTATCTTGCGGTCTGGTTTAAATGGTAAGAACCGTCCAATTTCATGTTTCAAACCCTACATTACTATTTTGAAATTTAGAAACAATATTCCGAACAACTTTAAAGGCAATTTAAACTGGCAAGGAAGTAAACCAATAACCCGTGGCATCTGCGATTTGACAGGCAGGGGTAAATGGAGACGCACCAGAAATAAAACGGAAAGGAACCGGCACTGCCACAGGCTGAAGGAACACACGATCAACGCAAACAAAATAGGGAAAACGCAACTGATCTAATAATGCCCCGTCAAAGTGAACACACGATCAGAACGCAGGCTGGAATAGGAAGAAACGCCATTAAAACGCAGAGTAATTGAAACTCCCATTAAACGCATTGCCAGAAGGCACCACGATTTGCCAGGAAAAACAAAAACGAATGGCCAGGTCAACGAATGCCAAAGGACAACGAATGGCCAGAGAGGAAACGAAATGCCAGGTTACACGATGTGCCAGAAGATAAATCAAATGCCAAAGGTAATATGAATTGCCAAGCCAAACGATTTGCCAGCTGAAAAACGAAATTCCAAAGAGGAAATGGAATGTCAGGTTGCACGATTTGCCAGAAGAGAAACAATTTCCAGAGATGAAATGGAGAGTGAAGAGATTGAAATGCGTTCTGAAGGCATAAGGTTTTCATTGTTAATTAAAACTGTAGTGTACCCTTCACTACTCAGGTTTCCCAACCCCTCAGTTTACCATTATGTACATGGAATTATAAGGAAATGCATTTAAACACAATTAAACACACTTAAAACTCAAAGTATAATATATGGGTACTTCTATAATTAAACATTCCATAGCATTCATCATTAATTCATTTACACAGTGGAAAACATGATACATGAACAACACAGTCATGCCAAATGTGTTAAAACATAATTCAGAATACTTATCTTTTAATCGGCTGTAGAATTACACCAACCAAGTGCAGGCCTTCCACGAACCTCCCAGCCTTAGACCACACTATTCATTAGCTCACCAGTAGGTCACCCCCGAGCTGGGACTGAGCTCCACCCCAAGGCAAGAAATCCTAGGCTAGGCTGAGGTTACAGGGAAGATAACACATACACATTCACCAGGAAGAAGCTCTCCTAGGAATCTCCCACGCTCACTGCACACAGACCCTCGTTCCCCACATGCATGTTCCACCCCAGGAGAGTGCACCTTCTCTGTCACCTAGACAGTCCTTCAGTTGCCAGTCTCCCTTACCTTGGGTTACAGGAACAGGCCAGACCAGACTTCTCTGGGCTCTATGGTAGCTACAGGGTTCCTTCCAGGAGTCCTCTTCTCCCTCTGCGCACTCCCTCAACTAGAGGAGTCTCTCACAGGCCAACAAGCCTCACGTAGTCCAGTACTGTGCATTCACAACAATCCACAGGAAACACAGACAAATGCTTCCAACAACTGACTTGGCAATCACAGGATGATCTCACGGTGATGATTTCGGAGCAGGCTTCACGCACATGCTAGCTCATTTTTCCCATACAATCACAGGATGCTTCCACTCGAGTCCAGCACAGGGAATTCTAGTTCGGAATGCGTTTTCGGGTTGCCTAGAACAGACACAGACTCATAGCTCTGGACAGGGTATTACACGGTTTTCCTCAAGCAAACACAACTGACGGTTTCAAAGATGAATTAGGGTATCCGGCCAAGGTCGTACTGGTTCCACACA
>ML801850.1:294058-306219 GCA_009831015.1 Picea engelmannii
AAACTTCGTTCATACTCATCAATGGTCATACTGCCTAACTTGAGTTCGAAGAACTCCTTCATCTTTCTGTCATAATATCTTTTAGTCAAGTATTTCTTCTCGAAATACCTCTTAAACTCCTTCCACGTGACCTCTTTCTCTCTAATGTGCTGCACTTGCACAAACTGATCCCACCACATGGACGCTTTTCCTTTCAGCTGGTACATTGCAATTCTTCCCTCTGCACGAGCAGAATAATTCTACAGCTAGAAATATTTATTCATGCCAAGCAACCATGTCTCAGCATCTTCCTCCTTCTTATGTTCCCCATCAAATGTTGGAGGTTTAATTTTATTCATTTCTCCTTTCAATTCCTCCCTTCCAGATTTTTGTTGTTTTCTAGTAGGTGATGGGCTTGAACTGCTGTGTGTCTTACTTCCAGAATGTTTTGGGGAGTGACTGTGATGTCGGCTACCACTCCTCGACTTGTTTCCTCTCCCATGAGTTATGCGACTCTCAGTCGTACTTGAGTCTCTTCCTTTCTCAAGTTTCTTCTCTATTCTTTTCAGACTCTGCATGAATCTTAAGTTTAATTTCCCTTGCCGATATCTGACTTTCATGAGATTTCGGCTATGAGCTCGGCGTTCCTTGGCCTCTCTTTGTAACCCTTCAATGATTTTCATCATATGTCCTTCCTTACCCATCTCTTTTCCATGCCCATTAGAGTGCGATCCTTCGACTCCTTGGTTAACATCCTTTCCCTCTTGATCATCTTCCATTTCAGGGATAATTTGCATTCTCCCACACTCCATACTTGGCGTTGATTAACTTGGAGTTTTGGCCTCTGTTGAACTCTGCACACGCACTGTGCAATTGAATTCAAATTTTGTCAGACCATTAGACTTTATGAACAATCCACAACATTCATAATTAATACGAACAAGAACGAAAGATATTTCAACTTCACAAGTTTTCTATGCTCTGTCTGGCTCTGTGTTTTTCGAGTGTCTGAAACTTCAATTTCAGTTATTTCGGGACTTCCAGTTTCGGAGTTTCGCAACTCCTGATGTCGAGGTTTACTATCCTCTCATATTCCCGATCTTCGATAAGCCCTTTTTATGGGCTGGCCCTCCTGAGCCTAGCTCTTGAAGCATATGACCATGCGCCAAGATCGTGGCCGTTTTCCTCTCGTGTCTACTCCTATCGGAGTTTCAACCCTTGCGCTGCCAACAGACGCATGTCCTCGTAACTCCTGATTCTCCGATATGCCTTAGTCCTCCAAGCTCAGCCCTGGCCTATGTGACCGCTGACTCGTGACCCTGGCCTTATCCCTTATCGGGGTTCAGGGTTTCGCAAATATGAATGCGCCAAAACGCTTGACAGCGGAAATCCTGATTTCTCGATTTCCGATGGACTCCGTCCATGCTATCCCTCCAGGCTAGAGCCTCACCATACAACCACACTATATGAAATTAATCAAACCACTCATCGGGGTTTCGGTGATTTCAATATCATGCTCATACGCTCACGAGATATCCGATGGGTCCCAGTCATTGACTTGTCAACAATCCTTTCTCCTGTTGCTATAAATCTGCCACCTGTCCTCCTGACCGTCGTTGTGCCCCCACGCACCTAAGCCTTATCGGGAAATCGCGTATCGCGATTTTCCCATGCACGAAACCTTTGCCTCCGTAATCTCCGATTTCTCGATTCCTGATTTCTCAAATACCGATTTCCGATGAATGACTTTTCTATCGGGACTTTCCCAATGAACCTCAATCACCGATGGATTACTCCTTGTCGAGACTATCCCCGATGGTGCAGATCTTTGCCATGTGTCCACTAATATAAATGGTCTGGATCTTGTCGTGAATTCGTGGATCGCGATTTCGTGTGACAAGATTTCTACGTGCTCGAGAACTCCGATTCTCCGAACTCCAACTCTGCGGAATCTCCTGACACGTGTCCACCCCAGCTTCACGGCTATGATCTCCCCTAGGGATTTCGAGAATCACAAGGTATCGATTCTCTTGACTTCTAAAAATTCTTACGCCTCCTTGGGACTTCTCCTCTACCCATGAGGACTTAAATCCTGCACAACTTCCGTCAACTCGGATGGTTGGCGGTTAATCCCACAGGGATCTCACGACTCACAATCCTCTCGAGTTTAAACTCCTGTGCAGTATCAAAAGGTTTTTAGACCTCGTGCACATTCTCCAGATCTGGCGGTTGCAAGGGTTCGCTTTCCCTCCCGAACAGATCCGACGGTTCTAACACCCTTGGTGTAGAAACCTGTCTCCCTGTGGTCATAGACCACACCGGCTACGGTTTTCGCCACACCACTAAACTCCTGGCTTGTAAACGTGGTCAAGCAACAACTTGACACACTGGAGCAACCAATGTCCGAAATTGGCCATTCCAGGCCCAATTTCTCTTCACATTTTCGGTCCAAAGACCGCTCTACTGGCCCATTTAGGCTCAGTGTCGAAACCTTGGCTCTGATACCAATTTGTAGTGTACCCTTCACTACTCAGGTTTCCCAACCCCTTAGTTTACCATTCTCTACATGGAATTATAAGAAAATGCATTTAAACACAATTAAACACACTTAAAACTCAGAGTATAATATATGGGTACTGCTATAATTAAACATTCCATAGCATTCATCATTAATTCATTTACACAGCGGAAAACATGATACATGAACAACACAGTCATGCCAAACGTGTTAAAACATAATTCAGAATACTTATCTTTTTATCGGCTGTAGAATTACACCAACCAAGTGCAGGCTTTCCACGAACCTCCCAGCCTTAGACCACATTGTTCATCAGCTCAACAGTAGGTCACCCCCGAGCTGGGACTGAGCTCCACCCCAAGGAAAGAAATCCTAGGCTAGGCTGAGGTTACAAGGAAGATAGCACATACACATTCACCAGGAAGAAGCTCTCCCAAGAATCTCCCACGCTCACTGCACACAGACCCTCGTTCCCCACATGCCTGTTCCACCCCAGGAGAGTGCACCTTCTTTGTCACCTAGACAGTCCTTCGGCTGCCAGTCTCCCTTACCTTGGGTTACAGGAACAGGCCGGACCAGAATTCTCCGGGTTCTATGGCAGCTACAGGGTTCCTTCCAGGAGTCCTCTTCTTCCTCTGCGCACTCCCTTAACTGGAGGAGTCGCTCACAGGCCAACAAGCCTCACGTAGTCCAGTACTGCATGTTCACAACAATCCACAGGAAACACAGACAAATGCTTCCAACAACTGACTTGGAAATCACAGGATGATCTCACGGTGATGATTTCGGAGTAGGCTTCACGCACAAGCTAGCTCAGTTTTCCCATACAATCACAGAATGCTTCCACTCGAGTCCAGCACAGGGAATTCTAGTTCGGAATGCATTTTCGGGTTGCCTAGAACAAACACATACTCATAGCTCTCGACAGGGTATTACACGGTTTTACTCAGGCAAACACAGCTGACGGTTTCATAGATGAATCAGCGTATCCAGCCGAGGTCGTACCGGTTCCACACACAGAGATTCGGTTCCGAATGGAGGAGTGTCCCCCACCCATGGTTCAGTTCAAGGCTTATATTTGCATGCACCAGGGTTGACACTTGTCACCCTGGGAACTGCATGTGTTCCATCCGTATGCCTTTCTCCCACCACTTGGGGAATCACGGGTCCTGCAAAAGGACTTAGGATAAAAGAATGTGCACATGGATTCTTTTAGGAACAATAATAAAATATTATTCCAGGCCTAATCCCCCTAGGCTTATCCCCTAGGCTCCTTACTCAGCCTCTTTCCCACCTTTCAGCCCCTTGATCCCTTGCCCACTCTGTGGATGCTCAGTCCCCCATCACTCTTTCATTGTGGTGGGTTTGCACTGGATGTATTTATATTTTATTAATTGACCTGCATACATACAAGTAGATCAACAGGCTCCTGGCCTTCAACACTTAGGCTCCCTGGCCTAACAAAACTCATAAGCCTACAGCTTATACTAAACTTGGCTCACCAGCCTATAGAACATATTTACAATTCTTTGCATATAACATGATCTGTAATGGGGCTCGGCCTTGGGGACACTACAAAAACGTAGATCAAAAGGACACCCAAATGCAACAGTAGCAAACGCCCATTCTAACAGAGGCAAAACGCCCAATGACAGTTACAAAAATGCCCAAACGCAGTGGCAAACGCCCAAATCAGAATTGCTCATGGTATATAATAAAAATGTAGATAATTAAAGAACGCCCAACATCATTTAAGAAAACGCCCAATGCCATTGAAAAACACAGATTATTAAAAACACAGATAATTAAAGAATGTAGATTAAAACAAAAACGCCCACTCTGGCCCTAACACAAATGTAAAACCCAGCTCATTCAACCATGTGAAACGCAGACCAGAAACGCATTGCCAGAACTAAAACGGACTGCCAAGATAAAAAAAACAGCCAGGCCAAACGATTGCCAGAAGGTAAACAAATGCCAGGAGTAAAAATGAATTGATGGAGGTATTCCAGCGATAAACAAGTTTTCTGTTTAGTAACCATTTAAATAAGACGAATCGCCAAAACCAATTTAACGCTAACCATTTATAAAACAAATTGCCAGGAACAAGTTCTTTTTTTTAGCAAGACATCAGAAACATTTTAACACTAACCCTTTTTAAACAATTTTGCCAGAATTAAAATCATACCGTTGCCACTCGCCCCTTCGGAAGACGTCCCGCGCTCTGTGCCGCATCCCGTACTCCTTGTCTCTCCCGCTTACCGGCCGCAGAAAGCTCACCGGTACCTCCCAGCCAAACTCTAGGGGTACTCTGCTTCCCCCTTAGCCCCCCAAGCTGCAAAGGGGCCACACGAGAACCAGAGATTAGACTAGCTTCTCAGCTTGCCTCCACGGATGAGCTACCACTCCAACACAGCTGAGATAAACCCAATTCCTCACAAGCAATCCGTCAAGCCACAATTCGGCAGCGTAACGTTACACTAACCCTTCATCCATCTTCCTTCCTTTCCCTTTCCTTTATAGAAATTTGAGACCCACCTACTTTTCTAAACATTAATTAATTAATTTTTAATGACAAACCTCTAAACAATCTCCATCGTCCAAGTGTCACTCATCCCTAGGGTTCTCCAAAATTAATTTCTTTTTAATAATTAAAATACTCAAATCCCTCACTCCCCAAAAAATCGCTCCTTAAATCACTCCTAGGGTTCCTAGATCCCCTCTCATGCTTTTAATAACTTTCTTAAAACGAAGTTGTTGATTTTTAGTAACTCCTTAAATGTTGATTCCTTTTTGCTTTTTACCCTATGTCTCCTACTTTCCATTACTAAATTTCCTTTATTACAAGTTTCCTCATTTCTAATTTTTATTCCTCTCTTTTATTTTATTTTATTTATTTTTATAAAAAAAAATTGTTAAACTCAAAATGATAATTGCGCTTATTTGTCTTTTCAAAATGTTTTTTTTAAATCCTAAATTTTTATACCCCCCTCTCTTAGATAAATTTAATCTTCTTTAAAATTTAAAAATCCTTGGTTTCAATTAATTTATCCCCCTTATTTCTTTACCCCCTTTACTTTTAAGAAGACTTTAATTAACACCTAGGAGGGTTTTAGTTTACGCCCTATGTTTATTTTTGTAGGATCTTTTCTTAGGTCTTGTCAAAATTTATCTTAGAGATGTTTTGATTTAGGTTTTGATTTGAACAGGGTGACAATTTAATTAGGGGAGTCATTTTTTTTTAATTTTATTAGGCGTTAAGGTCTAGGGTCATCTAGGTTGTCTCATCATCATCATCAATGCGACGTGCCCTTCAGGACGCACTACGTACTCCAAGGGTGCCACTCACCTTGTTTGCTTCGGTTGCACGACGTGCCCTTTAGGATGCACCACGTGCTCCAAGGGTGCCACTCGCTGACTTGCATTTCTTTGCGCGATGTGCCCTTCAGGATGCACCACGTGCTCCAAGGGTGCCACTCGCTGACTTGACGAATTGGTAGAATCTATAACCCCTGGAGTCAACACTCCACCAGTTGAACTTCTGGGAGACTAAGGGATCTAAGGAATAAGGCCCCCGCCTTATTGCGCACCCCTTAGAATCATCGTGAGCGACTGTCACAGTCTGCCCTCACGACATCGTGGATCCTCTCAAACTAGGTAACTGTTAACCTACAGTTCGAGCCACGGCGGGAGTGCTAGTAGGTTGTGGCAGGGCTGTTGTCCACACCTCTCCCTCAATCTCTCTGGAACTCGTGTGTGGCCCCTTTACTCCATATGTGAGTCTGGTCGGCAAGCTATCGTCAGCCTGCATCATCAACCATCATGTCAGATCATGTCAACAACATATCATAAATTAATACCATATCATCCAAACAAAACAATATCACCGTAAATGAAACAACTCAAATAGCCCATTCCCTGACTCAATCCGGAGTCCAAGGGAGTTCCACCGATGCCTCTGCATCCTCAAGGTCCAGAACCCTGCACACTCAATGAAACTGAGTCAGCAACACCTGTCTACACCAAAGTAGTAAAAACATCCTTTCATATAACTTAACGCATCATAATGAAGGAAAAAGTTTTATCATCATAAAAATCCAGATCACTTGCGAGCAAGTGTCCTCAAAGAATAAGTTTGGTAAGTGCACCAAAGCGGGATGTTACATACACCCCCTCTTGGTCTAAACTTTGTCCCGAAGTTTCTCAGTATAAATGCTGAAATAAATGTACCATAATATCATAAATACCACAGTATCATAAGTCTATCTATCAAACAAAAATGGAAACTGCTGGCGCATATCATATGCGTCCTCCCAGGTAGCCGAGTGTGGACTATAACTGTCCCACTGGACCTTGACCTGATCTACCGTTCGACGTTGTAACTGTCGAACGCGATGATCTAAAATGCAGACTGGCTCAGCCGTGAGTACTCCCTCGTCTGATACCTGCAAGGAACTCATGTCAATCACGTGTGTAGGATCACTAATATAATGTCTCAAAACTGATACATGAAAAACATCGTGCATACGCCTCAAAGAATCAGGCAAGGCTAGTCTATAGGCCACGGGCCTCTTTCTCTCCACAATCTCGAAAGGTCCCATGAACCTAGGAGAGATTTTAGCTCCCTTTCCAAACTTGATCGAACTCTTATGTGGTTTAACCCGCAAGAAGACTCGATCGTCGACCTCGTAACTACAGTCGAATCGGTGTGCATCGTCATAACTCTTCTGCCGATCCTGTGCTTCTTTTATACTTTGTCTTATGGTTTGCATCTGCTCTTCCATTTCTTGGATCGCTTCTGGTCCCACCAGGACCCTATCCTCAAGCCGATCCCAACTCAAGGGCGTCCGACACGGTCGCCCATAAAGAAACTCAAAAGGCGCCATCTTAATGGTGCTCTGGTAACTGTTGTTGTAAGCGAACTCTATGAGAGGCAAGATTTCCTCCCAACGCTTTTGTTGGTCCATCATGTACATGCGCAACATGTCTTCCAAGGTTTGGTTCGTACGTTCTGTCTGTCCATCAGTCTCTGGGTGATACGCAGTACTAAAATTAAGTTGGGTTCCCAAGGCCTCTTGGAAACTCGTCCAAAATCATCCAGTAAACACCGATCCTCGATCAGATATAATCTTCTTAGGCACGCCATGCAGCCTCACAATCTCACTGATGAAAACTCTCACTATGTCTGGTGCCTGATACGGCGTACGCACAGGAATAAAGTGAGCACTCTTCGTTAGAGTGTCTACCACCACAAAAATCGAGTCGTGTCTCCTTGCCGTCAGGGGCAATCCAACAATAAAATCCATCGAAATGACTTCCCATTTCGATTCCGGAATGGCATGTGGTTGAAGTAATCCTGCCGGGTGTCTATGTTTAGCCTTTACCTGCTGACAATCGAGACATCTAGCCACAAAGTTGACTATGTCAGCCTTCATTCCTTTCCAGAAGAACAAGGGCTTAAGGTTTGCCCTCATCTTCGTAACTCCCGGGTGAGCCATGTAAACTGCTCTATGAGCCTCGTTCAGGACCAACATCCTCAACTCGTCATTTGGCGGTACGTAAATCCAACCTCTAAAACTTAATAAACCATCACTATTAAAAGAATATCCCTCAAATCGTGGTACCATCATAGTGTTTTGTCCGATAAAATCCTCGACTTCTTTGTACCAGTCATCGTCACGCTGTAAAGTGAGAATCTTCTCACGTAGATTCGTTTGAAGGGGCAACACCGAAAAGATGCATGGCCTCCGACTCAAAGCATCTGCCACTCGGTTCACTGTTCCCTTTATGTAAATGATCTCGAAGTCGTACTCGCTAAGAAATTCCGACCAACATCGTTGTCGCGCATTCAGGTCACTTTGCGTAAAAATGTGTTGTAATCCACAATGATCAGTCCTTCACTCAAATTTTCGTCCAACCAGGTAGTGTCTCCATACCTTTAAGGCATATACGATGGCTAATAACTCCAAATCATGCGTCGCGTAGTTTTCCTCATGCCTTCTTAATTTTCTCGAAATGTAAGCAATCACTTGTCCGTCTTGCATCAAGACTCCGCCTAACCCTTCCTTGGATGCGTCAGTACATACCAAGAAGTCTACATCCATGTCAGGTAATTTTAGTATCGACGTGGTCGTCAACAACTCCTTAAGCTTCCAAAATGCTTCCACGCATTTCTCTGTCCAAACAAACTTCTTGTTTTTCTTTTGAAATTCCATGATCGGATTTGCTATCCTTGAAAATCCTTCGACAAATCGTCAATAGCATCCTGCTAAACCCATAAAACTACGCACTTCTATGACATTCATCAGCGTAGGCCATTCCATAATAGCCTCAACCTTGGCTGGATCCACGGCGATGCCTTCGCCGGAGATGACATGCCCTAAGTAGTGAATCCTCGATTGATAAAAAGAGCATTTGGACAACTTCCCATATAATTTGTGTTCTCGTAAACATTGTAGTACCAAGCACAAGTGCTCATCATGCTCCTCCGTCGCCCGAGAGTAGATCAAAATATCGTCAATGAATACTTGGACGAACTTGTCCAAGTACTCGCGGAACACCCCGTTCATCAAACTCATGAATACGCCCGGGGCGTTTGTCAGTCCAAAAGGTAAAACAGTAAACTCATAATGTCCAAATCTCGTCTTAAAAGCGGTCTTAGGGACATCATCCTCCTTGATCCGTAACTGGTGATACCCTGATCGCAAATCGATCTTGGAGAACACCATCGCACCCTTCATCTAATCGAACAGATCGTCAATTCTTGGTAAGGGGTACTGATTCTTGATCGTAGCCTTGTTCAGTTGACGATAGTCAATGCAAAGCCTCCATGATCTGTCCTTCTTCCGAATGAAAATAACGGGTGCACCCCACGTCGACACACTAGGACGTATCAATCTCAGGTCCAACAACTCCTTCAGTTGCATTTTTAACTCTTGCAACTCCAGGGTCGACGTCCGATAAGGCATCCTCTCTATCGGTTCAGTCCCCGGTTTCAGGTCTATAGTAAACTCCAATTCTCTTTCTGGCGGCATCCCAGGCAACTCCTCTGGAAATACGTCCGCAAACTCCTTCACCACCAGAAGGTTTTCTAGACCTTCTGCTACTCCCTTTTCGTTTAGCGCAAGGATCGCATAAAGTTTGCACCCCTTGTGCATACTCTTCTGTAACTGTAAGGAAGAGACGAACCTTAGGGATACTCCTTGGTTCCATCCTACTATCACACGTTTCTGTCTTTCATCATCGAGTAAGCTCAACCATTTTGTCTTACAGTTGAGTATCGCCTCATACGATTCCAACCAATCCATGCCGATCACGACGTCATAAGATCCTAAGATCGTGACGTACAAGTTGACCCTCGTGAAAAACTCTCCCAGGTTAAGGGCACAACCCGTAACCATTCCTCCGACCTTCTGTTTGGCTCCCAAAGCCATCTCCACGAAGCTAAACTTGTCATGTTCGACTGCCTTTACCTTAATCCTTTTCAGCGCTGCACCAGAAATAAAACTCTCAGTAGAACCTGGGTCTATCAAAATACTAAGGGTCTGGTCAGCGACAGTACCTGTCGTCTCGAGCACAGTCGACTGGTGCTCTGCCTGGCAGTTATTCACCGCTGCATGAATCCGATGGGCCTTGCCCATATCTCCCACTGTAGTAGGTCCGGCTGATCTGGATGCCCTGGTCCTCTCCACAGGGCAGTAGCGCTGGTAGTGTGGCTCCCCACATGTCCAACACCCCTTCTTCGGCCCAGTAGTCCTGGTACCCAAAGTAGAAGATGACGGCCCACTGGCCTGGAAACCTGGTCTGTTCTGCTGAACAGGCCTAAAATGTTGTTGCTGCGGGCGACGCTGCTGCTGCTGCTGTGATCCTCGGTAAGGTGTCTGCTTCTGAGGTGGCAGTCATCGAGGTGTAGTGAACGTGGATCCCCTCTGGAAGCCACGATATCCCAGCGTATGTCTCGTCGGTGTCTGATGCTGCGGTGTACCAGCAGAACCCTGCCCTGCTGGTCTCGATGGAGTCCTGGTCTGACCCCCACTAATAAGATCCTCCTCTGCTATGAGGGCCTTTTGGACAATGTCGTGCAAGGTTTGAGGCATCAAAATCCTAACCTTTGCACGCAGGCTGTCGTTAAGGCCAAATACGAACCTGTTGACCTTGAGCTTCTCAGTGTTCAGATGCGGAGCATACCGGAGCAGCTCCATGAAACGTGCCTCGTACTCGGGCACCGTATGACCTCCCTGTCGTAAGGCATTGAACTCATTGAGCTGACGCTCAATGAATTCCTCAAAAAGATACCTCTCCCGGAACCGTCCCTAGAACAGTTCCCATGACACGTCCTCGACGACCATGTTCAGCTGCGGTAGGAGCGTCTTCCACCATAGAAGAGTGCTCCCCTTTAGTTGGAAGACCGCCATGCGTACCTTCATGTTGGAGGTATAATCGTGAAGTGCGAAGCACATCGCCATATTCTCCAACCATGCCTCAGTGGCTGCGCCATTTGGGGCACCAAAGAACTCGGGAAATTTCACCTTCTTGAGTTCACGGTGTATGCTACCAGTAACGGTCGGTGCGCGCGGTGAAACCTTAGCAGGTGTCGGCGCCCTGGCCTCATCTCTGTCCAATCTGCTGATCAGCACCTTGGACATGCGGTGGAAAGATCTCATCATCCCCACAACATCGGCAACTGCGATCTGCTCCTGTCCAAGGACCTGTTCGCCTCCCTGGGGGTTAGACCCCTCAGGTGTGGATGCTGCTAGAGGCGTTACGCATTCTCTCCTAGCACCCCGTCATCTGCCTCCGCGACGTCCTCTAACCATGATTACCTGCACACAACAATCAACTCGATCAACGACAGAATAAACAACATAATCATGTCAACGGAACCCGTAGTGAATCCCAAGTCGCGGGTCGAACCCGCTCTGATACCATATGTAACGAACTGCCTCGTTACGACAACCATTCTAGTAACAGGTGCAAAAAAAAAAATTGTGTTGAAGGTGTGTGTGCGCGTGTAGAAGTAACAACACACTTGACTCTACGTCGCTAATCGATGACCAACAAGACGCAACCACGACAAAAGTAAAAACTGACCACCCGCCCGTCCTACCCTGCAAGGTTAGGACCTCCAAGACAAATAATCAACGCTCAAGCCCAGGTTCCCATCGATTTTAACCATTTAAGTTCTCAGGGCTGGCGACTGTTCTGAGGAACATGGAGGTGTCTACATCTCGCCCGACACAAACAGACCAAGCAATGCAAGACAACCAAGTACAATAACACTTAAGAGACCACGACCACTACGGAAAGCGCAATTCCAAGAACTCTGACAGCATCCAAACCTCAACAGAACGAGGCATTGTCCACCACTCGACTAGCATTAACATTCTGATGGCGGGCCATAAATCAAATTACCGAATACATCTTTATGTTAGTGTTGTAATCATTTAAGATCTCAATAAGTCAACATGTACCCTAAATTTAGCATTAAGAACCGATCTACATTAAGGGTTTAACCATTTAATCCAGATTCCACGTCATAATACTTAAACAACCCATCTTTAATAATGCATAAAAAGGAATGAATCCCTTATTTAGACAAACAACTAAAGAATAAACATTTTCCTTTAAACGATTAAATAAAAGTATAACAACCCTCCTTATATGA
>ML801850.1:311283-326107 GCA_009831015.1 Picea engelmannii
AATCATTCTCACACATGTATCAAACCTACTATAGTATCAAATTAGTGGAAACACTTGTAAACAATGCAATTTATTAAAGCACACAACACATAAAGGAAGAAAAGAATACACATCACAATGAAGAAAACACTAATATTAAATTTGAAGCTTCAAAACATTACATACAAATCTCAATGAGAAAAAAGTGATTTAAAAAACTATACCTTTCTCCAAACATTAATTATGCCTTTTAGTCTTATTGTTGACTTAGACTTACAATTAACTCTTTTTTTCTTTATTGGTCTCACAATGAACTCTTGTTTTCTATCTTAAGGTTTGTAAATTCTTATCCTTATCACTAAAAGAGCTCCTGCATCCCCCTCTTCTCGATAACTACAAGTCTCTTTTTTTTCCATCAACAAATAGTCCTCAAATAAAAAAGGGAACATCCCCTCTTTGTTCTCTATTCTTTTTCCTTCACCACATTAATTTCCCCAACACACATACCTCCAACTACCACCTTCAAGTTTCCCTTAAATAATTTTCATACTCATGTGATCTTCACGATTGATTCTGTAACATCCCGCTCTGGCATAGTGAGAAAACTTATTCTTTGAGGACACTTTCTCGCAAGTGATCTGGACTATTATGATATTAAAACATTTGTCCTTGATTATGATGTGTTATGGTAGATGACATGATGTTTTACTGCATTGACATAGATAGGTGCTATTGACTCGGTTTTACTGAGTGTCCAGAGTTTTGGACCTTGAGGATGTAGAGGCATCGACAGAACCCCTTGGACTCCGGATCGAGTCAGGGAGTGTTTTATTGGGGTTTGATGGTTTTACTGTGATTTTAGTACGTTTGATTAGATGATATGATGTGGACATGTTCTGACATGATTGTTGATGATGCAGGCTAACGATAGCTTGCCGACCAGACTCACATATGGAGTAAATGGGCCACACACATGACTACCAGAGAGGTTGAGTGAGAGGTATGGACAGCAGCCCTACCACAGCCTACTAGCACTCCCGTCGTGGCTCGAACTGTAGGTTAATGATTACCTAGTTCGAGAGGACCCACGATGCCGTGAAGGCAGACTGCGACAGTCACTCACGATGATTCTAAGGGGTGCGCAATAAGGTGGAGAACTTATTCCTTAGAAGCCCTTAGTCTCCCACAAGTTCACCTGACGGAGTGTTGACTCTAGGGGTTATTGATGTCTACCAATCAGTCAAGTGGCGAGTGGCACCCTTGGATCATGTGATGCATCCTGAAGGGCACATCACACAAAAGAAACACCAGAGGCGAGTGGCACTCTTGGAGCACATGGTGCATCTTGAAGGGCACGTCGCACAAAAGAAACAAATGAGGCGAGTGGAACCCTTGGAGCACATGGTGCATCCTGAAGGTCACGTCACGTTGATGATGATGAAGGAACAAACCTAGATGACCCTAAGACATTTAACACCTTAAGAAATTCTTAAACAACTTCCCTAATTAAATGTCGTCCAGTTCATAATCTAATTCCTAAGTCTAAAACTTCTCTAAGGGTAAAATTTTGTCTAACCTTAAATAAATACCCTANAAAATGAAAAGAGTAAGAATTTAATTCAAATCAGTGGATTTAAAATTGTAAAGAAGAATTTAATTGTTTAACTTGTGAAAGTGTAAAAGATATAAAATTCTTAATAAAAAGGAAAATAAGTTCATTTGCGCAAATGCCATTTTTTGCTCTAACAAAAGGGGAAAAAAGAAAATAATAAAAATTAGGAAACTAAAGAATGGAGGAAACATAATAAGGGAAAGAAGGGAACTTATAGTAAAAAACGAGGTCAACTTAGTAAAGAATCGACATTAAAGAACCTTCTAATTTGAACTAAATTAGCAACATCATTTTAAGGAAATTATTTAAAACCTGTAAGGGAATCTAGGGACACCTAGGAGTAAAAATAGGAGTAACTCTAGGTGGGTGAAGGAAATAAGACAATTTAATAAATTAAAGAAAATAGTTAATGGAGAAACGTGGGGGATGAATGACACTTGTATGAAAGAGAATTTTTAGAAGATTTTATTAAAACTTAAAGTAAATGAAATTTGGGTAAGGTGGGAAGTTCTAAAACTCTATAAAAGAGAGGAATGAAGAGGAAGAAATGGGATCGGTTGTTAGTGTAACATTACGCTGCCAGATTTGTGATTTGACTGATTACTTGTGGGGAGTTGGGATTTCCCAACTCGGATAGGAGTGGTAGCTCGGCCTTGCGAGGCGAGCTGGGAGCTGGACATACCATCTGGATAGTGTGTGGCCTCTTTGCATCTCGGGGGGCTAAGGGGGAAGCAGATTACCCCTAACATCGGCTGGGAGGTACCAGTGAGGTCTCAACGGTCGATGAGAAGGAGCGGCACAGATCTCAAGTGTGGGATAGCGTCTTTGAGTTATTCGCCATCAATCACAAGTACGCAAGTGCGTTTGTTTGTTTAAGAATAAAAGGAAAACTGTTTAAAGTTGTATATGAATCCTTATGATGACAATTGATGTGTTGAATTTTGGATCATCCCATTTCCTTGTTGTTGTTTTATGCACCTAGACTGTTATAACCCTGCAATCCTTTCGATGAGTTATCCTAGGCTCTGACATTCTCTTACTATTGGCTGCAATTTCTTATTGGTGTTCTTTAGGCGTTTATAAATTACGGTGGGCGTTTATATCCGACTGTGGCCATTTTTATATATGGCTATGATAATTTTGTAATCATGGGGGCGTTTATATATTACAGTGGGCATTTTGTGTTTTTGTAGGCGTTTATAAATTATGGTGGGCGTTTTTATATCTGACTGTGGGCATTTTTATATATGGATATGGGCATTTTGTAATAATGGGGTCGTTTATATATTACTGTGGGCATTTTGTATTGTTGTAGGCATTTATAAATTATGGTGGGCATTTTTATATATGGCTATGGGCGTTTTGTAATAATGGGGGCGTTTATATATTATTGTGGGAGTTTTGTATTGTTGTAGGATTTTATAATGACTGTGGCCGTTTTTATATATGGTTATGGGAATTTTGTAATAATGGGGGTGTTTATATATTACTGTGGGCATTTTGTATTGTTGTAGGCATTTATAAATTATGGTGAGTGTTTTTTTTTAATGTGGGCATTTATATATGACTGTGGGCGTTTATATCTAACTGGGGGCGTTTTTAAATATGGCTATGAGTGTATTGGCATTCCATTTTTGTAAAATTTAGTTATGAGAATTCGTTCTGGCAATGAGTGTATTGGCATTTTCATTTTGTAAAATTTGTTCTGAGAATTTGTTCTAGCAATGAGTGTATTGGCATTTCCATTTTTGTAAAATTTAGTTCTGAGAATTTGTTCTGGAAATGAGTGTATTGGCATTTTCGTTTTGTAAAATTTATTCTGAGAATTCGTTCTGGAAATGAGTGTATTGGCATTTTCGTTTTTGTAAAATTTATTTCTGAGAATTCGTTCTGGAAATGAGTGTATTGGCATTTTCGTTTTGTAAAATTAGTTCTGAGAATTCGTTCTGGCAATGAGTGTATTGGCATTCTGTTTTTGTAAAATTTAGTTCTGAGAATTTGTTCTGGCAATGAGCGTATTGGCATTTTCGTTTTGTAAAATTTGTTCTGAGAATTCGTTCTGGCAATGAGTGTATTGGCATATCCGTTTTGTAAAATTTATTTCTAAGAATGCGTTCTCGCAATGAGTGTATTGGCATTTCCGTTTTTGTAAAATTAGTTCAGAGAATTCGTTCTGCAATGGGTGTCGGGCATTTTCATTTTGTATTGTTCTGTAAATTCATCTCTGGCAACCTTCGTCCCTAGCAAACGAAGTTCTCCCTCCTTAAATTGTCATTGATTTCTGAATTGTCTCACAGCATATGCACAACGATTTATCTAATTTCTGGATTGTCTCTTAATTATAGGCACAACGTTTGATCCTTATTTTCTAGATTGTTTTTAATTGTATGCATCGGTGTACCTGCAAGGATTTTAAATAACTTTTATTTGACAGCAATCCCATCCTTATGGTGACACCATTTTCTTTTGATTATGCATTAACAACATTTCAACTCCTTCATATAGGGTAAATTCTCAGCTTTATATTTTGGTTTACGGTGACAACTATCCTTTGTTAATATTTCTGCTTCCTTTTACCTTTATCCCTTTTGGATATTTACAGGTGTAGTAAAACTTGTATCCCTTGCCTCAGCCCTCAATTATTTATTAATAACAAAGATAGGCCGATAAGATATCCACTCTCTCGTATGTTTTCACCCTTTTTTTCTATAAATTTTATTTGAATAGATCTTAATATCGTTATTCCACCGTTATATTTTGTTTTAACTTTTAATTTATTCTAGCATGTTATATGGGGCATCGAAAATGCACATGATCTGTCAAGTGTGTAGTTTTATTATTATTGGATGGAGGGTATGAATATTGTAGAACCTTTTTAGATATATTTGCATGATTATGAAATGGTTTAAGATTTTAAAAATGATTATTATAATTATATTGATGAAGTGTTTCCTTTATTAATAATAATAATAATAACAATTATTAATATCATTGTTACTATTATCCTTACCAGTGGGATGAGGAATTTGTGTGTAAAGGTTGTTAATATATACATGATTTAATTCCTCGGACATTGTTGTATATATTCCCCATGATTATTGGTTAGGGATTTAAATTAGAATTTTTATAACAACAATAACATTTTAAGGTAAATTGATTTAGATGGAACTATGATGACTCTTAAAAATTAAAATTCACAAAGGAAATTGTTTCAAGGTGGATTTAGACATGCATTGCACCTTATGATATTATGTGCTTTAGACATGCATTGCACCTTATGATATTATGCGCTTTAGGAAATTGTTTCAAGGTGGATTGTACCTTATGATATTATGTGCTTTAGACATGCATTGCAGGGCTCGTAGTGGAGGTTGGAATAAGCTGTGTTAATTTCCTTACTAGCTTTATTAATTATCATTGTCTTGTAATGTGATTGTTATTCTTGCAAAGTTATTGTAACTTAAAATGAAATTGTGTTGTCATTTTATGGCAATGATATTGTAGTTTTATTGTTATGGATAACACATAAGATGTAAGGTGATTGTTATTTTTGCAAAGTTAATGTGATATAAGTGTAAGGTGTTTATTATTTCATGGCAGCGTTATTGTAATTTTTAGTGTTATTGATAAACATATATGGTGGAATGTCCTTGAATTAAGTACAATAAATTATTCTGAGTTAGTAAATGAGGGTTGTTGTTCATTTAAATAATGTTGTACTTGGTTTGTAAACCTTCTGTGTGTTTGGTCTGCATGTGTCAGGCGGAATGTAGACACCTCCATGTTCCTCAGAATAGTCGCCAGCTCTGAGACCTTAAATGGTTAAAATCGATGGGAACCTGGGCTTCAGCGTTGCTTATGTGTCTTGGAGGTCCTAACCATTGCAGGGTAGGATAGGCGGGTAGTCAGTCTTACTTATTTTCAATTGATCGTCGTTAAATGCATGCAGTTACTTGTTGTGCATCTAATGTCGTCTTGTTGTGTTCGTCGTGGTTTGCGTCTTGTTCGTCGTCGGGTGGTGACGCAGAGTCGAATGTGTTTGTTCCCCTTGTACACGTGTGCACACACTTTTAAAATAAAAAAACAAATTACATTTGTTATATGAGGTTTGTCGTCGTAACGAGGAGGGCGTTACAGATTCATAGGTCCTTTTTCTCCAAGCGTTCACAAACTCCCATGAGTATCCTTTACCATTGATTTTAAGGAAGGATCTCTTGAATCATTTTCATGATCATGTGATCTTCATGATTAATTCATAGGTCCCTCTTCTCCAAGATTTCCCATGAGTATCCTTCACCATTGATCTTAAGGAAGGAATAATTTTCTCACTCATGTGAACTTCATGATTAATTCATAGGTCACTTTTCTCCAAGATTCCACAAACTCCCATGAGTATTCTTCACCATTGATCTTAAGGAAGGATTTGAAAACTATCATCACTAGATACCTAACCAACCTCCTCAAGTAAACTTTGAGTAATAAGTGAGAACAGTACATAGATGAACCAAATATATCATCCTCCTTCCTTACAAACTCAATGATATCAATACTTCACTCAAGGAATCTTCTCTACCAATCTATTTATATACGAATGCAAAGTTACAATGGATACTCATACATCATATTCATCTTTTCTTTGTTCAAAGGAAAAAGGGAATGGAACAAAAAAAACCAAATTAAAACTTAAATCTTAAAATGTAAATTTTAATATATATACATATAATTAATGAATGTAATTATTCAAATATATCATTTTTTTTTATAAGCTAGAGATTTATATTACCTTTATAAAACTAAGTTTCATACACATGGAATTTGACCTAGTGCTTGGGATGCCAAAAATGGAAACCAATTCCAACATTAGGTCCCAAATGTCTTCAAATGTCTGCCCTGTAGGCCAAAATCAACAATCCCAATACTATCATATTGTCTACAAAGAAATCCTAGATTAAATGGAAGCCTAAAAACTATGTAAACTATGAAAAAAATATAGACAAAATTTGTAACATCCTGCTCTGGCGCACTGAGAAAACTTATTCTTTGAGGACACTTACTCGCAAGTGATCCGGACTATTATGATGTTAAAATAGTTGTCCTCGATTATGATGCGTTATGATAGATGACATGATGTTTTACTGCATTGACATAGACAAGTGCTATTGACTCAGTTTTACTGAGTGTGTAGGGTGTTGGAACTTGAGGATGCAGAGGCATCGATGGAACCCTTGGACTCTGGATCGAGTCAGGGAGTGTGCTATTGGGGTTTGATTGTTTTACTATGATTTTCATACATTTGATTAGATGATATGATGTGGACATGTCTGACATGATTGTTGATGATGCAAGCTGATGATAGCTTGCCGACCAGACTCACATATGGAGTAAAGGGGCCACACACACGACTACCAGAGAGGTTGAGGGAGAGGTGTGGACAACAGCCCTGCCACAACCTACTAGCACTCTCGCCATGGCTCGAACTGTAGGTTAACGATTACCTAGTTCGAGAGGAACCACGATGTCGCGAGGGAAGACTGTGACAGTCCCTCACGATGATTCTAAGGGGTGCGCAATAAGGTGGGGGCCTTATTCCTTAGAATCCCTTAGTCTCCCACAAGTTCACCTGGCGGAGTGTTGACTCCAGGGGTTATTGATGTCTACCAATTAGTCAAGTGGTGAGTGGCACCCTTGGAGCACGTGGTGCATCCTGAAGGGCACGTCACGCAAAAGAAACACAAGAGGCGAGTGGCACCCTTGGAGCACGTAGTGCATCCTGAAGCGCATGTCGCGCAAAAGAAACACTAGAGGCGAGTGGCACCCTTGGAGCACGTAGTGCGTCCTGAAGGGCACATCGCATTGATGATGTTAAAGGAACGAACCTAGATGGCCCTAAGACTTTAATATCTCATTAAGAAATTTTAAAACAACTCCCCTAATTAAAATGTCGCCTAGTTCAGAATCTAAGTCCTAAGTCTAAAACTTCGCTAGGGGTAAAATTTTGTCTACCCGTAAGAAATTATCTCTCTAAAAATAAAATAATAAAGTTAAAAATAAAAACCACTTAAGTGATAATTGTGGACTTCATAAATTTTAGGGTAAAATGAAGAGAGTAAGAACTTAAATAAAATATGTGAAAAAAAAAGGGGGGGGGTAAAGAAGAATTTAATTATTTAACTTGTGAAAGTGTAAAAGATATTAAATTATTAATAAAAAGGAAAAGAGGTTAATTTGCGCAACTCCCATTTTTGGCTCTAAAAAAGGGGGAAAGAAGGGAATAATAAAAAAAATTAGGAAACTAGGGAATGGAGGTGACATAAAAAGGAAAAGAGGGAACTTATGGTAAAAAGAAAGAGGTCAACTTAGTAAAGAATCCGCATTCAAGAACCTTCCAATTTTGAACTGACTTAGCATTTTCATTTTAGGGAAAGTATTTAAAACCTGTGAGGGAATCTAGGGACACCTAGGAGTAAATTTAGGAGTAACTCTAGGTGGGTGAGGGAAATGAGACTTTTATTAATTTAAACAAAATAATTATTGAAGGAAAGTGGGGGATGGACGACTTGTACGATGGAGAATTATTAGAAGATTTTTATTAAAACTTAAATTAAATGAGATTTAGGGAAAGTTTGGAATTTCTAAAACTCTATAAAAGAGAGAAAGGAGGAGGAAGGAAGGGGATCGACTGTTAGTGTAACGTTACACTGCCAAATTTGTGACTTGACTGATTACTTGTGGGGAGTTGGGATTTCCCAGCTCAGATAGGAGTGGTAGCTCGGCCTTGCGAGGCAAGCTGGGAGCTAGATGTACCATCTGGATATTGTGTGGCCCCTTTGTGGATCGGGGGACTAAGGGGGAAGCAGAGTACCCCTAGCATTGGCTGGGAGGTACCGGTGTAGTCTCAACGGTTGGCGAGAAGGATTTGCATGGAGCACGCAGACGTCACCCGGAGTAGGCGATCAGGCAACGATATGTTTTTCATTTGCATGATAGAAGGTATTAGGACCTTGGCCCTCTCTTATTGTTATCAACATTTTTATCTTGGTTTGTGAGATGAAAACTACTTGGCTTAACTCTACATGGGTTCTCGTCGGATTGATTGGTCTTCCCTTTTTTTCTTCGGCGATTGTAATTGTGTTACGGTTATAAAAATATTTCTTCCTACTCTACTGTTGCATGTCGGTATTGGATAAAAGAGATTTTATGACCTCGGCGTTTCCGACCTTCCTTGGTTCTGTGCAATCTACAGCTATTCCTTACGTTTGTTTTGTCTATGTTTTTCTATTAGCATTTCCATGCATTTCAGTGGAGGAAACCCACCGGACTCAACACCTTTCTCTGTATTTTTTTGGTTTTTAGTTCTCTGCGATTTGGGGGAGGATACCCACACGGTTTTCAACCACATGTCTCTGCATTTGTGTTTGTGTTTCTCTGCGAACTAGGGAAGGATACCCACACGTTTTTCAACCACTCCAATCTCTGCATTTTTGGTGTTACATATCTCTACAATTGTGTTTGTGTTCTCTGTGATTTAGGGAAGGATACCCACGCATTTTTCAACCACTCCAATCTTTGCGTTTTTGGTGTTACATATCTCTGCAATTGTGTTTGTGCTCTCTGCAAACTAGGGAAGGATACCCACGCATTTTTCAACCACTCCAATCTCTGTGTTTTTGGTGTTACATATCTCTGCAATTGTGTTTGTTTTCTCTGTGAACTGGGGAAGGATACCCACGTGTTTTTCAACCACCCCAATCTATGTGTTTTTGGTGTTACATATCTCTGCAATTGTGTTTGTGTTCTCTGTGAACTGGGGAAGGATACCCAAGCATTTTTCAACCACTCCAATCTCTGCATTTTTGGTGTTACATATCTCTACAATTGTGTTTGTGTTCTCTGGGAACTGGGGAAGGATACCCACGCATTTTTCAACCACTCCAATCTCTGCGTTTTTGGTGTTACATATCTCTGCATTTGTGTTTGTGTTTCTCTACAAACTAGGGAAGGATACCCACGTGTTTTTCGACCACACAATCTCTGCGGTTTTGGTGTTACATACCTCTGCATTTTTGTTGTAGTTCTCTGCGATTTGGCGGAGGATACCCACATGATTTGACCACCTAACTCTGCGTCTGCGTTGATTGGTAGTGTTGGTGTTGGTGCATGCACTGCGGGGACAACGAATTTAATTTTGTCTTGCCACATTTAAATTCTACGTTTTTAGTAATTTCGAGAGGTTGTGAGGTACCCACGAGTGATTCTGGATTCCTAAATTTTCGCCTCATTGTTAGCTGTCGATTAATTCTTGCATCCTGATTTTTGCCTTACCGACAACTGCCAGTTGATCACTGCCTGAGAGTTCAACCACGAATTACCTGAGTGGGATCAACCTTCTTGTGTCCAGAGATATTAAAGACCCCTTCAACACCCAAAACTTTAAAATGTAATGTTTACCTGTGTTTACTTGGTGGTTAATTTTCATTGAGTTTACTTAAATATTGCAGGATTATTTTTATCAATATAAAGGTAACAAAAATATATATAAACTTGCTATGGATGAATACTATTGAAATAATGTTCTGTTGATAATGGTGTAATGTTTTTATTATTAAACTGTGAAAATTTAGATTGGTTATACGATTAAATTACGATTAAACAAGTTGCCCGGAGTAGTTGTAAGATATGTCGAGGAAGGATGTTGACTTTGAATATCTAGACTTGAATTTAAAGTGGTCTTGTCTCGTAGTTGATTAAATGTACACTCCCAAGAAACATTGTAGTAGTAGAGAGTAAATGAAGTAGTTGTTAATGTTTCTCTAATTCAAATTTCCTTAATGTAGATAACTTGTTAATTGCGACATTGATGGTCGTGTTAATGTCATGATTATTTCCATACTTGTTGCATTAACTATCATTGTCTTGTAATGTGATTGTTATCATTACAAAGTTATTGTAATTTTAAAATGTAATGGTGTGGTCATTCATGGTAATGATATCGTAGTTTTATTATTATGGTTAACACCTAAAATGTAATGCGATTGTTATTTTTGCAAGTCATTGTGATATAAAAGGTAATATGGGTATTATTTCATGGTGATGTTATTATCATCCTTACTGTTATTGATAGCACACAATTTTAATGTCCTTGAACTAAGTACAATAAGTTATTATGACTTAATGAATGGGGAATTGAATTTTATTGGATTTACCTTATGTTTAGGGTACTCATCAATTAATGAAAATTAAATTGAGTAATTGGTCTATAATTAATCCCAGTTGAGTCATAGATAAGGCCTTGTCTTAATATTGGTTGTTCATTGTCTGATTCCTTCTATCTTGCGCCTTCCGTAGAGGACGTGGTTTCTCATTTAAGTATTGTTGTGCTTGTTTGTTATAATTTCATTGGTTGGTCTGCTTGTGTCGGGCGGGATGTAGACACCTCCATGTTCCTCAGAACAGTCACCAACCCTGAGACCTTAAATGGTTAAAATTGATGGGAACCTGGGCTTGAGCGTTGCTTATGTGTCTTGGAGTTCCTAACCATTGCAGGGTAGGATGGATGGGTAGTCAATCTTATTATTTGGTCGGTTGATTGTTGTTCATTGCTGATAGATGTTGATGTGTGTCTTAGGTCTTTATGTTGATATCGTAGTGGCATGCATCATGATTTGTTGTCATGTGGTGGCGCAAAGTATAATGTCTTGTTTCCCTTGCACACATGCACACACAAAAAAATAAATTGCACTTGTTATAAGAGGTTTGTCGTCATAATGAGGAGGATCGTTACACCCAATACTATCATATTGTCTACAAAGAAATCCTAGATTAAATGGAAGCCTAAAAACTATGTAAACTATGAAAAAAATATAGACAAAATTCATAGCTAAGAGGCTTAATCAAACTCCTGAGGGATTGTTGCAGCCATCGCTCTGAGGAGGATTCGTCCAAACTGGAACAAAGGCACATCAATGACGACACTCTAGACAGTGATGGCATGGATACTAGCTTGAGAGTGAGTCATAAAGCTCCGATAATTTTTGGTCCATCATCTCTTGACAGAATTGTTGTTTCTCTATGTCCCTACGAATATAAAAAATTAATCGTAGTTGTTCATCTGAAATTCTATTGGGAGGATCCTCTTCTCCAATCTCGTGGGAATCTTCCTCTCGGGCCTACAACTTGTTACTCATATTGTTCCTCTGCAGTTGAATGTTTCTCTCGGAAGGTGAAACTGGTACATACTCATTGTCCCAATTTTGGACCGGTGGTATCTCCTTTTCTACGATCTCATGTCCCCAAACCTCCTCTTCCTGTTGAATTACTGTTGAATCCATGTTCTCTAGCATGGGGAACAAAGTCTCATGAGAAGAACCAGAAACAGTAGAGGACGAAGTGGGAGATCAACAACAACTTGAGAAACTTTGGAATGTTCCCGACTCTCTACAGACTTTACCTCTTTCATGAAGCATGATGCAAGAAAAAACTAGAAGAAACCTAAGGAAGAATGAGAAGAAACCTAGGACTAAGATTCTAGAGATGATAACAAAATGAGAAACAAGTGAAAAATATATCATTATTATTAATATTAATACATATTTGAATATTAAAACTCTAAAATATTTGATATCAAAAATTAATAAATATTTTTGAATTATTTTTTGTAATTTAATAACTTTATCATTATTCATCTTAACATGAAAGACTCAAAATCTTAGGTATCTTTCATTACTTTTTTAAGCATGTAAATGGATAAATAAGAAAGAAAATAATTGTCACTTTACTCCAGTTACTTTCTTAACATATAAATGATAAATAAAAGGAAATAATTATCTTAACTAATGTTTACTTTAACCATAATAATATTTACATTTGATAAAGGCTATTACTTTAACCCTAATTAATATTCAAATTTGATAAAGACTAGGAGAAATGTTTATTTTGTGTTTACTTTAACTATAATAAGTTCAAATTCAAGCATACTTTAAATGAGATAAAAAATTCCAAAAGTGATGATAGCCATAATCAACATTTTTTTAAAATTCAATCCATCCGTTCTTCATAGATTTTCTACTGCTAATTATTATTAGCATAATTAGCATGTTTGTTTTTATAATTACACTTTTATTAATATTTATTATTAGCATAATTAGCATGTTTGTTTTTATAATTACACTTTTATTAAAAATATTAATGGGTACATCATACCATCACGTTAATTAACATGTTTTTTTTTTATATAATAATATTTAAATATTAATGGATACCATGATGTTCTCTTTGTGGAACTAATTTCCCTTTTCAGAAATCCTTATGTATTTTTTTATATTTAGGGATTGACCAAAAATAAATAGTTAATTCATTGGTGTGATCATCTTCAACGATGTGATAATCTGTGATAATCTTAAAAAACAAAAAGTATTCTCTTTGTGGAACTAATTTCCATCTTCAGAAATCCTTATGTGTTTTTTATAAATCTAAGGATGGACCAAAAATAGTAAGTTGATTCATTGATGTTATAATCTTCAAGAACAAAAAGTAGACATTATTTGACAAAAATAAG
This sequence comes from Picea engelmannii, assembly GCA_009831015.1. Taxonomy (NCBI): domain Eukaryota; kingdom Viridiplantae; phylum Streptophyta; class Pinopsida; order Pinales; family Pinaceae; genus Picea; species Picea engelmannii. Next base: position 324,429 of record ML801850.1, read on the forward strand.
AAATTATGATAAGGTTTTTAATCTTCTTGAACCTCATCATATATGCTTTGATAAATTCATGAACCAACTGATTCAAATAGTCACAGCAATTGTGACGGATTCGTCTTCTTCACTACCAAGACTCGATTGTTTCAATATCATTCAGTCTGATAGAACAAGATGTACGCATTCAAATCCTTGTTGGGATCACATGCTGCTGTTTCAGACGTCCCAAAAAAATCCTGCACCCTACTCTCCTCCATCGTTTCCACCTTCTCATCATCAAATTTGAGCCACTGGTCGCCGCTCTTCACTAGAGCAATGTAATGTCCATAATTCACCGTGCGCCCCACATGCACCACAACAACAAATAAAGAATACAGAGGATCGTCAGCACCTTCATCCCCACACTGTTAACAGGCAATCTGAACTCTATGGGAAAATCCACACGATAAAACAACTTCTTGAATCCCCCCACTGCACCTTCCTGTGTATATTTGAAACGTTTCAGCTGGAAAATGAGAACTTGTGGTGGAGACTTGATCCTCAACCTCTTCTCGGCTTCTTGTAAATGGCATCACTTGTCGCACCAGTACTTGTTTTTCCCAATCAGTTTATCCACAGAGCCGAAATCATTCAGACAGCTTGACAGAGACGAATTTTCTTGTATCTCCACGCTGAGATCCATGAAAGACTCTTCTCTGCATGTTACACTCTCGCAACACGAACAACGAGTTTCGTTTGTGAAAGTACCTCCAAATATCTCGCGAATACTACATATTGCATCCTCGGCTTCCTCATCCTGGCGAGGAGGACTTTCTTCGTCGAGATTATTCAAAAGAAATATTAAAAACTCATGTGCATCCTGCTGCTCTTCACTGCAACTGAAAATCTCGTTCTCTTCCATCACCAACTCTACGAATCGTCTGGGAGAAACGCAGGACGTTTTTCTGGAGTTCATGTGATGGAATAAATCTGCCAAGCACGTTAGTAGATTATTATTCTGTTCATCACTTCCTCCACTGCAGTAATATTCTAGTAACTTCTTCCTAAAAGGAGCGCAGAAATAAAGGGCTTGAAGAACGCTGTTACAGTAGCAGGTATTCCCCAAGTTCTCGAGACCAACGTAGCTATCTTCATGGTTTGTGAAAAGAAAATCTGAAATCATCTGATGGGTGCACTTCAAAGCTTTCAATCCCGAATTCAGTAGATTCATCAAAACTCTGACAAGAATCATCATAACTCTTTCTGGTTAACAAGCAGCAAAATATGGATGAAGCGCTGCTATCTCTGCGACCACCAAAACAAAATTTATAGGAAAAGGGAATTTGTAAATACTGACGTCTGCGGTTTGCGTCCACCCTGCCGACATTTCTCGCCAGTTTCTGGATTTGGATATTCAGGAAGTCATTAAAAAAACGATCCTCAGACTTACATATTCCCATTTTGTAGTAGCCGTATTAGTTTTATATTTTTTTTTTTATGAAATCAATGGCTCCAATTGAAATTTCGAGAAATTTTTGAGGGGTGGTATCATTATTTTTTAAATAATTTAAACACAAAAAAGGCACGCCACTCCCTTGATCGACATCTCATCATTATCCTCCCTCAATTCTGATCATCTGTGTGTTCTCTGCGTGTTGTATAGTTGCATAAATATATTAAAAAATATATAAATCGTATTCAAAAGTTTATTTTTT
>ML801851.1:0-41791 GCA_009831015.1 Picea engelmannii
AGACGAATTATCAAAGCAGTCTTCTATTCATCTGTTGAAATATCTCATTACAAATTGGAAAGATCGAGCACGTCCCACTTCTCTGAAGTTCTTAGTACATAAAAAGTTGGATTTCTCGAATGGTGATTTCTCTTCAATTTAAATGGAAATCCCATCGATACAATCATTACAAGGCAGATCTAGATCCTACACTAAATCGGATCTTCTTTCTAAATCAGCATAGGGTGTCCTATTCTTATGCAACCGAATGCTAATACAGGGGCTGGATGAAGCATTGCTGTTACGGCTGGTGTAACGGCTTCTTCATATAGTTGTTAATGCTGTTAGTACGCAATTCACGTCCTGTGTCGGCTTTGACTGCTAGCTGTCAGGACTCGTGTTTCAGCATCGTGGCGGCCTCCTTTGTGTCTCAGCATCTATTCTGAACTGAGTGACAGCTCCGTGTTTCAGCATCTGCATTCTTGAACCGTGTAGCTGCTTCGTGTTTTGGCATATACATCCTCGGACTGTTAGCAGCTCCGTGTTTCAGCATCAGTTCAACAGCGCCTTTGGATAGTTCTGTGTTTCAGCATCGGCCTTGAATACTATTCTGCAAATATGGACACTTATGCATTTCTAATCAATGGTTAGGTCAAAAAGTAATGTAAAATATTATGCAAAACAGATTAAGCATATAATAATGATAAAGGACCTTATATACCTTGGAATGATCAGGTGTAGTGATATTATGAGTCTAAACACTAGTGATGAAGGGTATAACAATGGCAAAAAGTATGGGCAAAAAGGGTACAATATGTGGTCCTAACAACGACATTATATATTACTCTTCAAGACTACTGTGGTTGCAGATATCAATCCATTTCAATACATCCTTACCAGGTGTATCATAGGGGGGAAATATAATAGGTGGATTTTTATTTTGTAATATTTTGATCTCGATTTTGCCTCGGCAAAATCCAAGAAATCGCTAGTTTTTGCAAAACTGATGTAGGACTTCCCTAAAGAGGATGAGGATATTTTTCATGATGTTTCATTTGTGGATGAACATTTCTTCCTTATCTCATATTCAGACCCTTGGTATGGAGATATTTTAAGTTACCTTCAAACCTTGAAGCCCAACATCTATTGAGAGACGACCAACGACGTATATGTCACCATGCTAAGAATTACCTTATTATCGGTGACACTTTGTATGATCTAGGGGTGGATCATATTGTGCATGGTTGTTTAATTCTTGAGGAACATGAAGCCTTTAATAATGACTATCACAGTCGGGCATGTGGTGGTCATTAATCTAGGCTTGTGACATACCAAAATACATTCCTAGTTGGTTATTTTTGGTCATCAATTTTTAAAGATTGCATTGAAGTGGTCAAGAAGTGTCACCCTTGCCAGGTGTTCTCTAGGAAAATGTGCTCCCACCCAACCCCCTTTCACCCAGTCATCATCATCGGTCCCTTCATTAAGTGGGTGTGGATTTCATGGACTAGAACCTAGCTTCAGCTAAGGGGCACCATCATATTATTATGGTTGTGGATTATTCTATTAAATGGGCTGAGGCCATGCCTACCGTTAAATCCAATGGAAAGAATGCAACATTTTTTGTATTTAATCAGATTATAGCTCGGTTTTGTCACACACCCACTACGACATAACAAATTTTTTTCCTTTTTCTTTTTCCTTCTTCATTGAGGGACAGAGTCCCCAAATTCCTATGAGGTCCTAGCGTAGGCTAGGTCTTCCAATCGAGACCTTCACTAAACCAATCCACTGGTTCTTTCATTGAAAATCCATCGTGTACAACTCAAGCACCACGCACAGGCTTCACCTCCATGTGATCATCAATTATGACCCTGGGCTAAGCCAAGAGGCGCCTTTCACATTTCATGACTCAGCGATGCCCGAGAGTTGAGTATTTTGACTCTTCAAACCCCAAAACCCAAAATCGTACCTTCGCTGAGATTGACGGCTACGAATCTCTACCCTGATCCGATGGTCCTCGTCGTATCAGGAATTAGAAAACTGGGAGTTCAAAATGCAAGAGAGTCGAGTCCTTTGACTCTTCAAACCCTGATACCCGAAATCCTATTCACACTAAGCCGACTCGGAGTTTCACATACTGAGATTTCGCGTACCGGGATTTCGCAACTTGTGAAGACGAGGGTTCATACCCTTGGGTTTCCTGGGTGCCGAAACACCGAAACGTCGAAAACCCATTCCTGCTAAAACTGATTCGGGGTTTCGCATACCGAGATTTCGTGACTAGCGAAGACAAAGGGTCTTGCCCTTGGGTTTCCCAGGTGCTGAAACGTCGAAACACTAAAAACCCATTCCTGCTAAAATTGATTCGGGGTTTTGCATACCGAGATTTCATGACTAGTGAAGATGAAGGGTCTTGCCCTTGGGTTTCCCGGGTGTTGAAATGCTGAAACATCGAAAACCCATTCCCACTAAAGCTGATTTAGGGTTTCGCATACCAGGATTTCGTGACTGGTGAATACGAAGGTTCTTACCCTTGGTTTTCTCGGGTGCCAAAACGTCGAAGCGCCGAAAACCCATTTCCACTAAAACTGATTCAGGGTTTCACATACCGGGATTTTATGACTGGCAAAGATGAAGGGTCTTTCCCTTGGGTTTCCCAGGTGCTGAAATTCCAAAACGCAAAAAACCCGAGGGAACCACTCTCTCTTGTACAAGGTTTCCAGACTTAGATTACAAAATCCTTCAATGGGTTCTTGGGTAACTATCCCCAGGCTTGGTGACCTAACTGAAAGGTCTTTCTAAATTAATGAGCTATGAACTCTGTGACAGGGTTGAAGTAAGCTCGTATGTTTACTAAAACGGTAGTCCTTTCAAGGAACTCACTCCGGCTCTGGAATGCGAGGGAACTTCCCAGAAGGAAGTGCCTTCGAGAAATCAAAATAGGGCATAGCATGAGTCAAGTAAATGGGACAAATATCAAGGGAACAGACTCATAATCTGAACTTATTCATTCTATACATAAACCGATTATGGTCATATAAGTATAAGCATGCATCCATTATTTCTAATCAAAACACCAGGCAAACACTTCTATACAGAAATCATTTATGAGTGTACAAACATGAGCATGCATCCATTATATTCAATTCAAGATATGAGATATAAACACTTATAAAAAAAACACCAGGTGTGACGCGATTGCTGAGAGGGGTGCTCATTTCCACCCAACTGTAGGCTCAGTGACTCCAAACGGATTTACCACTAGCCACCCCCGAGCTAGACCACGATGCTTGAGGTTCCATTTTCTACTTCCAGCTCAACAGAAGATAAGGATGAAGGTTACTCTCCTTCTCCTCTATTCAGAAATCCCTGTGTTTCCAGAGTTTCTCCAGTTCTTCCTCGCAATCCCTGCTGCGCGTGCTCTCTCTCCTACCCCCCTTTCCACACTTTTTTCCTTTCCTTTTTCCTGCGAGTTTGCATGTGGCGTGAATTTCCTTGTCTGTGGTCAGGTCTGAGAGCTTCTATGGATGGGCGGTTCACCCCCATCCCCTCATTTACTCTTGAGGAGCCTCCCCACCTACCATTCTGGCAGGTAATTCATTCTAGGGTCAGAGAGTGAGCTTTGGTTTCCGAGCACATACAAACCAATACGGTTTCGGTTCTGTGGAAGTTAACAAAGCCATTCCTATCCCCTTCCACCACCTCTCATTATCCATCATGGTCTCTTTCATCACATCCCCCTCCCAACAATCATGCGACACATATTCATGATATAATTTACATTCATCGAACTTTTATACAAAGGCCTGTCAAATCAAACATTCACATCTTTGAGTTTTCCATAGTTCTTGGCCAATAAAGTTATTTTTACAGACTGGGGGAAATAGGGTGTTACAATTACCTCCCCCTTAAAGGAACATCATCCTTGATGTTCTATCTATCAATATGATGTGTATGTACAAAAGTAAACAAAATCGGATATGCGTGTTTCATGGCATCTTACATTTCCTAGGTAGCCTCATCTGGGCCAAAATGTTTTCACTGAACCTTGACCTGTGCAATGGTTCAGTTCCTAAGTGGGGTTTCCTTTCTGTCCAATATGCATTGAGGTTCTGGCAAGAATTCTCCCTCTAGTTCCACCTAGATCATAGACCAGTCAATTATATGATTAGAATCATGTAGATATTTCTTCAATAATGAAACATGGAAAACATTATGTGATTTTACTGTGGGAGGAAGTGCTAGCCTATAGGCTATAGGTCCCACTCTATCTAGAACATCAAAGGGTCCGCAATACCGAGGTGCCAACTTGGCACAAGCTCCCATCTTCAGGGAACTCTTCCTGGTCCTAACTCTGAGATATACATGGTCTCCCGCCTTGAACTCTCCTGGAGTTTTCTTTCGGTTGGCGTAACTTTCCTGTCGGTTTTGAGCGACCTTTAGATTTTGTTTTATCTGAGTCACTTGTTGTTACATTTCTTTCAAAATGTCAGGTCTAATAGTAAATTTTTTTATGGGATTACTCCAACTAACTGGAGTGTTGCACAACCTACCATAGAGGACTTCGAAAGGACTCATCTTTAGGGATTCTTGGTAGCCGTTGTTGTAGGCGAATTCCACCAGTGGCAGGTAGTCTTCCCACTTTTTGGGTTGATGCATTACATGCATCCTTAGCATGTATTCTAATATTTGGTTCACTCTTTCCATCTATCCATCAGTTTGAGGATGATAGGCGGTTCTAAACAGTAATTTGGTCTCCAGACCAACCATCAGGGATTTCCAAAAGTTGGAAGTAAATTTCGTGTCTTTGTCAGACACGATCTCTTTAGGCATACCATGTAGTTTGAATATCTCCTTCATGAATACGTTGGCGATGTCTATTGCCTTGCAAGTCGACTTGACGGGGATAAAATGAGTGGAATTGCTCAATTTATCCACCACTACTATGATGGTGTCATTATGTTTGGTCGAGGTTGGTAATCTGGTGATGAAATCCATGGAGATGGTTTCCCATTTCCAATCTGAGATTGGTAGAGGTTGTAATAATCTTGTTGGGTGTCATTGTTTTGCATTAACCTGTTGGAACTCTATGCATTTGGATAAGTATTCATCTATGTGTTTCTTCAATCCAGGCCAATAGAATTGTTTCCTGGTGGCCGTGATCATCTTCCGGTATCCTAGATGACCAGTATAGGGTCTTTTATGTAGTTCATCCATTATGAACCTCTTCAAGTCATCACAATCTATAATATACAATCTGTTTCTGTAAGTTAGTAGACCTCCATCTATCATTTGGTATCCTTTAGGCTTTATCCCTATGGTTTCTTGCTCTAGGTACGAGGTCACGGTCTAGAAGAATGTGTCTGTTTCTTGTGCATTCCTGACTCTTTCCTTGACATCCATCTCGCAGGTGCTCACCGCCGCCAGGTGAATTGTTTTCATACTTCTGCTAAGGGCATCGGCCACCTTATTTTCCTTTCCTTTAATATGTTTGATTTCAAAGTCAAACTTGCTAAGGAGGGCCATCCACCTAGCTTGTCTGGCATTGATATTTGGTTGGTCAAACAAATATCACAATCCACAGTGGTCTGTCATAAGTACAAATTTCCTTCCCAGGAGGTAATGCCTCCACATTTTTAAGGCGTGCACTATGGCGGCCAGCTCTAAATCATGGGTCACATAATTGACTTCATGCTCATTCAATTTTGGGGATTCATAGCAGACCACACTTCCTCCTTGCATAAGGACTCCTATGAGCCCTTCCTTGTAGGCATCTGTGCACACGAGGAAGTCAGCGTCAAAATCGACAATCTTCAACACGAGTGCGTGGGTCAGTAGATGTTTTAGGGTTTGAAATCTTTCTTCACATTTTTGTTTCCATGTGAATTTAGCTCCCTTCTTATGGAGGGCAGTGATTGGACAACCAATCTTGGAGAATCTTTTTATAAATCTCCTATAGTATCCTGCTAAGCCCATAAAGGATCTGATATATGAAACATCCTTTGGGGTAGGCCATTCCATGATAGACCTGATCTTATCAGGGTCTACTACTACTCCCTCTTCAGATATGACATGGCACAAGTATTGTACTTGCTTCTGGAAGAAATCACACTTGCTAAATTTGGCATAGAGCTGATGTTCTCTTAGCACTTGAAGCACAAATCTAAGATGTTCCTCATGTTCCTCTCTATTCTTAGAGTAAATTAATATATTGTCAATAAAAACCAACACAAATTTGTCTAGGAATTTGTTGAGCACGTTGTTCATCAAGCACATAAAAGTGGTAGGGGCATTGGTCAATCCAAATGGTACTACCACAAACTCATAGTGACCATATCTCGTCCTGAAGGCAGTTTTATGGATGTCTTCACCCTTGATTCAGACTTGATGGTATCTAGATCTCAAGTCAATCTTTGAGAATATGGAAGCACCTCCCAATTGATTGAATAGATCATCAATCCGGGGTAAGGGGTACTTGTTCTTTATGGTTACCTTATTGAGTTATCTATAATCTATGCATAGTCGAAGGGTACCATCTTTCTTTTTCACAAACAGGACTAGTGCTCCCCATGGTGACACATTGGGCCGGATATAGCCTCTATCCATGATTTCTTTTAGTTGTAATTTAAGCTCAACTAGTTCAGGCGTGCTCATCCTATAGGGTGTCCTAGACACTGGCACCACTCCTGGTGCAAGTTCTATCAAGAAGTCAATGTCCCTTCTTGGAGGTAGACCCGGTACCTCTTCTGGAAATACATATCTATATTCTCTTAGTATGGGATGGTCTTCGAGGCTTGGTTTGTCATTTTCAATTGATTCCAATACCTGTATCGCATATAGTGGACACCCCTTTCTGTAATATTTTCTCATTTGAAGAGCTGATATTCATCTCACTGAGACAGGTTTTTGGATCCCTTGAAGGTTTATTATTCTTCCTCCTTCACTTACAAATTCTAAGGTTTTATGGTAAAAGTCCAGTTTGGCTTTATATGTGGCTAGCCAGTCCATACCGATCAATAGGTCATACGACCCTAGGGGTAATATATTAAGGGTTCCTTGGGTGGGGAATTCACCCATAGTAAATTGGCAGGCTGGTATGACCTCTGCTACCTTTCTTTTGGTGTCAATGGCTAATTGTAACAACCATGGCTTGGCGTGCTTATGTGGCTGTAATTTACACTTATCAACAACCTTAGGGGCTATATAACTCAAATTTGAACCAGGGTTGATTAGAATAGACACTAGATGGTTGGTGATCATACCTTCTATCTCCACCACTAAAGCCCGGTGGTCAACTTGTTTATTATCCACGGCTGCATAAATTTGTGGCATACTCCTGGCCACATCATTGATGGTGGTAGCTTCTTGAACGTTGTAAATTCTTTGACTGTTCTGTTGTCAGTGTGGGTAGTCCCTCAGTAGATGCTCTTCTCCAGAACCCCAAAATTTCAAGGGTTCTTTCTTTAGGTTATCAACCCTTCCTGGGGTAGATCCAAAAGGTTTATTTTCGCTCTGGGAGGGGAAATTATATTGGTGTACACTTCGGGTTGGGAAGCTCATCCTTGAGTCCTTTTTATAATTTTTAAATCTTGGATATTTAGACCCCTTTTTCTGGAATCCCGAACTATTATTCTGCTTCCAGCCTTCACGAGATTCTGTCTGATGCCCAAGCTGTTCATAAAAATATCTTTCCTTTCGGGTAGTGTCTTCTAGGGTCTTTGGCTCATCAAACTCAATCCTGTTGTGATAGTCCTTAGGTAGTCCACTGATGAATCATTTCACCTTTGCCTTTTCTACTTTTATATAGGGTATGTACCTCAACAACTCGAGGAATCTGCTGACATATTCCTCTATGGTGAGTTTCCCCATCTTGATTTCATAGAATTCTTTAGTCTTTTCATCGAAATACTTTTTCGACAGATACTTATTCCTGAAGTATTTCTCAAACCATTCCCAAGACAGGCCCTCTTCATGAATCCCTTTTACATTCTTAAAGTCTTCCCACCAAATGGAAGCCTTTCCATTCAAGTTGAAGGTGGCTACTTGGGCCTTCAAATTTTCTGAGAAGTCATGGACTCTGAAATACTTCTTTAGTCCAAGAAGCCAGGCCTCCGCTTCCTCTCCCTTCTTTATTTCACCATCGAAAGAGGGTGGTTTGGCCTGCTTGAATTTTTCAAGATTGTGATTTTTGGAATGATCTCGCTTCTTCTGCTTTCTTCGAGAATAAGAACTAGTTCTGCTACTTGAAGATCCCTCCGAGTCACTAGTTTCCTTTCCATAGGAATCGTACAATGCTTGTCCCTTATCTCTAGGGTGAACCTTTCTCGAGGTGCTCTTCCCAGTGTGGCCACTCAAAAGACCACGTTTCTGTATCTCAGGTGGAATACGATTTTTCTTTGTCTGTCATCGGTCTGCATGATTGATGTCAGGTCTATGCTGCAATTGTCTTTGTATGTTGGATAAACTCTGCAACAATACTGCATTAATTTATGTTTTATTCTCTTACTCTTTTATCAACCTCTCGTTGTTGGCCTTGCAACTCCGTAGTTCGACCATGAGGCTTCTCACAGTCTCAGCTAGATCTGGAGGGGTCTCTACCACTCTCCTTTCGTCAGACTCTTCGTCTCTATTGTGGGATCCATCCCCCACTTCACGGTGCATCACCATTCTATGCATCTGCATTTTCCTGCGGTTGATCATCTGCTTGTTGTGCAAGGAAAACAATTATTGTTAGTCAACATTATATTCATTCACAATCAATGCATAATTCATAATTTTCAAATGCATACACACAATAGGAATTTTCATTCTTAACTTCGGCTTTTGATAAGGGGGTTAAGTTAGAGGGTTACTCCTTCTAAGAGTAATTCAAATAGAGTTTCTGCGCAACTCATTCATGAGCCCAAGTAGGCCAAGTGTTGTAACCATGCTCTGATACCAATTTTTCACACACCCACTATGGCATAACAATTTTTTTGCCTTTTGCTTTCTCCTTCTTCATCGAGGGATAGAGTCTTTGAATTCCTACGAGGTCCTAGCGTAGGCTAGGTCTTCCGATCGATACCTTCACTAAACCAATTAACTGGTTCTTTCATTGAAAATCCATCATGTACAACTCAAGCACCAAGCGCAGGCTTCACCTCCATGTGATCATCAGTTATGACCCCGAGCTAAGCCAAGAGGCGCGTTTCGCATTTTGTGACTCAGCGATGCCCAAGAGTCGAGTCTTTCAACTCTTCAAACCCTAAAATCCAAAATCATACCTTCGATGAGATCGACGACTGTGAATCTCTACCCTGATCCGACAGTCCTGGCCGTATCGGATCTTCAAAAACCAGGAGTTCAAAATGCAAGAGAGTCGAGTCCTTTGACTCTTCAAACACCAAAACCCAAAATCCTATTCACACTAAGCCGACTTGGAGTTTCACATATCGAGATTTTGCGTACTGGGATTTTGAAACTTGCGAAGACAAGGCTTCATACCCTTGGGTTTCCCAGGTGCCAAAATGCTGAAACGTCGAAAACCCATTCCCGCTAAAAATGATTCGGGGTTTCGCATACCGAGATTTTGCAACTAGAGAAGATGAAGGGTCTTGCCCTTGGGTTTCCTGGGTGCCGAAATGCCAAAATCCCAGTCCCACTAAAACTGATTCGGGGTTTCTCATACCAGGATTTTGTGACTAGTGAAGACAAAGGGTCTTGCCCTTAGGTTTCCCGGGTGCTGAAACGTTGAAACGCAGAAACCCCATTCCTACTAAAACTAATTCGGGGTTTTTCATACCAGGATTTCATGACTGGCGAAGACGAAGGGTCTTGCCCTTGATTTTCCCAGGTGCTGAAACGCCGAAGCACCGAAAACCCATTGCCGCTAAAACTGATTCGAGATTTCGCATACCAAGATTTCGTGACTGGCGAAGATGAAGGGTCTTTCCCTTGGGTTTCCTGGGTGCCAAAATGCCGAAACTATGAAAACCTGAGGGAACCACTCTCTCTTGTACAAGGTTTCCAGACTTAGATCACAAAATCCTTCAATAGGTTCTTGGGTAATTATCCCCAGGCTTGGTGACCTGACTGGAAGGTCTTCCTAAATTACCGAGCTATGAACTCCGTGACAGGGATGAAGTAAGCTCATATGTTTACTAAAACAATAGTCCTTTCAAGGAACTCACTCCGGCTCTGGAATGCGAGGGAATTTCCCGGAAGGAGGTGCCTTCAGGAAATCAAACCAGGGCATAGCGTGAGTCAAGTAAATGGGACAAATCTCAAGGGAACAGATTCGTAATCTGAACTTATTCATTCTATACATAAACCGATTATGGTCATATAAGTATAACCATGCATCCATTACTTCTGATCAAAACACCAGGCAAACACTTCTATACAAAAATCATTTAAGAGTGTACAAACATGAGCATGCGTCTAGTATATTCAATTCAAGATATGAGATATAAACACTTATCAGAAAAACACCAGGTGTGATGCAGTTGCTGATAGGGGTTCTCATTTCCACCCAATCGTAGGCTCAGTGACTCCAAATTGATTTACCACTATCCACCCCCGAGCTAGCCATGATGATTGAGGTTCCATTTTCTACTTCCAGCTCAATGGAAGAGAAGGACGAAGGTTACTTTCCTTCTCCTCTGTTCAGAACTCCTTGTGTTTCCAGAGTTTCTCCAGTTCTTCCCCGTGATCCCTGTCACGTGCGCTCTCTCTCCTGCCCCCCCTTCCACACTTTTTTCCTTTCCTTTTTCCTACGAGGTTACATGTGGTGAAAATTTCCCTGTCCGCGGTCAGGTCTGAGAGCTTCTACGGATGAGCGGTTCGCCCCCATCCCCTCATTTACTCTTGAGGAGCCTCCCCACCTACCATCCTAGTAGTAATTCATTTTGGGGTCAGAGAGTGAGCTTTGGTTTTCGATCATGTACAAACCAGTACGGTTTTGGTTCAGTGGAAGTTAACGCAACCATTCCCGGTCCCTTCCACCACCTCTCATCAGCCATCATGGTCTCTTTTAGCACATCCCCCTCCCAACAATCATGTGACACATATTCATGATATAATTTACATTCATTGAAATTTTATATAAAGGCCTGTCAAATCAAACATTCACATCTTTGAGTTTTCCATAGTTCTTGGCCAATAAAGTTATTTTTACAGACTGGGGGAAACAGGGTGTTATAGGTTCGGAATCCCAAAAGAGATTGTAACTGACCATGGAAGTCACTTCCAGAATGAGATGATGTCAGAGTTAGCATCAAAACAGGGGTTTACACATGGTCATTATTCCCTTTATTATCCCTAGGAAAATGGATAGGTAGAGGATATGAATAAATCTCTAAAGACCATTTTGCAAAATATGGTCAGCCAAAGTAAATATGACTAGCATGTGATGCTTTACCCTTCTTTTTAGGAATACCGAACTATGGTAAAAATTTCCACCGGTTTCTCACCATTTCAGTTAGTACATGGTGTGGAGTTGATTCTTCCTATTGAATGTGAAATCCCTTCCCTTAACTTGGAAATGGAGCTCCTACCTAACACGAGAAATCTTGAAGAACTCCTCATACACCTAGAGCACCTTGATGAGAAGCGTCAAGACGCCTATACAAATATTGAAGAAAATAAATGACGTGTTAAGGTTTAGTACAATTAGTCTGTTTGTCCCTAACAATACGTTCAGGGTGACTTGGTTCTCCTTTATGACCAAGCCAAAGAAACGTTGGGGGAAGGTAAGTTCAACCCCATGTGGCACGGTCTGTATATCATGTGACGTGTCCTAGAAAAATGAGCCAATGAATTAGAATATTATGAGGGGAGTATGATGGACGAGCCCAGAAATGGGCTCTACCTTAAAAGGTATTACGCTTGATCCCTCAAACTCGGGCGTGACCTTTGTATATTAGTGTATCTTAGTGTAAATACTTATTTTTCTTTTTTTCTTTGCGTCATCAACTTGCTTATTGAGTTTTCCTTTGGTTGGAAGATGTCAATGGAATCTGTGGTCTACATAGGATTTGCGGACGGTGCCAGTTGTCATACACGGAACATGGCTTCTGCCACTTGGGTTATCTATTCACTTGAGGGAAAAATGGTGTCTTCAAGTGGCGTTTGTATGGAGCCATCAATGAATAATGTGGCTGAGTACAATGTCATTATAGAGCTATTACATGACACCATCTCCCATGGTGTTCGGTCTTTATAAGTTCGCCTAGACTCCTAGTTAGTTGTATGTGAGTTGAATGGAATTTATCATGTGAGAGATCCTACTTTAATCTGATGATTCCTATGGGTATGAATTTTGGAACGATACTTTGATTTTCTTACTTACAGTCATATCCCTAGAAGTTATAATCAAGTATCTGATGCATATGCTAATTAAATTTTAGATTGTAATTTGTCACATAACTAAGTAGAGAAAACACATTCATCCATTGTAACATATATAAGTAAATACAAAGACAATTTGTTTTTTATATTTCATCCTTTAAAGTCCAAAACATATGGTGTCATAGTAAAAAATGGGGCTCGTTCCCTCAAAATACATATATGTCCAGTACATCACATAACCATGGAATCTATGCATGTGGTTCCATATGTGTGTCATGATAAAACACTATGGCATTTTCAAGACGCTGGAAGAGTCTTGCCGATGAATGTGGTACACCCACCACTTGCCTCTCTATCGCCTCTGGAAGATCCTCTACATGGACCATAGGAATCATGTGCATAAAACGAGACAGGTTTCCCTACACATTCCAAAGGAATCTCTCCTCCTCCCTTCTTACTATCTCATCTCCTAGGCCCCTGCTTCAATGTTTTGGGAATCCCTCTAGTCGTCATGGACCTATGTCTACATAAGAGAACAACTGTTAATACATGATACCATACAAAAATGTTTTCTTTTTATTTTTCCTCTATCAAAATTAAAAAACCCCCAAAAATGAAATCTATACAAACCAATTTTTACTGATCTTTCCAAAGGAGGATCCTAGAGGAAATGGCATGTTCGGGTCCCCTTGATAGTCAATCCCTCCATAGGGATAGTATTAGTCATCGATCACTATGACTTGTCAATGCCACCAGTGAAAGAACTCATCATTGTAGGGGGTTGGCACCCTACCACCTCCTAACCGCCTCATCACCTCGGTCCATTATGAAATGGATGGATTGTGAAGTCCATTTTGAGTAATCTCTACTCTAGGGCTCAAACCTGGAACCCTTTCAAAGAAAAAACTACACAATATGGATGCAAACCCGAAGTTCCTCATTTGCCCTTGTTTGCAATCCATCAACTGGCTCTTCATGTTGGCTAGTAGTGAGGTACACTGGTCATAAATAGTGGGTCTCAAACACTCCATCACGTAGAACATGAGTGGCTTCGATGACTGGTGCAATGCAGATGACCCCGATATCCATGTGAGTACAAGCACAATGATCTTTAGGCTCAAGTTCTTGATCACCCTGATAGGGAGTTGGCTCCCTACTTTATCTGTGCCTGCAACATAGTTGATGGGGATGTACTCTTCCATAGTTCTCCCACCTCCTTCCCCTCGGGCCTTGAGATTCACCATCTCATCTCAGCGAGACAATCCTATGATGAATTATATGTCGTCCACTCCAGTTATCAATGGTTTCCCATCGAGATTGAAGGCATCTATTTACAAATCCCAATAGTTTATTAGTAACTGGAGCAACCTCACTTGATCTCTCATTCCTTTTATAGCCCAAAATTTATAAAGACCACATATTTTCAAAGCTTGTTGGGCCCCTGCATCTCTTTCTAATGCTACATCCACCTCCTCATGCTCCCTTTCCCTCCATTCAACCACCATCCTACGAAAGAGAAGCCATTGTTTGAGTTAATCCTTTTTAAAAACATGTTTGTGTAGTTGTACGTGGGATATCCTTATGACAGCCGCGTATAAGGATTCATATATGCTGGAAGACTTCACTTTTCACATGTACATGTGGTTGTGTATGTGACCCAATAAACTGTCACCCGCATATGCCCTAGTTTCTAATTAATGACCTTTAATACTAAACAAATTGTGACTAAAATTGAAATTTAAACCATTGAAATTGAAGAGAATGGGATAGGAACATACTTGGTCTAGACGGTTTCCAATTCCGGTGATCGTATCTCCCACAATCGTCACTTGAATATCATGGGGAAAATGGCCTCAAAAGCACTATGTGGGTAAAAAACTCAAATAGTATGGTAAAATTTCTTAATTTTACTATTAATAGAAAAATTTTACCCACTTTCTATAGTTTTTCCCTATTTATTTCTATTTTTGACCTTATGGACTAATAGCATAGTGAAAGACCTGGTTTGAAGTGGTTTTGTCCATGGTTTTTAACGGATTTCCAACGTCATCTCATTTGTTTGTGCCTTCGACAAGTATATTCTATCATCAATATATAGGATAGGTTCTTACCCCACTTTGAATTTATGCATCGTCCTATGACCGTGATTCATATTCCCTAGGTACAAACCCATTTCTTAGTGACACAGAACCTTCTCACTGCTACTACTAGAAGTTTCATTATTAAGTGGTAGAGACTTATGAAACATGGCTGCCCTAGTTAGAACACTTCTATCATTTGGTGCCCATGTCGATATTAATCCATAGGAACGGAAGTTACTTTTAGTCCCAACATGACTTTGCGTTCAAAGCCCATTTTCTTACTCAAGATCATTCTGACCATTACCTATGGGACTGCCCCTGAGTCTTGGTTAAGCTCTTTTCAGACTCCTAAAAAAACAAAACGATAGTCGAGTGATGATCCGGATTTAGGAGCGGAACAAACTGATTAATAAACTGAATACAATAAACACAGAGATATGAAGAATAACACATATATCCAGTGAATAATATCTTCTATTGAATAATGCAATAGGTTGAAACTGTAAAACTGTAGAACTAAAACACTTGCTCAAATGGTGGTAGCTATCTCTGAGAAGAGATGTGGCTGCTACACACATTTGTCTGAGAAGAATCAATTAAAATGAGGCTCTAGAGGCATTTTTGATATTACTCATGAATTACAAAACCCTAGACATCCAAAAACCTAACCCTAGGAGGTGAAACGTCAAAAGTCATGTGTGCTCCTATGGGTAAGTTGGTACCTCAACTTCCTATGGTTGTAACTTTTGCATACGACCTCTGTTTTAGGGGCGTGATAGCCCGTTGGAAAGGTCTTTCATAGAAGTATGCATTTCATCTTCAAACTCTAACTTTGTCTACTGTTTGACTGTGGTGAACCAAAAAAAACATTGTTTAGGCCTCCAAAATGGCCCTAGAAGTACAACAAGATGTGCTGACATGAAAGCATACAAAATAATCCAGTTGGATTAGGTGAGAGGTCACCAATATCCACCTGGAAGACATGTGGGGATTTAGACAACCCCATAAGTGTAGAACCCAAAATTACAAAGAAGTACAAAAGAATGTGCTGAACCAAAAACAGACAAGAGGAGCTAGTAATTGGAATAGGTGGGTGGCCACCAATAACCAACTAGATCAATCCTCCCCCCTTTGGAAGCAATGTTCTCTATTGCATTGAGTTCCCCTATGAAGCGAGGAAAATTCTGTTGGATTTGGCCCCAGGTGAGCCATTTGCCTTCGTGTAGGATTTTCCCTGCCTTGATAACCTGATAGATCTGGATCCTCTACTGGCGAGTTCCCTTGACCTGTGTGTCCACTATCTGATCAGTGGATGCTTGTTCCATGCAATCAGGGTTGATATCGGTGGGATCAGTTGTTCTGCGATCTCTGGGGTGTCCAATAATGGTGGAAAATATGGTCGAAGGAGGTCCACATTGAACACTGGGTGCAGGCCAAGGAAGGGTGGAGTGTTGAGCTCAAAATCATTGCTACCCACAACCTTGGTGATAGTGTAAGGCCCATAGCAAAGTGGGTGGAGATTTTGATGGGATCCTGTGAGATGCTCTTTTGACAAATGTAACCATACTTTGTCACAAACCTGAAATCAGTGTGATACCCTGTGTTGATCATGGCATTGCTTGTACTTAGCATTGGATTGATGAAAAATATCCTGGACCTGTTGGCGAATGTGTTGAATCTGCTCAATGAATCTAGTGTCTTTGTCAATCGCAGACTAATCATGGGAAGAGTCTGTCGGTGTGGTGTCAAGAGGAAGTGCAACATTAATGGGTTCCAAGGGTTGGAATCCCAGTCCCACTTGAAATGGGATATGGCCAGTGGAGCTATGGAGAGCCATGTTGTGACTATATTGAACATAGGGGAGACTCTCACCCCATGTACGTGGATGTTTAGAGTTGTACATGTGCAGGATGTGCACAATAATATGATAGACAAACTTTGTTTGGCCATCTATTTTGGGGTGGAAAGCAGTGGATTTTGTGAGCTTGGTGTCCAACAATGACAAGAGACTTGACCAAAAGGTGTTGAGGAACCTGATGTCCCAGTCAGAGATGATGGTATGTGGTATCCCAAAGTGTACCTATTAGTCCCTAAAGTTGCACTCAACTGGTAAGGGAAATCTAGGGCATCATTGATTTTATTGAAAAGTGTTTTTGAGGGTTTTATGACTTGGTTTTGGTATAATGGTTGAAAACTGGGTCAAGTTTACAACATGGCATGAAAATCAAGATTAAAACATTGCATATCCGATTGGCTGAATGATAGGTAGGTACATAGATGGAGTAAACCAATTCAAGAAAAAGGAAAGTGAAGTCTTCAATATGTCAACTTCACAAAAGTTTAGTCTCAATATATTATAAAGAAATAGGAGTATCAACTTGAAATCATTACTTGAAAAATTATCTCTACAGCAAAATCTTCACTGTATAAATTAACATTCAAGAACCAAAAATCATTGCAATTTGAATAATAAATTCAAGCATGAAAAATGAAATAACAGAGTAGAAAAAAGAAGGTCTAACCATCCATATGCCTTTGCTATTAAGTGTCAATTGAACATAAATGCCTTTTACAATAATCTCCACAAAACGTTTCTCTAGATCTCCAATTTTTTGACCTCAACATGGTCTGTCTTCTGTCTATTTAAACTATCTATAAAACTTCCAGATCCTATTATCTAGAACATCTTTACATGACTAGAATAAAAAAGTATCCAACTCCTAAAGTAATTCACTCAAAATGAGCTTCTACTCCCCAAAATAGTCAACAACTCAACAGCTTGATATAACAAACATTGCCAGCATTGCATTTGACTCTACAAAATAGGGATTTTGTTTGACTCTGTAAAATAGATCGGAGTCTTAGAATCTCCCTGATCAAACGAATAATCTTTTCCATATCTCCTGGAGAACCTTTAAACAAATTGTAACAAATCTTCATGTTACCTTTAGGATAAAATCACAGTAGTGGCTTTGGCGTTTTTCTGCTTGAGCTTCGTGGTTAACACAACATTGTGCCAGTAAAGTCTGAAATTAATTTCCTTGAGTTCCTTAAGCAATGCCCTTTGCTCCTTCTTCTTCTTTTTAAGACTTTGAATCCTTTCTTGCTGGCGAGCATTCCACTGTTCTATCTGCATCTTCTCCTTCTTTAATTGTTTTATTGTTTTCTAAAATTACTTAATCTTTTCCTTATCTGTTCTTATCTCAACCCTGAATCCTGAACAATCTTTAGAAGGTGTAGTTTCATTTAGATTTAAGTTAACACTAGGTTCCTTGGCTTTAACCTGGTATTTTGAGATTAATTTAGAGCTATGTTCTTCTTCAGAACTTGATGAATCTAAGGCTCCAGGTACCTCTGGTAAGTAATCTGAGTCTTCCAAGTAATCATGTTTTTCTTCAGGGAATTCACTGATGCATTTAGCCATCTCTTTAGCCTTTGCTAATCTAGTTGAATCTCTCGTGACAGGGCCTATAGGTGGTGTAAGTATTCCCTTTCCTTTTCTGACAGATTTCTTTGGAAATGGGGTCGTTTTTGCTCTTTCTCTGGTGCTTGTTTCAACATCCTTAGAATCATCTTCTATGATTATGGTGTTTTCTTCTTTGATTGACTAATTGAACATTGCCTTTGACTTCAGCCTATACTTATTAGTAACCCTGGTCGAATTTCTCTGAGGTTTTTGTTATACACACACACCTTTATCCTTTTTTCCTCTGATTGTAATGCTCCTTTTGTTGGTCGATGGCATTTGAGACTTGACTGTAGTTTGAGCAAGGAGATCATTATCTGACTCTGTCTCTCCTTTAACATCTTCCTTAGGAAGCATTTCAATTTTGGGCTCCCATCTAGGTCTCTTACTTCTGCTCTTCTTAGTTACCTTGATATCAGAAGATTCATCTTTCATAGGGTTTTCATCAGAAATATCTCGACTCTGTTTAATAGTTTTCCTTCCTCTGCCCTTTTTCTTCTTATTGGATTGGGTGATAGGTTTTAAGGGTTGCGTGAGCCAATTCCAGGGCTTCTGTAATTCATTCAGGGCATACATGACTAGGGTTTTAATCAGGACTTGATGGAACAAACTGCCTTTGGCATTAGTGGAAATCGACTGCACTTTCTTGGACATTTTTGTCAAACTTTTAAGGAGGAAATAAGGAAGATTTAAAGGGTAGTCACCGTTTAGATGCATCAGTATTCTAAAATGGTAGATGTAGACCAATGAAAACCTCCCTTCACAGGTGATATATCTGTGAATCACCACCAAAGCAGTGTGCCATTCGGGTCGAACCCAACTACGAGGTATTCCCCTTCTCCAATCTGGATTTTTCTTATCTGGAAGGAGGAATTGATTTACAAATTCAGTAACCACATGCTCCTTCTTCCACCATCTTTCCCCTCCAACCACGAGCCTGCAAGACTTGGCTATAGTCTGCTCTATTACCAGCATCAACATCTTACCGATTTCGACCTCGTGACCATCAAAGTTCAAAGAGAATTCCATGGAAACCTGCTCGTCATACCCTTGAAATGTGGTGAGGAACTCAAACCACCCAGCATCTTTGAATCTTTGGGCCATATGAGGATAGGATTCAAGAAGTTTGGCACCTTCTGGTTCAATTCTGGTGACTTGTCTGCTCCTCTTTGGTGCCATTAAACTCAATTATGCAACCGTCGTCCTCGGATTCCAAATTCACTACCTGCAATAGTTAGTAGATTCTGTTGCTTTTAATAGATACCTGCATTTCTCCCTGCAAGGATGAATTAATCCAACTCGAACAGGTAACATATAATGATCATTAAACAACAGGTGATTTTGAAATGAACCCTGTGCGCATGCATAGCAATTATATTCTGAAACTGTTGGATTTGGAAATGATTGCCAAGCTTTCGTGGGAGCACACGAACTCTCAATTCATCAATCGTGTCATCATAACTAAATCAAGATGGAAGGCGCAAGTTATGGCATGATTATTTGGCGCTACGGGAATAGGCTTATTCCCGTAGTGCATTTGACAACTTTGAAATTTTAAAATCCCAACGGCATAAAAGGAGACACTTCAAATTTAAACAATGTTTTTCAAAATCAAGATTAAATAAATCATCAAGATTATAATGCAAACCATGAAATACCAAAATCTAAAAATAAAAAACAACTGAAAACGGAAAATGAGGAATGGGTAAGGAGGGTTTAGGACAAGGGTTTCTCACTAAACCAAGACAAAATTAGAGACTAACCGTACCCATGCTCGTTTGAAGAAGATCTTGGTAGTATCCTCCATTGTGATATTCTTCTTGTAGGCTGTGAGGATGGACATCCTCAAAAACCGATCAACGACCACAAATACACAACCATTTCATTTCTTGGTGGATGGAAAGCCAGGCATGTAATCCATTGGGATGGATTTCTCAAGAGTATTAAGAGGGGTGTATAGGATTTTCTTATTGATGGTTGGCTTGGCAATGGCACATGTAGTGCAAGATCTGATATACTTGATAACATCCTGTCGAAGTTTTGGCCAATAAAAATGTTTCTACAAAACAACCACGGTTTTCTCCACGCCAAAATGTTCTGCCATCCGACTGTAGTGGGATTCCAAAATCAGCTTTGCACACTCACTTATAGGAACATAGAGATGGACCAGGTGGCATAATAGTCCATCATGAATGCGAAAATTGGTGACATTCACGTCTGTACCAAGAGATGATAGGTGGTGGTGAAGTTTGGATATTTCTGATAAAGTTGGGGCCAATCATATGCTTCATGTCCACAGGAATGAAGCATAGTGGTGAGCACAACCACAAGAGGTCGATTGAGGTAGTCAGCGACACGATTTGAGATACCTATATTATAGTTGATGTTGAGATGGAAATGTTACAGATAGGTGGACCACTTATGATGGGGTTTGTTCTACAATTTCCCATGTTTCTGTATGAACTGCAAAGGATTGTGATCAATGTGTATGATCATCTCCTTTCCCATAATGTAATGTTTCCATTAACATCCGGCTTATAAAATGGAATACATTTCCTTGTCATAGGTGGGGCATTTTCGGATAGTATCTGAGAGTGTCTCACTATGGTATGCCATCGGATGACCATGCTGAGTGAGAAATGCACCCAACGCATAGTCAGATGCATCCGTCTCAATATCAAACGGTTGCTACAGATTGAGCAAGGAGAGTACTGGAGCTCAACACAAACAATGATTCAAATCATTGAATGCTCATTTTTTTTCCCTCCCCCACATGAAATTGTCCCTACCACTGCCCTTGGTCACCTGGATGAGGGCCCATGCAATATGGCAGAATCCGAACACGAACTGTCGGTAGAAGTTGGCTAGTCCCAAGAAGCTCAGAAGCTCAGTCAGTGTGGTCGAGGTTGGACAGTCATGAATGACTTGGATCTTAGTTGGATAAACATGTACCCCATGCTAAACAACAATGTAGCCCAAGTATTGGACCCTGTTCATGCCAAAAGAGCATTTTTCCAAGTTGGCATATAGCTTTTGCTGCCACAGAGTGCTCAAAAACTGTTGAATATGATGCATGTGATCCTCCCACATTCTATTGAAGATGAGGATGTCATTCAAATATACCACCACAAAGGAGTTAGTGAACGGTCTCAATACATCATCCATCAATCTCATGAAAGTGGTTGGTTCATTTGTTAAGCCAAAGGGCATGACTAGCCATTCGAAGAGACCTTCTTTAGATTTGAAGGTTGTCTTCCATACATCAGTTGGTTCAATGGGAACCTGGTGGTAGCCATAATTTAGGTCAATTTTGCTGAAGAACTTTCCCCCCTTGAGCTGGTCAAGAAGGCCATCAATCCTGAGAATGGGGTACCGGTTCCTGAGTGTGATTTTGTTTAAGGCTCTTTAATCAATGTAGAGTCACCAAGTCCCATCCTTCTTCTGCACCAGTACAATCAGGCTTCTTCAAGGGGAGGAGATGGGTCTAATGTGCCCCTTTTGAAGAATATCTTTCATCTTACACCTAATTTCGTCATTTTCCATCAACGAGCAACGATAGACTGGTCCATTAGGTAGAGGTGTGTCAGGGGTCAGATCAATTGGATGCTTGACTTGGCAGTGTGTCGGTACCTGTAAATTCTAACCTTGTACAATATCTACTGCAAATCGATATTCAGAAAAGAACATAAAAGATACAATGGAAAATACAAACATTACACAGAGATTTTTCACCTGGAAACCCAAACTGGGAAAACCAGCATATATTATATTCATACATTGTTTTTCACTGTTTACAATACAATATACATATAGGAGCCAGCGGCATCCAAAACCCTAACCCAATGAACTGGATTAGTCCAAAACCCTAATTCCTTAACCGGAAATATAAAACCATCGGCAAAAAACCATGTGCCGAAAAACCACCTAATATCACGTGGTCCCGGAAATATGTCGTCCCAGAAATATGTCGGCCGGGCAAAAATATGTCGGCCCAAAAAAAATTTTTCGAGGGCGTTGCCCCCGAACAACTCGTGCAAAGAATATAACACATACCCAACAGTACCCCTGTAAGTGAGGAGAAGATGTCTTTTTATTCTTCCATGATCCCATCCACTTGCTTCTTCTGCAAAGAGAGGCTCTGTGTAGAGGCCATGGATGTGGCAGTGAACTTATGCTTACTATGAGCACAGATCACAAAGAAGATGAACTTCACGGTCTGTGAGATGACCTTACTGCATTTATTAGCAGAGATTAAATAAATAGCAGTAGGCAGTGCTACCTCTGGTATCCTGTACAATTGTCTACCCAAAATAATAATAACACTACGGGGTCTAGACTCATACACAACATGACATTTCCACAAATATGGTTGTCCTAAAAGAACATCATAAACTTCAAGGGGATCAATATCACACAGTTCCTCATATTTGAAAGGCTTGATGTCATAGGGTAGGCAACACTATTCGCTGACACAAAGACCTCTTCCTTGGCAAAGCCAACCGATGGTGTAGGGTTGTGGGTGTGGTGTCATTGGCAAGTCCAACCTCTTGATGACCTCTACTAAAATTAGGTTCTTATGAATACTTCTATCGACAATGAAATGAAGCATAGCCCCCTTTACCCACATCTGCAAGTGAAAGAGGCATTCCCCTTCTTCTGGTTCGCTTGGCCGGACTTTGGTGGTAGAGACAGTGGCATTGGGTTTAGCATCGATAATTCTCTTCCCTCCTTCGAGATTTGTTTCGGAATCAGAATCGACCTCTGACTCAAAATCCTTCAGTTCGACCATCAGTGACTTCTTGGAGCGACATTCTTCGGTGTTGTGCAAAGGGATTTTATGGTACTCAGACCATTTTCCCGTGTCCTTCTTCGTCTTCTCATTGCCCTTCTTTTGTTGCGTCTTGGACTGGTTTTCCTGAGGGTGGACATCTCGACATGGTCCCTTGCTATGTGGGTTGGGGATGCCTTTTCCCTACTTTGGCTGTGAGGGGTTTGCAGATCCAAACTATCACCTTTTCTGCTTAAATTTATGCTCGATCTTGATAGTGTATCTATAAGCCTCGCCCAATGAGGTGATGTCCAGAAACTACATTTTTGTTTGAATGTATCTATGCAAAAAACCACAGTATTTGAGAACCAGATGATTCTTAGAGTCTTTGATACCCAATTTGGTGTGCAGGGTATGGAAAATATTGGTGAAATCTGGTATTGTCTGGTCCCTTTCTTGACGTAGGGTGGTCCATCTGGTGTACTAGTCCTCATAGCTTCCAACAAGGTAGTATTGTTCTTTAATGGTGTCCTGGAAGGAATCCCATGTAGGGGCCAACACAAACATTACAGAATTCTCTATGGCCCTTTTCTCAGAGTAAGTATCCCACCAATATTTAACATGCAGAACGACCTTGAGGAGTGAAAAAGTGATATTTTCCCTATCGAAAAAATTGTGGACCGAAAAATACCCTTCGAGCAGATTCAACCATTTATCTACAACATCCAAATCTATCAATCCTTCAAATAATGGAATATCAAAATTTAGTTGTACCTTGAAGGGGATTGTATGGCCTCTTGATGAAGATGCTTCTCCTATGGGCAGTCGTCGAAGGATCTGCACGAAGTTGTCCATAATTTTGTTCCTTTGTCGCATGAGGGATTCCTTCAGCAACATTTTAATAGGATATCCTACTCCATCATCTTTCTTTTCGTCCCCCATGGGTTGTTGTCGAGATCGGTGCGACCAATCTTGCAATGGATCGATTGGTTCGAGTCCCAACTTCTTGTACCCAAATCTTGTCGGGGACATGCACGAAGAAAAATAAATGAAGAGCACACCACTCTGATACCACTGATCCAGATTTAGGAGCAGAACAAATTGATTAACAAACTGAATACAATAAACACAAAGATATGAAGAATAACACAGATATCTAGTGAACAATATCTTCTATTGAATAATGAAATAGGATGAAACTGTAAAACTGCAGAACTGAAACACTTGCTCAAATGGTGGTAGCTATATCTGAGAAGAGATGTGGATTATATGTGCATCCATCTGAGCATAATCAATTACAATGAGGCTCTAGAGGCCTTTTTAATATTACTCATGAATGCCAAAATTCTAGACATCCAAAAACCTAACCCTAGGAGGTGAAACGTCAAAAGTCATGTGGGCCCCTATGGGTAAGTTGGTACCTCAACTTCTCGGGGTCGTAACTTTTGCATACAACCTCCATTTTAGGAGCGTGATAGCCCATTGGAAAGATATTTCAAAGAACTACACATTCCACTATCAAACTCAAACTCTATCTGTAGTTTGACTGTGACGAGCCAAAAAAACATTGTTTAGGCCTCCAAAACGGCCCTAGAAGTACAACAAGATGTGCTGACATGAAACCATACAGAATAAGATAGTTGGATTAGGTGAGAGGCCACCAATGTCCATATAGAATATGTACAGGACTTCATACAACCCCTAAAGTGTAGAACCCAAAATTACAAAGAAGTACAAAAGAACATGCTGAACTAAAAATGGACAAGAGGAGCTAGTTGGAATAGGTGGGTGGCCACCAATAGCCAACTGGATCAAGTGAACTTGTCCCTTTCAAACTCGTTAAATGGTTATGAAAGGAAGTATATTTTGGTATTATTTTAACCCTTTCCTGAACCAAGTATACTATTTATGAAAAAGGAATACTCTAGTCACCATTGGCTAGAAGAGTTTTCCTGGGTATTAATTTATACTTTTTCGTGACTAGGGGACTAACATCTATGAAAAAGGACAATGGTCACGTTAAGTTGTAACGACATATCGTTATATTTATTTCATTGCTAAGCCTATTGTTGGCTCTTGATTTCTCGTTATAATCCTCTCACTTCAACAATTCACATCACTTTCCAAGCAATTCCTTTCATATATCCTTTGCATCTTGACACCCTTTACCCATAGAGGAAACATCCCCTCGATTGTCCATGCCCCGCATGCATTGCCTTACATTGAGAATAGGTATGTTCCACTACTTGGAGCTAGTTTCTTATTCGTGACACTCATTTCCTCTCATGTATCATAGCATTTATTTGACTATGAGAAAACCCAAAAAAAAAGACGAGCGAGAAAAGAATATTATCTCCTATCGGCAATAGTTGTGTCACCTTTGAATAGAGCACAAACTCTTGATTCCATTTCATCCAAGGCTTGGGCTTAGCATGGCCCTAGGAAGTTGACCTCGTTACTTAGATTCTACTCCTCTAACTGGTTACTCTTCTAGTCCCTATGGATATTTTTTCGATGCCTCATGCGTCACAAACTTTTGTCAATGATTAGTGTTAAGACTATGTTGCATGAGTTATCCATATGTCTCATGCTCTTATTCAAAAGAAGTATAATCTTGTGTCGGCCATTCCTCATAACTCTTGACTTTTCATGTCGGACATACCCTAATTGGATCTCATAATCACATGAAGTTGTTGTCCTACCTTGCACCCTGGGCCTAATTTCATCATCAGTAGGTTAGGTAACCTTGAACCAAGAATATGACATCTCCTCATTGGTCACTGACTGGGGGGTTTCCATTTTGTTTGAAAACAAGAAATCTATTCACACATCAGGATTCATGCAGTGTCTTGGATTCCATTATCCCTATTGGTGGTTTCCTCGCCTTTGTCGGTAGTCTTTCTCATTGGTTTCTATTCAAAGGGTCTCTTGCATATATTACTTTCATATGGTGCATCCGAGAGATGCACGTGATTGTTGGTTCGTGAACATATTATTCATCTAAGCTCCTCCTAATTATCAATCTATTTCTTTGTACCTCATGTTGGATGATGAGAGATGCCTTAATTCTCTCCTTTTAGTGGGTCTCCTTCCATCGACTTCAGCTCATCTATTCTAGAATCGTGATCTAGAGTCTTATGAGTACCTAGAGGCTTGCAGTCATTAGTGGTAAGTTATCCTGCCATCGACAGTTGGTAATACATCAATGTATCCTGATCGATGGATTCTTCAAGTGTTCAACCTCAACACCTTTATTCACACTTGTCAAATGTACTCAGTGCCTTGACACCTACTTTCATTATCGGTGGGTTGTCTCGTGTTTGTTACCGATATGCCTTAATGATCGGTAATCAAACGAAGTCTCAATTCACATAATGTAGACTTGCACCTTTGATGGATAGTGTAGAAGACCTCCAACTTATAGTAGCATCCCCTATATCTATTGTTGTCTTTCATCGGACCAATAACTACATGACTTCAGTAAGAATGGAAGATCAGATTGTGCTCCATTGTATATATATATATCTTCGTTGATTTTGAGACTGGACTCCACTATGTCTTATTCGTGACTATGACACCCTATGGCATATGCCCACTTTGTATTTCCTATTCATGGCCATGAACAACTATTTGATATATATCCACATGGATCTACAGTATAATTCAGATTGGAAGCCATGTATACAATGTCAATGTGAATTGTAATATCTTTACGAGTAACTAGCACTTCGAGCTGAGTCTTCACTACTCCACTTATGGGAACTATAATGTATTTCGGCCATCGCAGATACTCCTCTAACCTCACACATTATGGGGCATCTGTTAGAACAAAATTTTCCTCACTCCATGCATGTTGCTTTGATGGATTTCCATTTCCCTCCACGGACTTAAATTCCTCGTTTTTGTTCACTCCGATAAGAATTCATATTTTTTTCCATATACATGACCTGGCAGTTATACAACTTGTGTATACATAGGTTTCTCCACTACAGCCCGCATACATCAATTTTGGTGCTCAAACATTGACAATATGTCTAGTTTCCATGCCATGTCATGACATCGATGATCCTTTACCTTCCATATACTAGAAATGCTCTGACTTGACCCTTCAATTCCATTTGAAGGATATAAATTGAGCCATATCCAAGACTTGGGGGAGGATTCAACACGCTGAGAGAAAATACACCCTGGAGAAATTTCACTTCATATTGAGTCTGCATCCCTTTGTTCTTGAAAGTTTGAACTTCTTGTGTTCAACCCTCAAGATCTTCTTACCTTGTCATGGAGAACATCATTGACTCTGACTTGTGAGCTTTCCTTTGTGGAGGATTGAAGTGGTGGAGGTTCAACTGGAGGGTCTTAGTTTCTCGGTTCAGATATGTTTCGATGCAGAGGTTTGTCACCTATGTACTTTTGCTGATTACATTAATCGAAAAACTCTTTTCTCGTCCAATTGATATCTTGAAAATATTTTTATTTTTTTCCATGGGTGTATTTATTATGTATTTTAATGGATTATGCTAATTTATATGCTAACATTATATATTGTTACCACGTGATTTCATATCCTGGTTGTTGAGGACAAGTTGCAAGTACAAATTTTGGGTCGTGTGCTCAACAATGGTCTTCTTCGAACGTCTGGATGAGGTAGGCTTCTATCCTTCTCTTGATAGCATTTCATTTATATAGCATACTTGATATTAGAGTTGATTTCTAGGTGTCATTCCATCTGTTGTGGTTTTCCCCTTGCCATAGAGATATTTTCCTCATAACACACCATGGTTTTGTTGAGTTAAAAGGTTAGGGAGGTTGGTGGTGTGACAAATATTTTGAAATCGATATCTAATCTTGGTATATGCTAGACATTCTAAGGGAAAGTGTGTCAAACAGTTGGCTTAGGTTGATGGACAGTTGGTTATCATTGATGTCAACCCTTGGAGAGTGATGTTGTATATTGATGTCAACCCTTGGAGAAGTTCGGGTGTGAATTATGGTAGCACAAAGGAATGGGTAAGGGACCCGAGTCTATTTGAGATATAAAGGCATGAATATCAATGAATTTATAGGAAATATTATTCTATATGGATAGTATATGTCATTCCATTTTCAGTGATATGTGGAACGTCACATAAATCCTCACGGTTAGAGAGTTATGGACATATGAAGTTGGAGAACCCTCATGAGTTATCTAGAAGCCCCTAGAAGGTCAAATAATTCAATTATTTAAGAAGTTTACTAGTCAAATGGATGGTAACTAGGAGTTAATCATGGGTATAGTTGTTGCATTAAGAAAATGATTAAAAATAAATTAGTTGCAACAAGAAGTTGTGAGTTTGGTAATTATGGTAAATTAGTTGTGATGAGAAGATTGAATAGTCAAAGTGGTTGACCAAGAAATAAATTAAATAATAAAGTGGTTGCAGCAAGAAGTTAGTTAAGGGAAAATAAGTTATGAATTGACTAATTATAGAAATGTTAGTTGCAACAAGAAGTTGTGAGTAAAGATAAATTATTTAAATAAGAAAGTAGTCGAAGTGGTTGCCAAGAGAAATTATTTAAAAAAAAAAGTGGTTGCAACAAGAAGTGGTGAATTTACTATTTATGGATAAGTCAAAGTGGTTGCAAAAGAAATTAATTAAATAATAAAGTTAGTTGCAACTAGGAGTGGAGAACTTACTATTTATGGAAAGTGGTTAAGTTAAGTGGGCAAGTGGTTAGAAGTGGGTTAGCCTTAAATGAAGGAAAGTAGGTTAGGTTGATTAGAAGGTAACCTCTTGAGGAAGCTACATGGAAGTATAAATAAGAGAGAAATGGTCTCCCATTATCACCTATTGAATATCATCGAATATCTATTTTGTGAAAGGTTATTTGGGCTAGTATTATTGATACAAGAAAAGTGCGGCAGAAAAAATGCGACAGGAAAATAGAGGCAAAAAAAGTGCAGTAGAAAAATCGCAGTAGAAAAAGTGTGGTAGAAAAATCGTGGTAGAAAAAGGGTGGTAGAAAAATTGTGGCAGAAAAATCGCGGTAGAAAAATCATGGCAGGAAAAGTGTGGGAGAAAAATCAAGGCAGGAAAAGTGCAACAAAAAAATTGTGGTAGGGAGAGTGTGGAAAAAAAAAGTGTGACAGAAAAATCGCGGAAACAAAAGTGTGGCAGAAAAATCACGGCAGAAAAACCATAGTAGAAAAAAGTGCGAAAAAAAAATCGCGGCAGAAAAATTGCGACAGCAGATTCGTGACAATAGAATCGCGACAGCAAAACCGTGACAACAGAACACTACAAGAAGAAAAAGGTATGATTTTCATATGTGAAGTGTTGAATCTATGAATCTGGTTGAGGGTTTTCCTTGTAAATCTGTTGGATGCCCTCTTGGAAGTTTAAGGCTTGTTGTAGAGTTGATCTAAGGAAGATCTACTGAAGTTTAGTATTGGTTCATGTTTGAGGGCTTTTGGTTGATGTATGTTGCTAAAGTTATTGGTACAAATAGAGGTTGTATAATAGTGAGGTTGTGACACATGGTTGATGTGAGGATTTATGGTATTTGATTTATGGAGAGTGTGGTGCATTTCTATAGTTATCTTGCTGGTTATGTTGGTGTATGTTATTGGTATATGGTAGAGGTATATGATTGGGTACATGGATGAGATACATACTTGAAGTACATGATGATATTGATACATCTTGTTGAGGCATAGTTTGGTTTGTTGTTGATACGTGATTGGTACATGTTGTTTCTTATATTTGTAGTGTTGATGTACATGATTGATATGCATTGTTGGCACATGGTTTGAGTGATATTCTTGTGATTTTGGGTATGAGATCTATGTTATCAAATCTGATATATTGAGGAGAGTATTGGTACATGTTGTTGGTGTATTTAGTTTTGTTGGTATAGGAAAGGCACAAGTACATGTTGATTAAAGGACAATGGCACATGTTGATTACAGGTCAATGGCACAGATTGGTACAGGTTTACAATAGTATATCTCACAGTGACAGTGTGACAATGGTTTCATCATTATACTTATATTTAAATACGGTTGGACGGGGAAAGGATAGGTTGTTGTAGCCACCTTACGGTTGTAGCTGGAGAACATAGGGTGTTGTAGCCAGAGAATTAGGGAGTTGGAGCTTCCCTTAGGTTGTAGCCTAAAAATAGGGGGTCAGAGCCTCCTTCCAGCTGTAGATGGAAAACAAAGGAAGTTGGTGCTTCCTTGAATGTAATTCTTGATATTTAAGAAAAAAATTCGGTGGTTTTCTCCCGCATTGGGTTTCCATGTAAAGATTGGTGTATTGTGCATTCTGTGGATGTGTTTGTTATTGTTTATTATGCACTGATGAATGTTAATGCTTATGATACAGTAAGATATTGATGATGCACATATGAACATGGTTGAATAAGTAAAATAATATAGATTGTGGTTNNNCCCCCCCCCCCCCCCCCCCTCTTAGTAATCCAACAATTGGTATCAGAGCAGGTCCTTCAAGAAAACATTTTAACCATTGGAAGGAAGATCATGGAGAGCAACAATTTGTATATAAATGGAATACCACAATTTGATGGTCAGAATGGTCTAAAGTATGAGATGTGGAGAAATAGAATGAAAATGTTTTTACAGGAACAGGGGTATGATGTTTGGCACTCATTTGTTACATGATACAATGCTACAAAGAAACCAAAAATTGCATCCAAGAAGGAATTGAAAAGGAACAAAAATATATCATTGGATTTTATCTTGGAAAGATTACTTGATTCAGTAAAGGTCAAAGTGGGATAGTGTTACCAACTAAAGACCTTTGGGATAAGCTACATAATATCTATTTTTCTTCCATTATAGATTTAGAGAATGCCAAAGAATATGTAGGTACAAAACAAGAAGAAATATGTTCATCATGTCAGACAGACTTAGAATAAGAAGAGAGTGAAGTGGATATTGAGGTAGAATTTAACTATGCTTTCACTCAATTAAGCAAAGCAAAAAAGGAAAACCAGATCCTCAAGGAATAATTGATTAAGCTAAATAAAAGTCCTCAAATCTCAGAATAATTACATCATATTATTATATGTCTACATGATCAATCGAAAGAAGCCAAAGAAATTGAAGAAACGTTCAAGAGTCAGAAGCAATGTTTGGAAGCCAACATAACAACATAAAAGAAAGAAGCAAAAAAGAGAGAAAGGATACTAACAAATCATCTCAAGGAAAAAACCAATGAATTAAACCATCTTGAGGAAGAATTTGCTCAAGAAGAGAGAAGACATGAAGAATAAATAATTACACTGAAAATACAACTTGAAGAAGCAAAGAGAACAAAAGAAGTCATGAAGTCTCAGATAATGAAGAAATAAGAAGAGGTTGAGAAGCTTGAAGAAGAAGTTCACACTAAGAGTCAAGGTCGTCAAGCTCAACATGAATGTTGAAGAGATAGAAACATTTATATCAACAGTAGAGAATGAAGAGAAGCACTCTAGGTTGATAGAAAAGAAGAATGAAGAAAAGAGCAAGAGCAAGAGTTATGCAAAAGTACTCAAAAGAAGGAATCACAGTCAACGAGAATCTAAGAAAACTAATAAAGATACATCTTCAATAATACCATCCATGTTCAAGCCAAAACGAAGCTTCAATAATGATCATGATCAGTCAAGGCAGAAATTTAGAAGGACTACACCACAAAGAAGATCATTCACTCCCATGTATGTAAATTTATTTTATGGTCATTGTTTTTATTGTACTAAATTTGGACATAAGGTTGCACATTGCATGGACTATAAAACAAATGTTCAAGCAATAAATGCTTATGTGGCCCACGTAACATTGAATGTTACAAATGTCATAACTATGGACACATATCTCATGATTGTAGAAGCATGATCGATACTTCCATGAAAGAGAACACCGATATCAGATATAAGAAAGTATGGATAAGAAAATAGGAAGAACATGTGAACAAAAACCAAGTCCCAGAGATTGCAAGATTAGCAATAAAACGAGATGAAGACAATTATACAAAGAAAAAGGAAGATGTCAGATACAAAAAAGTTTGGAAAATAAATTGTTATAACCCTAATTTTCACTAGACATGCATACCTAGCATCAGGCCATCCCAATTGCCATTTTTTGCCAAGCCACCATTGAACAAGCTCTTCTAAAAACCATCCTTTTGAAGGCATACATGCCCTGCACCACTGCTGCCCACGTATATATGCTTGCTGACCCACTACAACCCGCGTATACTGACAAAAGCACAAAAAATAGAAAGTTGCAGATGGAATACAGACTTTCGAGTAAATTGCCTAAACCGTTTGACCACCCATAGCCGGTTATTCAACTGGATATCTACCCTATTTTAGCCTATAAAAGAAGAGGTAGGGGTGCCATTTGAAAAAGAGAAAATAAGAGCAAAGAAACTTTGCCCTTTTTTGTATTCCCCTTGCCCCAATCTTTTGCAACCATTTTGTGAGAACTGAGGAATAGAAGCATAAGTGGAAGCGGTTGGTGCACAGTTGAAGAGGAGCCCAAGACCAGATTCGAGGAGCAGTGGCCGATCTCACCATTGTAAGTTACTTTTGTGAGGTTAATAGAAAGAATTACTTTTCCCGTCCCGCCATATGAGGTGTTTCATATTCATTTTTTATTATATTTTATTAGAACCTCTAACCCACTAATTCACATATCAGATGCATGTTTAGAGTTCTTTGTTTGTCTGTTTATGAATGCAGGTTGGCTTTGGGAGGAGACTTGCAGTCAAGGAGCAACCGAACACAAAAGGATCTACACCAAACGTGGAAGTCAAGGTAGAGTAACTTGATCTTTTTACCCTTGTGTTTATATATGAATGTGGGGTTTATGTTGGGATGATGGTAAAAAGTAGGAGACTTTAGATGGTCATTTCTGCATGCATTACAGAACCCTTAGTGCTGGTCCATAGGGGGATTTCCCACCCACAAAATAATTTGCGACCATACTGGGGAAGTCTCTAGGGTTTTCTGGGGATACTTTTTGGGTGTTTTAAATTGGTTTAATTACCCTTTTTTGAGTTTCTGCAAGAGTTTCAGTTTTTTAGGGATTATGGTTTTCAATACCAGTACTCCTTGCTTTGATTGCTTGATTGCTATTTTCTTTTTGGAAATTTACAGAGGTGTACGCAGTCTGTAGTAAGCATGCAGGCGTACATACACGCACTACCTTTGGCCAGCTCACATACATACGCTTGCTGCTTAAGTGTCAATAGCGTGCGAAGGTTCAGAAATTAAAAAAAAAGAGAGAGAGAGGCAATCATACTCTCCCCTGTCAGAAGTCATACTTCTCAGAGGTTTTATGGATCCTTTCCCAATCTCTGTTATTCCAATCTATAGCCTAGGTATAACCTCATATTAGCTTTTCTTTATCAAAGTTTACTTGCATTTTCTCTTATCAAAGTAAGTTTCTGTGTCTTTAAGGGATTATGGTTTTCCATACCAGTACTCCTTGCCTGTGCTGGACTGTTTTTTTTTTCATTTTTTTTTTAAGAGTTACAGAGGTGTATGTAGCATGTAGTGGCCCTGCATGCGTGCATACACACCTTACCTTTTGACAGCCCACATACATACGCTGGCTTCTTAAGTGACAGTAGCGTGTCTATGTGGTGGAGATATTTTGAAAAGAAGAGGCAGTCATCCTCTTCCCTGTCAGAAGTCAGACTTCTTAGGGTTCTTCTTGATCTAGCCATAGGCTCTATGATCACAGTCTATAGCCTAGGTCTGACCTTAGCATAGCTTTCTTTTCATCAAAAAAAATTCTTGTTTTAGAAGCATAATAAAAAAAAAATTCCACTTTCTTTGTTTGGTTAAGTAGTTGGTTGTTGGCATTAATAACCAAGAAAAAGAATGTTTTCGTAAGTTCTTGGCTTCTTACTTAGGAAAATAAGTATCTTGTAGTCGAGAAAAATATTGTTTTGAGTTTTTAGTTCAAATATCTTAGGAAAAAAAAGTAGTTTGAAAAGTTGGTTAAATGTGCAAATCTGAATTTGTGAAGAAGAAGTAATTTTGTTTCCAGCTTTTTGTTTGTTTTTAGTTTCATTGCATTCTCTTCTCTTTCATCTCTTAAACACATCACTGGTTTCAATTTCATTCATTTTGACTTAAGAAAACCACAAAAATTAACGATTAATTAAAATCAACTAGACTTTATGTCTGTAGGGTCCATCAACTAGTCTAGGCTAGAGTTTTGATTTAGGATTGGAGAGGAAACTCTTCAAGGCTACGAAAACAAACATAAGAGTTTGTGCTAGGGAGTGATAAAAGTCCAGTATCGTGAAATTTATTCGGGACCCCCCTCTAACACAGGGGATAAACACGAGGTTGCATGTGGAAAGGTAGTGGAGATAACTCCTCTAAAGCCGGACCAAGCATATTGGGGAACACATATAAAAGGCTTATCTTGGGATTCCATTGATTGCATTTTCCACGAAGCTTTGTGGGTCTCAAATATGTTTGAGGTCCTTAGTTGTCTTCTAAAACACTTTCTTTTGATACCCTTGATAGGTTTTGGTATTGATACCCTGCTCATTTTGGTACACCTGACTATCGACTATACCCGCCTAGTGACTGTTCGCGCGCTGGCAACCTAGTTGCCTTTATTTTAGAGACTTACACAGGTGACTGCAGGGGTATACCACGGTACCTAGGGAAGACATCAGGCCATGTTTTGTAGAGTATACCCGGAGGGTGCTTCCGTATTTGAGTTTCACTTGCACCGGTAAGTTGCTCTAGTGTTGGCTGGTGTAACTATTCTTCCAACTAGCTAGTGATATGCTTGTCTTAACTCATATGGAAATTTTCTAGTGTGTGTTGGTTCTTAAATTTTATTAGAAATCCCTAGTGTGCCATTGATATTCTCACACAATGGAGGATCAGGAGCTCCGCCAGTCATGAAGGCTTCTTGGCCTGCCACCGGTTAATCTAGAGCCACCCCCTCCACTGCTAAGGCGAAGACTAGACCAGCAAGGGTCGTTTGAGGCGACCGGGTCGCATGAAACTATGCCCAACCCATCTCCAAGAGAAGAACATTTGATTCTAGAGGAACCAACCATTTCATACCTTGGATAAGACGCTCTTGGTCCATACAAACCTCCAATCAATGATCTATCGGCGCCCATCGTCGTACATGTTTATCCTTACAAGAGCCAAGGAGTGTCACAAGCAGCAATGGAAACAAATGTTGTGACTTCTTCATGGAATTATCATATTCCCTCTATGGATATCACTACAGAGGGTGTTCCACCTCCTAACTAACCTTCGTCGATCCAGAACACCATGGTGTCAACTGCCTCTACCACAGGCAATGGTATGATTCCTCTATGGCAGTGATCACTGCTCCTTTCACACAGAGTGCGACAGGCCCTTCATTCTCATATGGGATGCCTGGCTTCGATACGAACTCTGTCCTTTCCTACTCCACTCTATAGAATTTAGGTCTGGGGGTAGGGAGCTCTAACTCTCCTCTGCAAGGATCCATGGGGGGCACTTTAGCTTCCTATAACGCTTTCCCTTATAGAGGGGGTCATATACCTCCTTCGTCCCATTCGCTCGGTGGTGCTCACAAGCATTCTGCAAGGCCAAACATAAACTTTATCTCGTTTGGAGAAGGTATTCAAGGACTTCCTTCTTATAGCATGCCGGTAGGTTTGACGTCGTTCTCTTTTTTGGCGCGATTGGTAACAATGCTTTCTTGTCATCTGGCATCTTAGCCGGGGGAAACCCCGGTTATGGACAACAAAATTCTATGCAAGGTACTATTCCTACATAGGGGGAAAACCCAGGAATTCCTTCCACACAAGGACCTTTCAATTCATGGCAGGGATTAGTTCCCTCGTCAGGGATGTCGACCGAGGGAAACCCCTTCCTTAGCCAATGGAACCTTGGGCAAGGCGCAGGAGCTATGCTCATTGGATCGGCAGGGAGCAACCCTTCCCATAATCCTTAGAACATAATGCAAGCCCAACCTTCTACGTCCTATTATGCGAGTTGGCCGATGATGTCTCAACAAGTGCAGAATCCATACGCTGATCATGGCCATGGTTTTTACTAGAACCCTAGCCAGCAACCTAACTTTTCCTGGAAACCTGGTGCCAGTCAAACTCCAGGCTCCTTTTTCCATGGTTATAATCAACAACCCAAACTACCATTTCTAGCCACTTTGAATTTTCCAGACTTGACAAGGTTATTGAATGACCCTATCTGTCACGATCCGCGTTGGCCTCCTATGCCGACCAAGTTGCCTTTGGACATTCCAAAGTTTGAATCTAAGCCTAATGAAGATCCATGTGATCATGTGAACACATTCCATCTATGGTGCTCGTCCAACTCATTGAAATACGACTCTGTACAGTTACATTTGTTTCAACACACTCTCATCGGAGTGCTGTGAAATGGTACATTGAGATCGACCACTTGTGATACTCTTCTTTCGGTGAATTGGCAATGTATTTCTTAAACCATTTCCAATTACCTTGTGAGATATGACACCGACATTGAATTACTGGCTAACTTTGAGCAGACAAAGGTGGACCATATCTCTGATCACATCCAAGAATGGAGACGTCGAAAGAGTTTGATAAAAGTGCCAGTCCCACCAACATTCCTACTTGAGTGGTTCCTTAAGTCTTTGGTACCCCAGTTATCCAAAGATGTCGAAACGTCGAGAGTGTTTTCTGAGGAAGACACTTTAATGAGAGCTCAACAGCTAGAGCTGATTTACTCTCAATCTGATTTACTTTACGAAATTTTTCCAGATGCACCGCGGTCAATACTTGACAAGACCAGAAAGAGAGTTGGACCACATGCCGATGGTATTGTTGGTTCAGCATAAATGAATCCTATTGATCAGCTGTCAAAACAATTGCAGCAATTGTCGATACAACAAAAAGTGGCCAGCGAAACCACCGATCTGGTTATTCCCCCTACCCAAACATCAGATGTACACAGTGTGCAATTGATGAACCCAAAGGCCACCCAACAGCCCAAGGGAAAGAAGAAAAAATGAAAGAAGGGTAAGGGGGATAAGAAACCTACAAATAATGCTAGCGGGGGAAACATAGAAAAGAGGAAGTTGAAGTATCTATGTAACCTATGCATGGAATACCACCTGACTCACCAGTGCCCTCGGCTTGTGGAGGCCCAAAATTTATTGGTGCAGTAGCAAGCTGTTGTGTTAACGAACCCATTTCAACATGGGAAAATTTTAACTCAAGCCTCTCCGAGCACGGATGGGGGCAGTCAAGGCCCCCTTCTGTCTTCGATTAATCCTTCGTCCGTGAATGTGTATATGATGAAAGGTGATGCCTATATATTGACTAGAGCGCATGATTACGGAATGCCAAACCTCTCTAAGAAGAGTAAAGAAGCCGAAAACCCACCTCTTCCTCTCCAGATTGAGAAAACGTTGGGCGAAACAATGACACACATCCCAAAAGGTGTGTTCAAAAAATATTCTCACAATCCAAATGCAAGGGTTTCCCATAACTACTCTGTGGTGGAGGATTTGTCTCAAACCCCTTGTGCGATGTCTGCTTTGGAGGTCGTCCATAGCCTCCCTTCCCGGAGAAAGGCATTGTTAGCCACCTTAGGATCTGTTGAGACTTGTAATCTAGTACGATCATGCTTGATACAAATGAATTAAAACTTCGTCTCCCTTACCATGTAGCATTTCATATAGTAGTGTCTTACACCATGAAAAATTTTACTCGAAACATTTTCCACATGGTGGTTGATGAGGGTTCCTCGACATGCGTAATGTCTTTGGCGTGTTGGAAGGCCATTGGCCAAACCATTTTGTCTTCGTCACCTACTCTTCTTACCACTTTCGATGATCATTTGTTCCGACCACATGGCATCATCCCCTCCTTCCCCATGAAGTTAAGGGGGAAGACCGTGTGTGTCAAGGTTGAAGTGGTCGATGCATCTCTTGACTACAATATCTTGTTAGAAGGAGTTGGACCTATGCCATGAAAGCAGTGGTCACTACAGTTTTCCGGGTCTTGTTGTTTCCACATGATGACCAGATCGTGACCATTGATCAGTTGTCTTTCTCCCATCCTGACCCTTCATCGGGGGCATCCACAATCCCGATGATTGATAACCCTCAACTCAGCATCGTCGACATAGGGGTTGGTTTGTGCCCACCTTTGATGGGTACGTTCGATTACCTGCCTCCTTCCGACGATGTTAAGTTCATATCAGACCAGCCTAAGGTTGATATTTTTCAAGTCTCGTCGTTTCGTATGAATTACTTCAATGATCTGTGGACTCTTCCTTCCCCATCAGCCACGATGGAAGTTACAAAGAATCATGGTATGGCCATGCCCTTGTCCGTGGTATAAGTTTCATACTCTATAGTCCAGCAAGCTTCCGCCAACCCCAATATGACTCCCACACAAGAGTTAGATCCGATTCTAGAGCCTACTTGGGCTCAAGGTTCCCTTGTTGATACTGATTCTTTAGACTTAGTCTTTCCCTTAGACAAAGCGATTATCAAAGCAATGACTAGTCTGGACAGACCCTGTGATGATCTCCATCACAGATTTTACTTCCTCCCAGAGTTAAGAAGAATTGAAGCAGGATAATTCACTTTGACTATGACTGGAGATAGGTCTTGTCCTATCAATCCCTTGGCTACACACGTTGTTTACACAGAGGGTAATATGGAAACCATCACTGAAACGATACCTATTGATATATCTAGAACCCCTGGCATCATGGAGAATATTCTCGTTGAAGCTGACTATTCCCCCAAGGAGATTTGAATATACATAGATTTATTTAAAGAATTTCGTGACGTTTTTTCCTGGTCTTATGAGGAAATTCTAGGCATTGATCCAAGAATCGTTGAACACAAAATCACAACTTATCCTAATTCTAAGTCGGTCCGACAGAAGCTTCATCCAGTCAATCCTAAGAGAAACAACTATTAAGGATGAAGTAGAGAAACTGCTCAAAGGAGGTTTTATCTACCCCATCCATTTGACTCAATGGGTGTCAAATCTCGTTCTGGTTGACACAAAACAGGGTACGATTCGTGTATATATGGACTTCCGTGATTTGAACAAGGCCTGTCTGAAGGATAATTTCCACACACCATTTATTGACTAGATAGTCGATGATTGTGCAGGTTGTGAGGCCTTTTATTTCATGGATGGATTTTTGGGATACAATCAGATACAAATCAAACCTGAAGACTAACACAAAACCGCTTTCATTTGTCCATAGGGTACATTCTCTTATCGAAAGATGCCTTTTGGTCTGAAAAATGATGGAGCTACCTTTCAGCGGTCCATGTCTTTTTCTTTCCACAATCTCAAACATAAAGTCAAGGCCTACCTTGATGATTTAGCATCACGATCTCGTAAGAGAGATGATCACCCCACATACCTCTAAATTATCTTTGAGTGATGTCACTACTACCGAATCCAATTGAATCCAAACAAGTGTAGTTTTTGTGTAACATCGGGTCATCTGCTAGGTTTCATAGTTTCAACAACAGGTATCATGGTCAATCCTCTCAAAGTTGAGGAAATAGTTCAGTTGCCTCCCCCGTGCACAATCCTTTAGCTTCAAATTTTATAGGGAAAAGAAAACTTTCTACGGCGTTTCATCGCAAACTATGCCGAGATCACAAAGGGATTTATGCGTTTATTGAAGAAGGACGTTCCTTTTCATTGGGATGAAGCCACTCAATGCTCTTTCGAAGCGTTGAAACGTGCCCTCACGAATTCCCCTTTGCTTCAGCCACCCAATTATAATAAAGATTTCTTATTGTACTTGGCTGCGACAGAGTCGACCATCGGTATGGTCTTGGTTTAGGAGGATACTTTTCTCTTAGAATATGTAATTTATTACCTGAGCCGAGGCCTGGTTGGACTAGAACTCAATTATTCCCACATTGAAAAACTTGTGTTGGTAGCAGTTCATGTTGTCCAATGGTTCTGCCATTATATCTTGTTTCGAAAGACCACCATCATTGTCATTGTGAATACATTTCAATACGTGTTGACACGACGCATAATCGATAGAAATATCAGTAGATGGATAGTTGTCCTCCAAGAATTTGACTTAGATTTTGTTTCAGCAAAATCCAAAAAGTCATTGGTCTTTGCAAAAATCATCTCGGAACTTCCAATCGAGTCAAGTGATGTTATGCCTGAAGAGTCGCCTATTAAAGGAGACATGTTTTTTATCGCATCTTTGGACCCCTAGTATGGAGATATACTCGTCTATATCTAGACTTTGAATTTCCCCGCCTCTTCTTCTCGTGATATGTGTCACCGTATACACCATCAGGCCAAGACCTATCTCATACTCGAGGACACTTTGTATCATCGAGGTGTAGATTTCATCCTTCGTTGATGTCTCACTCATGAAGAAGAAGAAATCGTGCTTAACTATTTCCACACTGGAGCATGTGGTGGTCATCTATCTGGGATGGAAACAACCCAAAAGATTCTACAAGTCGGTTACTTTTGGCTGACATTAATCAAAGATTGTGTTGAATCGGTCAAGAAGTTCCACCCGTGTCAGATCTTCTCTCGGAAGATGAGGGAACACCCTGCTCCCATGTTTCCCATCAACACAGTTGGTCCCTTCGCCAAGTGGGGGATTGATTACACTACATGAAACCCTCCTTCAGCAAGGGGCACCGTTATATCATCGTAGCAGTAGACTACTTCACGAAGTGGGTCGAAGCTATGCCAACATTCAAAGATGATGGCGAGACTGAAGCTCTCTTTTTTTTCAACCAGATAATAGCGAGGTTTGGCATCCCGACAGAGATTATCACTGACCATGGAAGTCACTTTCAGAAAAAAATGATGATTGAGTTAACTTCAAATCTTGGGTTGAGGCAAGAACATTCATCATCCTACCACCCACAAGAAAATGGTCAGGTGGAAGCTGGGAATAAACATCTTAAGACTATTCTCCAGCGAACAATCAATTCAGCCAAGTCAAATGGGCATTTGATGTTATACTCAGCATTGTGGGCCTACCAAACGTCTGTTAATACTGCAACCGGTTTTTCATCTTTCAACTTGTTTACGGGCTGGAAGCAATCTTTCCCATAGAGTATCAGATCCCGTCTCTAAAGTTGGCAGTACAGTTATTGCCAGACACTTCACCGCTTGAAGAGCGTTTATTATATCTTGAGCAGCTCGATGAGAAATGTCAAGATGCAACCTTGGCTAACGAGGCTCACAAACAATGAGTCAAGTGTCAGTATGATCGAGTCATTCGTCCTCGGATTTTCTCTGAAGGTGACCTTGTCCTTGCAAGATACCATATATATAAAATATGCAGAACATAAATAAAATGCTAGAAATGGCAGAATAACAGTAAAATATCCAGCATAATATTCACAATACACAGAAATGATATAACAATAGCAATAGAAATAACACTTTGATTCAGAAACAAATGTTCATAGGCCTCTTCGAGGGGGCAACCTCCAATCAAGTAGTGCTCTATTACAATAATCTCCAAGCTAGGGTTCTCATACCCTCGACCCTTATTTATACTAAATATGTCTATTAAGAGAAGCATCTAGAGGAATATCCTTTGTTAAGGTCCTAACCCGCACATGGGTAGATTAATGTATTCGGATGTAATAAAGGTCAATATTAATAAGACCTTTCAATAAAAGAGAATTAGGCGGATGTAAGAAGACCTAATAGAAGCTTCCGCTTCTAGAAGGATCTTCCTCTNGATGCTTCTTTTTAGTATAAATAGGAGTCGAGGGTATGAGAACCCTAGCTTGGATATTATTGTAACAGAGCGCTGCTCGATTGGAGGTTGCCCCCTCGAAGAGGCCTATGAACATTGCTATCTGAATCAAGTGCTATTTCTATTCAATTTCTATTTCTGTTTCTATTTCCTATATCATTTCTGTGTATTGTGAAGATTATGCTGGATATTTTACTGTTATTCTGTTATTTCTAGCATTTCGTTCCTGTTCTGCATATTTTATATATCTGGTATCTTGCAAGTGGTATCGGAGCACTTTCCTTGGCAGAAATTGTGGGTATTTTTTTTTCAGGGTAGAGACGTATTCCGGCGTCTTTAAGCCACAGAGATCTGTCGTTACACGCATAAACCCGCGGTTGAGGGATTCATACACGCAGGAAATACAAGTGGTTC
>ML801851.1:47952-59565 GCA_009831015.1 Picea engelmannii
ATCCAAAAACCTAACCCTAGGAGATGAAGCGCCAAAAGTCATGTGGGCCCCGTTTGGGTAAGTGAGTACATCAACTTCCCGGGGTCGTAACTTTTGCATACAATCTCTGTTTTAGGCGTGTGATAGCTCGTTGGAAAGGTATCGTAGAGGAGATTCATTTTGGGGGATCAATATGCCTTTGGATATAATTGAGAACCTTTATCTCGAAAAACCTTCATTTAGTCCCTCAAAATGGCCCCGGAAGTTAAAACCTGCTAAAAATAGTAAATTGCCAAAATTGTCAGAAAGCAGTTTTGAGCCAGTCGGAAAAGGTGGGTGGCCTCTGATATCCACCTAGATCAACACACTTTTTGACAACTTTCGTTTGACCATCCATCTAGGGATGATAAGCTGACCTGAGATGCAATTGTGTGCCTTGTAGCTTAAACAACTCTTGCCAAAAATTGCTTGTGAAAGTTGGGTCTCGATCATAAACAATAGAGTGCAGCATGCCATGACCAGAATGACCTTTTTTGAGTAGTTTTTCCATGCGATGAGAACTGATGACCTTAGGTGAACCTGCAACGATGCCTTGAAATTTATATTGGTGGCCTCCTTCGTCGAATTGCATGGTTAAGTTCTGAAAATCCATGAGAATGGGACCCAAATTCCTTAGCCAATCTGCACCCAACACAATTTCGCAACCGCCCATGTGAATAGCAAACATATAGGATTTTAGGTGGTAGTCACCGATTTGGAGACGCACATTTTCACAGCGCCCGCCACATTTCATAGAACCACCATTGGCAATCATGATTTGGAAATTGTTGATAGCATGGATGTAGCAATGGGTTTCTTGGGCAATGCGGCGATGAATAAAATTGTGGGTGCTGCCACTATCAACTAGAATGATGACCTTTCGGTGCTTGATGTAACCAATTAACTTGAGGGTTTGGGGAGCAGAGAAGCCGGTGAGAGCATTGAGGGAAATGATCGGTTCCACTTCGGGAGGGTCAGAGGGAGAATTTATG
Organism: Picea engelmannii; assembly: GCA_009831015.1. Lineage (NCBI taxonomy): Eukaryota > Viridiplantae > Streptophyta > Pinopsida > Pinales > Pinaceae > Picea > Picea engelmannii. The sequence continues at coordinate 48,963 of ML801851.1, forward strand.
TCAGTGATTTCTGGTGACTCGGGCACAAGGGGAGTGTCAACATCCTCTTTCGGAATATCCTCAGAGATGGCCATAAAAATATTTTGTTCCTTACATTTGTGGCCTGGGAAATATTTTTCATCACAATTATAACAAAGGACATTGAGTTTTCATTCATCCATTTCAACCCTGGTTAATTTTTGAATTTTTAATGGGGCGGAGGGAGTAGTGGGGTTTACTGGTTTAGGGCAAGGGATAAAGGAAGGCTTACGATTTTGAGAGGAAACAATTTGTTGTGCTTCTTTATCTTTTTTGGTAGCCTCCATCCAAGTCGTAGGTCGAGCCATGAGGACATGGGCCCGAATCTCCTCCTTGAGGTCACTGATAAAACACTCTCGAAAGAAAGCATCAGTCATTCCCTCTGTTCGAAAACCCAGTCGCTCAAATGCAGCTATGAAGTCTTCTACTGTGCTTGATTGCTTCAATTTTGTCAAACAACCTAAGTGGTTGGTGTCAGTGTCAAAGCGTTCATAAAGCTCAGTCACAAATTGGGTCCAAGTAATATACCCTTGATGGGAAGTTTTTCTCCATTGCCACCATTGCCAGCGTTCTTGATCTAGATGGAGAACACCATACCGGAGTTTGGCCAAGTCATCTATAATGTTGTAGACAGAGAAATAATGTTCCATTTGGGTGACCCAACTAGTGGGGTCCGAGCCATCAAATTTGGTGACATCCACCCGCAGAAGGTGTATGTCCCGTTGAAAGTGATGGGGTTGAAAGGAATGGGAAGAAGTTTCACCTTCAGTCTTTTTATGTGCATTAGGAAAAGAGACATTGATAGGGATCTTGAGTTTGGTGCAGAGTGATGCAAAGACAGATTCAAGCTGGGTGGTCAGTTCGTGTTTGATTTCCACCATTGCAGACTGCACAACTACATTTATGGATGCATTGATGGATGCATCATGAGAGGCAATAGTAGCACTGAGTTGTTACACTTCTTGTTGGGTCTTGAGGAAACCAGATTGCAAGGTGTTGAAGCGAGACTCTAGTTCTTGGCTACAAGTATACATTGGTCTGAAGAATACTGCAGAGTTATACTTTGGTATGAAGAATACTGCAGTGATGAAATCCACAAATTATGAACCAGAGAGAAATGTGTATTTACTTAGCAACCTGAACACAGATGCACGGAAATAGATCTTGCCGGTTTAATTTGTTTATGTTTATGTTTATGTTCCCCAAGGGTTAGGTATTCAAGGCTTCTACAGACAAGGGTTTTCCCTGTGCTAGCTCTTTGATATACGTGTGGGGTCCAACAGTAGTACTCAACCCAATATCTCAGGGAACTAACTAAGGAGGATAGACCGTACCCTTAGCCATACTACCCGACTACCCAGGTACTAGAGAGTATCTTCCCAAGTGTTGTTCTTGGTGACACTATAGCAGTCCGGTGGCCGATAGGTTTATCTAAAGAGGGCTTCAGGAAATCTAGGCCGATCCGTACACAGGTGTTGTCTGATGCACTACCACTCGAAGGGGTACCAACAGGGGTTACAAGGGTGGCCAACAGATGTGTGCTTGAGAACCACTTGTATTTCCTACGTGTTTGAATCCCTCAACCATGGGTTTATGCGCGTAACGACAGATCTCTGTGGCTTAAAGATGCTAGAATACGTCTCTACCCTAAAAAAAAAATACCCACAATTTCTGCCAAGGAAAGTGCTCTGATACCACTTGCAAGATACCAGATATATAAAATATGCAGAACAGAAATAAAATGCTAGAAATGGCAGAATAACAGTAAAATATCCATCATAATATTCACAATACACAGAAATGATATAACAATAGCAATAGAAATAGCACTTTGATTCAGAAAGCAATGTTCACAGGCCTCTTCGAGGGGGCAACCTCCAATCGAGCAGCGCTCTGTTACAATAATCTCCAAGCTAGGGTTCTCATACCCTGGACCCTTATTTATACTAAATTTTTCTATTAAGAGAAGCATCTAGAGGAAGATCCTTCTAGAAGCGGAAGCTTCTATTAGGTCTTCTTACATGCACCTTATTCTAATTTATTGAAAGGCCTTATTAATATTGACCTTTATTACATCCGAATACATTGATCTAGCTATGTGCGGGTTAGGACCTTAACAATCCTATTCTATGACCAAGGTAAGGATCCCCTAGGGGAAGGCAAGTTCAAACCCATGTGGTTCAGACCTTTCATCGTGAAAGAGGTACTAAAGAAGGGCACTTATCATATGGTTGATTTTGAGGGAAATTGTTTGGCGGAGCCTAGAAATGGGCTCTACCTCAAGAGGTATTACTCATAGGTGGGTCACCTCAGGTGACTTCTTGTAACATATGTATAGTTCTTGTACATTTGCTTTTTCAGTTTTGTCTTTTTGGTTTTATGGACGTGTCTTTTCTTTTACGTCATCTTTTTCACTGTGGCAGATGTCAAGTGACTCAGAGGTGTTCATTGGGTTCGCCGATGGTGCTATCTGGCACACTCAGAGGCTTGCATCCGCAGCTTGGGTGATTTTCACACCTCAAGGCCAGTTGCTATTTTCAGGAGGTATCTGTTTAGGTAACACCACAAGCAATGTCGTCGAATACAACACATTTCTAGAGTTTCTTCGTCATGCTTTGTCACATGGTATCTCTCACCTCCAGGTCTATTTAGAAGCTCAGTTGGTTGTGTCTCAGTTAAATGGGGTTTACCACGTTTATGATCCCACTCTACACGGATGGTTCCTTAGGGTACGTCTCTTAGAACAAAGTTTTGATTACATTACGTATATCCATGTTCCTAGGAGATTGAATCAAGTTACAAATACTCTATCTAATCATATATTAGATTGGCATATTGCACAGATGTAATAAAAAACACACACACACACACATGTAAATACATTTGTAAAATAGATGTAATCCATAAAATGGAAAAAGACATAAAAACACACATATATATGAAAAATGTCATAGTACATGGGTGGGCACAAGCGGCTCAAAAATAGGTCCAATAAGAGTCACGGGGATTATGCCCTCAAAAAATATATACAAAAGGTGCCCTCAGCGTGTAACAAGTTTAGCCTAGCTAAGGGAAGGGTCTGTTGGCCCTATCATAGTGAACAATGACATTGGCCAAACATCGAAAAATCTAGACCCAATTCTGTGGTACCCCAACAACGTGAGTCTGCATCGACGGTGGGAGATCCTCAATCTTTTCCATGGGAATTATACGAGTAATCATGATAAGGTTCCACTCTACCCGTCTCAACACTCTCTCAGCCTCTCCGGCTGGAGACCCCCTTGTTACTGCTGGTCCGCCAGCTGCGGCTGGTCCTGCCTCTAGTCAAGGACACTGCCTAGTCCTCGTGAAGTCCGTTGGATGCACTGATCCCACATATGTACATCCACAGATACATATGTGTCAGATACTCTAGTATACAAAAAAAAAATGATATATATAAAAAGAAATAAAAATTAAATAAATTTGAAAAAACAAAACAAGCATACCTAGCTCTCCTTGCACAACTCTGGGAGGTACGCCCATGTCAGGGTCCCTGGAGAAGTCATTCCTGGCATAGGGGTAGTCCTCTATAGCCGGAATCTGTCGATACCACCAGTAAAAAATTTGTCATCAAAGGCCTCAATGGTCCTCCCTCCCCCTTGTTGCAGCAACAACCCCACCCATCTGTTTACTACTGGAGAAGAGGCTATGTGCCCTCATACTGTCTCCCAGGGACTAAGACTGGGTACCCTCTCAAAAAATAAAGAGAAAAGAATAGTCCTGAACCCAAAGTTTCTGTGTCTCCGCATATGACACTCTGTCAGTTGCCTCTTCATGCAATCTAGTAAAGTTGTACTCTAGTCAAAAACTTGTGCATTTAAGCACTGAACCACACAATTCATGTGCGCCCGAGAATCCTGATGTAGAGATGCAAATCCAGTGATCCGCCCAATGAGAAAAACTATCACTTTCATTGATAGGCTTGTAATCTTGTTTATCGGCACCTGAGTGCCCACTTTGTCTATGTCGGCTTCACAATGGAGTCCAATCAAGTCCACTATGTTGTGAGGCCTGGAAGGAAATGTGCAAAAGTTGAATGGTTCCCCTCTCCTTGAGAGGCCAGTCAAAAATTAGATATATTTAGTCATTGGAGTCAATGACTATCCATCAAGCATGAATGCCTCTGCATCCAGGTGCCAGTAATCTACCAAGGCATTCATCAGCCTTGGTTATGCCCGCATGAATGGACACTAGAAGAATTTCAACAAACCGTATTGAGACAATGCGGCAGTAGAATCAGGGTCCTCTCCTACCAATAAATCAATGTCATTATGCTCCCTCTCTCTCCAATAAACATACATCCTGCAATTGACAAGTTCATGAAGGATTAGCTCTTGCATTTTTTAATTTTTTCCACATGTTGGAGGGTATACGCAGGCTGTAATATACATAGTCGTGTATGCCCACATGCAGTGTTTTCTCTGCACGCGGGCACACGATGGTTTTCATAGGACAGCCCGCGTATACATAGGGACGACCTTTTTAAAGGTCAAATCCCCCCCCAAAAACAAAAAGAAATGCATAAAGGAAGAATTGAAATGCAAGAGGGGCTAGTATGTACTTACTTGGTCCAAGCAGAAGTTTGTTTTGTCCACTGAAGCTCTTGGAATCAACTCTTTTGAAAAAGGGGTGTTTTTGGTTTCTTAGTCAATTTCTCAATTAACAATGGTGATAGTGAGCTGCCAGCTTCTATTTATAGACTTTTTGGCCCCTTTTTGTCATTTTTTGGACCCCTTTGTCAGTTTTTCTAGCCTAAAAATCATTTAGTATGGTTCAAGAGTTTCTTATGGAATGTTAAGACAAGTGTCACTTTGGGTATTGGGAATTTTCTTTTTGAAGATTTGGGTCATTTTAAAAGTCCTTTGGTAAAAATTCATTTCTTCCAACTTGTTGCATTTAAGTTAGGATTCCACCTCCACTTTCTGCATCTCGTTGTCTTTTTCGCTTTTCCATAGGATCGACCCCATAGAGATGTAACACAGAACCATGATTGTTTCTTTAGAAGTGTCTTAATTTAGTGGTAGAGCCTCCCCCTTCATGGATGCCCTAGGTAGATCCTGGTTGCATTTTGGTGTCCATGACGTCACTAATGACTATAGGATTAGAAGTCCTTATTAGTTTTTCCTGATTACGAGTTTGAGCCTCATTTGCATGATTCATTATCATTCTTGACCTCACCCTCGGGACTCCCAAAACACAATGGGTCTTCTTTTAATCCCTTTTCAGACCCTCTAAACATGAAAAGATTGTTGAGCGATCTTGTTTCCCTTCATGCTCGCTAAACTGAAATTTGAAGGCACGTCTGACCGGTGGTAGTTTTCCCCCTTTTTGGTCCAGATGGTCAACTGTACGAACAAAGGTATACTCTAGGAGCTTCGGTTCACTACAAGAGTATTCTCAGATATGATTTTAACCCTTTTTCGGGCCTGAGGGACTAAATTTATGAAAAAGGAACCCCCATGGAGTCCATAGTTAACCTCTTTTCAAACTCCCTAAAATTGAGAAGATGGTCGAGTGACCTTGTTCCTTCACACTCATTAAAATGGTCCAAAAGAACATCCCATACAGATTCCATAGTTAATTTTTTTTCACTCCTTAAAATTGAAAAAATTGTCGAGTGATCTTGTCTTTGTCACACTCGTTAAAATGGTTTTGAATGGACGTCTTTTCGGTGCTAGTTTGCCCCTTTCTCCAACTGAATATACTAACTTTGAAAAAGGTACCACAGTGAAGTCTCCTTTTATGTTTTTTCAGACTCTCTAAAAATGAAAAACCGTCGAGCTTACCTTCTCTGGGCTCGTTAAAATTACATTGAAGGATGTTATCATTGTGTCTTATTAATCTCATTTCCATCCCCGCGTCTTTGGCCTAATGTCGGCTCCATGTTTCTATCAACTGAACCATCTGGAGCATGCCTTATAACGCAAGCCTTGTATCACTTTGCCTTTGCGTCTTGACACCTTGACCCCTGGAGGATTTTTCCCAAGTGTCCTTTTCTTTCATATGTCTCCTTGCTCTGAGCATCAGTGTGTTCCTTGTGCTTGGAACTAGTATATTTTTGACACTCGTTCCTCCTTTGTAACGTATCATTCTTTTATTCTTTTTCAAGCTTTCCAAAATTATTGAAAAATACAAAAAAAAATCAAATATACCCCAAAAAGAGGAAGGGAAAAGTATTTTCTTTTTGTTGGCAACACAATGAGTCACCCTTGGACAAAGCACATCCTTCTATTTTTTTGTCAAGCTCTGGGATTTAATATGAACTTAGGAAGTTGTTCTCGCTACATATAGTTGTGTCCTCCTCCATTTGGTTATTCTTACGAACATATGGAGAGTTTGCGTTGCCTCCTGCATCGTGAACTTATGTCAATACCATGCTGCCTGAGTCTCATCATTTGTCATGCTATTGTCCAAGGGAAGTTTTTACCAAGCTTGAGTTGACCCCTCTGCAGTTTGTCTCTTGCCCTCATGCCCGACCATCCTGAAATCCCAATCAAGTCTTTGTTTGAAATCAATGAAGTCCCCAACCTGATCATCAAGATCCTCTGGTCTGTTTTTGACAAGTCGTTGAAGACCTCTGGGTAGTGAAGTTGTGCACTCATATTACACTCCTACCCGAATTATGAAGATTTTTGAAGATGTTGCTCGAGCTCTGAAGGCCTCATCTCTAGCCATCAATAATCATTAGATTCTTGAAGATGGATACTAGACATGTATATCTTTTTGATTTCGAGATGTAGATCCGTTGTGTATTGCTCGTGACTACACTTTATATAGTTATATCACATGGATCTGTAGTGTATTTGATTGGTAGCCATGATTTTATTTTCATTACGAGCATGGGTATGCCCACCTCAATGAGACAAATGTTATTTTGCAGATGGAACCTCCCGAACTCTGGTCCTTGGGCTGACTCGCTTCATACGTTGGTGAATATTGGTAATGTATTTTGGCCATCAGATTCTCTTCTGACCTCACACATTAGGGGGCATCTGTTATAACCCTAATTTTCACCAGACATGCATACCTAACATCATGCCATCCCAATTGCCATTTTTTTCCAAGCCACCATTGAACAAGCTCTTCTAAAAACCATCCTTTTGAAGGCATACACACCCTGCACCATTGTTGCCCGTGTATATACGCTTGCTGACCCATTACAACCCGTGTATACTGACAAAATCACAAAAAATAGAAAGTTGCAGATGGAATATAGACTTTCGGGTAAATTGCCTAAACCGTTTGACCACCCATAGCCGGTCATTCAACCGAATAACTCCCTTCTTTTAGCCTATAAAAGAAGAGGTAGGGGTCCCATTTGAAGAAGAGAAAATAAGAACAAAGAAACTCTGCCCTTTTTTGTATTACCCTTGCCCCAATATTTTGCAACCATTTTGTGAGAACTGAACAATAGAAGCATAAGTGGAAGCGGTTGGTGCACAATTGAAGAGGAGCCCAGGAAAAATTTCGAGGAGTAGTGGCCGATCTCACCATTGTAAGTTACTTTTGTGAGGTTAATAGAAAGAATTACCTTTCCCGTCCCGCCATATGAGGTGTTTCATATTCAGTTTTGATTATATTTTATTAGAACCTATAACTCACTAATTCACATATAAGATGCATATTTGGAGTTCTTTGTTTGTTTGTTTATGAATGCAGGTTGGCTTTGGGAGGAGACTTGCATTCAAGGAGCAACCGAACACAAAAGGATATACACCAAATGTGGAAGTCAAGGTAGAGTAACTTGATCCTTTTACCCTTGTGTTTATATATGAATGTGGGGTTTATGTTGGGATGATGGTAAAAAGTAGGAGACTTTAGATGGTCATTTCTGCATGCATTACAAAACCCTTAGTTCTAGTCCGTAGGGGGATTTCCCACACACAATAGAAATGAAAGAAAAGGAGGATATGAAAATAAGGAGCATGTTCAAGAGATTGTACTTTTAGGTATTGTAGTTTAAGATGAATCCACAGACAGGAAGAAATAAGTCATAGTTTAGAGAGATGATGAACATACCGATGAAGATGATGATGACTTCACATCAGAGAAGGAATTTTTTTGAGCCATATATCCTAGAGACTCCAAGGTAATATGAATATGAGATAAGGGGAGTCTATGCGGTAGCTGAGTTAGACCATAGAACCATCCTTCAAGCAGCTTGTAGAGTTTGAGTAGATAGATTCAGAGCAATTAGTTAGCATAAGTATAGTATGATATATTAATCAGTTGTAGTAGTGAAGACTTCATGATAGTATAGTGACAAATGGGTCAACATTATGGACAGTTGTGTAGCATATTTTTGGATAATATGGACAGATATGGATTCATAAAAACACTTAGCAGGTTTGGACAGATATATGATAATTGACAAGAGCATGGATGTTAGGATATTTAGACACTTAGGAGTTAGTTAAGATCTACTTGGTCTAATATGTCGTTAGGTAAAAGTGTGTTTCTTTAGTATGCATTTGTAGTTAGAAAATCTGACGGTCACGATATGTTCCCGACATGGAGTGATTCGACGGTTCATACTCTCCTCGATCTTAACGTCCATTGATCTGTGGCTTAACACCCGATTGGTCCATGATCTCTATTTAAAGAGCATGGAGGGTCATTTTTCGATGATCGATTGTGAGAAACTCTCTTGTAAAATATCTATGTAATCTTTTTCTTTGCATTAATAAACTGCTCTAAGTGGCCGCGTTGGCTGGGGCCGTGGATGTTTCCCCGTAGGGGTTTTACCACGTGAAAACATCGATGTGTTGATCTTTGATCTGGTTATGTGAGTGGTTACTGAAGGTGTTTGTCCTCTGTTGGAATACTTGTGTTGTCGAACATGGTATCGGAGCCTGTTTGAAGACCCGCTCCTGTTGTAGATCAAGATCGTGAAGCCGAGTTGCCTCATCTCCATTTTATGTCATTTTCGTACATTTTTGGGCTGAGAGGACTGTTCCATTGATTCTGGAGCACTCGTTTCATTCAGGAACACTTTTCGTTTCACTCGAAAAGGTTTCTTTTTTCCCAAGATACGACCATTACAGTCAGATCCGGAGGTATAAAGTCTGAACACGCATTTTTTAAATTTTTTTTACAAAGTTTTGATTTTATTTCGGTTTGTATTTTTTTATTTCTGGGTTTCTACTCTTTTATATCTGCGTGTGATCTTTGCCCCATGCCTTGTGCGATCTCGGCAAATCAGAAACAGATAGGAAAAGGTGCATCTTCCGGGTAAGCTAATCGAGGTCTAACCCTTGTTGTCATCGAGAAGCAAAAAAAATTTCTTGAGTGAAAAGAGCTTTTTTGGAGCATGCTCTCCAAGGTCGTCTTCAACAACAGCAACAATAATCCTCCTTCTGAACATTACAATATGTTTTGCTAGACCATTTGGTTAAAACTTGCCTTATTAAGTAAGAGGTCTTGAGTTCAAGTCTCTCTTTGGCTACTTTTTTTGAAAAAGTTCATGCTAAAAATTGTAAAGTGCATTTCACTTCAAGTATAAAAGTGAATCACTATAAGTAGCTTTATATTTTTTTAAAGTTAGTTATTTTGCATGCAACTTTTTTGTTATAAGGTAACTTCATTGTAAAAGTGATCCCCACTTCTCTTTATAAAAGTGGGTCACTTCATAAAGTAGCTTACACTATCACGTGGTTATTTGGTTATTGTTTATGCCTTTTTTTTAAAAAGGGCATAACTCTCACATCGAAAGTCCGTTTTCAGTGTCATTTTTTTTTAAAACCACATAATTTTTCGAGATCTTTCCATCTAGATCATTAGTTTCAGTTTTTAAATCCGCATTATATGCATATTTAATATGGATTCTACAAGCACTGTCGTGCTTACCAGCAACAACTACTTCCAATGGAGATCCCATATGGAAGATTTATTAAGAAGTAAAGACTTGTACCAGATTACCTTGGGAAAGGAAACAACCCCCACTAATGATGATAAGAAATCCAAATGGGATAATAGGAATGACGAAGCACGTGGACTAATCGGAATGTCCATCTCTCCTGATTTAAGGTACCACCTTCAAGGAATTGATGACCTCGAAGAATCTTGGAACACGATTGAATCTGTGTTTGGTAAACTCAATATTATTCGAGCATAACAGTTAGAAACTCAAATACTGACCTTGAGTCCAAGTGATTTTTATTTCCTTGGAGACTATCTATCTAAGTTTAAAACACTCAGAATTTTATGTGAAGAATGTAAGATAGTAATGAAGGATGAGCGTTGCATATATCTTATTCTTTCTAATCTAGGTAGTGAATATTCTATGTTTGTATCTACCTTTTATGCCATGAAAGAGGCTCTAGGGAAAGCTTATGTACAACCCACTCTTGAGTCCTTTTGTACTTCTTTGATTAGAGAGGAAGATAAGCTTGTACAACTTCGAGTGATCAACACTGCAGGTACCTCAAACAAAGCCTTAGTTTCCCAGCAGAAAGATAAACCCAAGTATCCCAAGAAGCAACATCCTTGCTACAACAACAAACAACCTAAGGGTCCCAAACCCACTCAGATAGCTTCAGCTCCT
>ML801851.1:68341-81007 GCA_009831015.1 Picea engelmannii
TCTGTGAAAGGGGTACCCTTGACTTAGCCTTTTATCCTTCAAGCCTTTCTCTAATCCAGATTGCCTTAGGGACGTCTCCCTTGGACTTGCCCTCCTAAATAGAAAGAGCTCCCCATCGAGGTGACAGTGGGTGGGGAAGCTCCTGTTATGCCAGTTTCTGCCTTTGACTCAAGCTATTTAACCTTTCCTACAAACCGTGCGATAACAGGTCCCACAACCATCATGAAAAAACACAAAAAATAAAACAATAACTTACTGCAGAAAATCGCGGCGTTTTCCGGAAAAAGCCTGAAAAATTGTTGAATTTAAAATGCTCATAACTTCACTTTCTGGACTCCATTTCGGCTGATTTTTTTTTTGAAATTGGGTGAAATTGTGAGCGGAAATCATATATGTAATTTGTTTGGGAAAATTCGGCCTCCAGATACTTCAAAAATAAAAATAAAAAATTGTGCCGTCGTCCCCGGAAAAAACCTTGAAAAATTGCAAATTTTAAAACTTCAATATCTTGACTTCCTGGACTCCGTTTTGAACGATTTGTTTTTTCAAATTGGGTGTTTTTTTGAGAGGAACTCATATCTACAACCGGTTTCTGCAAATTTTTCACATAAATATACCAAAATTTTCTGGAATGTCGTGGCCCTCTTTTTTCTTCTCTGAAAAAAAATCTGCAAAAATAAAAAATATTTGCCCACAATGTCTGCCAAGGAAAGTGATCTGATACCAATTGTTAAGAACCTGAATAGATATACAAACATAATCACCACAAATACTGAATACACAATAGATCTTCGAGGGGGCATCCTCCTATGGAGCTACAACTCACAATACAATACTTCTCTTCATGTCACATTACATTGCTTGAACCCCTTTATATAGTGCTACCATCACCTAAGAACATTCTAGAGGAGAAATCTTCTAGAAGTAGAACCTTCTAAGAAGTCTTCTTACATTTATTATATCTAATTACCCATTTATTATATCTAAATACCATAGTGGGCCTTATTTAATAATATAGTGGACCTAGTCCACCTTACATTGAATGACCTCCACTATTATCACTATGGGCCCTCTGGGCCCCCCCACTACCTCTCTAGCTACCTTATAGAATAATTTGGACTGATGAGTACAGGTGTCTCAGTTAGTTCCCTCTTGATCTTGTTGAAGGATTCCCTACACTGAGCAGTCCATTTCAATTCATTTCCCTTTCTGAGCATTGTTGTGATATGCTTCACTAATTCAGCAAAACTACAAACAAATCTTCTCAAGAAATTAATTTTACCCAGGAAGGATTGGAATTCTTTCTTGGATCTAGGAAGTGACAAAGCTTGGATTGCTTCCACGTGACTAGGATCGATTCTGACCCCTTCATCTGACACTATATGGCCCAAAAGCTTCCCCTCTTTCATGGAAAAAAGTGATTTCTTAGGATTCAGGGAAAGGCCGAACTTTCTGCATTTCAGGAAAACTCTTTGCAAATGCTCACAATGCTCTTTATCAGATCTAGAGAAAATTGTAATGTCATCCAGATAGATGACCACAAACTTGTCCTTTTCTCCAATGAAAGAGATATCCATGGCTCGTTGAAAGGTTGTGCTCGCGTTCATTAGTCCAAAAGGCATTTTGGCATACATGAATGTACCCCAAGGGGTGGTGAAAGAATTTTTTTCTCAGTCCTTAGGTAGGACTGATATCTGAATGTAGCCCAAAAATCCCTCAATAATGGATATCCTTGATGCATCAGTTACCCTTTGCAATATGTGTTGCATTTTCGGTAAGGGGTAATTGTCTTTCTTTGAGATCCTGTTTAGGTTTATGAAATCGACACAGAGTCTGATTTCTTCATTTTTCTTCCTCACTGGGGCCAGATTTGAGCATTCAACAACTTCTTTACTTCTTTCTCCATAATAGGCAACAACATAGGATTAATTTTTCTTAACTTCTTCCTAAATGGATTAGCCTCTTCTTTCAATGGGATCTTATGCTCGATGATGCCTGTGTCATATGTTTTGAGATCTTCGTATGTCCAGGCGAACACATTAGAAAAATGATTCAAAAGTTGACATACTCAGTCCTCTGCTTCTTTATCAAACTGTTGGAAAATTTGACAAACTTTGGCTACTTCTCTGTGCTAACGTTACATTCAGATATGTCAGCCACATCAACCATCTTCTTATCTTTCACGGCCACATCATTATTGTCAAAGGTCCTCTCCAATGGGACTAATCCCTTCGGAATGTGATTACTTGGTAATTGCACAATGTGATGATTAGCAATTTTCTTTAAAAGCACATCAATATGGGAGCCACTTTCAGGTTCATGTTCCTGGTCTATTTGCAATGCAGAAAATTCATCCACTATCTCCAAGAATCTTCTTATCTCAAGATCATCCTCGAATACCTTCCAATGCTTGACACTGTCTGGTATAGAGGGTCTGTACTTTACTTCTATATCATACTTGAGCTTTGGTGGCAGGGGAACCCTAAAATTACCAACTGAAATGGCCAAAGTATTCTCCTCTCTAGGAATGAATGAAATATTGAAAGCCAAAAAAAAGATATCTATTAAATCCCACACTTCATTTCTATAATATTTCAACCTTGGATTCTTGGCTTGATAAATATTTCTGACTTGCCTTATGACCAAATCAACATCCCCGAAGACAACAATTTCTTTGATTCCCATGTCCTTTGCAGCCCTAAATCCCAATACAAGAGATTCGTACTCTGCCACATTATTGGTAGCTTCGAACTCTAATTTGTATGACAGAGGAGTAGTTTCCTTAGTAGGGGAAACAAAAATTACCCCAACACCGGTGCCTTCTCTAGAAGAAGCTCCATCAAAGAACATTTTCCATACAGCAGTAGTTGGGAGAGGTACTTCATGAAAGGAAATGGATTGTTTTCTAATTTGAAGAGGAGTCTCAGGGGTGTGGGTAAGCTACAACAAGATGGATCCCAAATCAGTGTCCAGGGAAAATATGGGGTGATTGGTGGGGTCTTCTTCATCACTGACAATATATCCTAGCTGAGCTTCTCTGTATAATCTCCTGTGTTCCCCTCCAAAGACCAGAATGGTAGCATAGGTGAGATCCATCTGCAATGTTCCTCCAAGTTTTCTAATCCAAGATCTTGACAATAGCATGTCTAAATTGGGAGGGACATCGACCACCACGATATCCATGACCACGCTCTTCATTGGCAGCTGGAACAAGGTCACGACTAGATCTTTGATAACCCCAAGAAATTGTACTCTCCTTGAATCGAAAGAATACAGGTTGTGATAGGACTTTCTGACTTCCAGCCCGAGTTTCTCCATAATAGTTTTAGGCATGAGATTATGGGAGGCCCTAGAATCCATTAGACAGTTGTGCAACACTTTGTCATGTATACTCAGGGATGTGTAGAAGGGAGGGGATGAATCATCTTTGTCTTCTACCATAGGACCTAAGATGACTGCTGGCTTTTCATCTTGGAGGTTAATTGAGTCTGTGGGATGATAGGGTGGCTCAGGCTGCAAAATATTAGAGAGGGAATTTTAAAATCTTTTTGTTTGACCAGCTCTGAAATGGGCACATGAATTCTGATTTTCTGAATTTCATGTTCGAAATTAAAAGAGGATGAGGGCTTTGGGATTTCTCTTGATTCAGGAATAAGAGTCTGGACCATAGGAGAGGGGGCTTGGATTTTCTTACCTTTATTGTTGTCGGCTACATCTTTATCAGGCCTCTCTACTAAGAGGGTTGCTCACGAACATCATACGCTCCAACCTTATTTTTGGATCTGAGGTTGTATCTGTTTTGGTTGCTGCTAGCCTTATTTCCATTGATTATCTCATTAAGCTGGTTGTCCCTAAGGGACTCCTCGTATGTTTATTGATTCAAACGGGGAAAATGGGAGGTGTCACTAAAACAATCGATTTAGGGTTCAATATTATCTATTTCCTCCCCTTCCTCATTAGCAACCAAGTTATTCTGAAGAGGAGTCTGGATCTTCTGATCATCTCTATCTCTGTTCCTAGGTTCTCTTGGCATAACCCGAGGAACATTATAATTCATCCTTCTGAAGTTCCCTCCGTTATCAATAGTTTGTTCATTTTTGTATGTCTTCTTCCCTTGAAATTTCATCTTCTCCATCTCTGCATACAGGGATTTCACAATTTTGGTTAGCTCGTCTACATGGGGCTGAGGTGCAAAGGAACCGGAGGTTGAGGCCTTAGACATTCCTTTTATTATGTCTGTATTGGCTTTATTTATGAGTCTATCAACCACCAACACATTAGATTCTACTTCCATGGCAGCATCTTGCATTTGAGCCAGGGAAGTATCTCTTCTCTCTCTCAACAGGAGGCAGAAATTAGGGTCAAAAGCATTAGCATGGAAGATATTAGCAAAGGCCTCTATGGGCTTAATTTCTGTAGGGATTTTGTTGTACATTTTACTAAATCTTTTGGAGAAGTTAGAGACAGACTCCCCTTCCTTTTTCTTCAAGGACCCAAACTCTGTCATGTAATACATGAAATCTTTTTTATCCCCCCAATGTCTGAGGAAGGCGTTATCTAAAGCCTCAATCCCAACAATAGATCCAGGGATCAGACCTATGAACCATTTTCTAACCTCACCATTGAGGCTCCAGACAGAGACTCTCATCCAAACATCTTCATTTTCAATGTTTAGGTTGTCTGCATAACTATAGAAGGCAACAAGGTGCTCTTCAGCAGTTACGTCTTCCTCCCCCATGAACTTGGGCATATATTTCAAGTAATCTCCAGTAGGGAGAGGGTTCATGGGTTGAGGTAGGACCAAAGGGGCATATCTGATAGCCACTATGGCATCCATTATATTACCAGGGGGATTATCACCTACCATAGGGATATGAGGTGGAGGAGAACAAGGAGGAGAAGGGGTTTGAATAGGGGAGACTGGGACTGAGCTTGTAGGAGGGAAAAGGAACAATAAAGGATTTGCAGAAAAGGCTACAGGGCTAGAAGGCACAGATCTTTCTCTCTCTGTAGAAGCAGAAGTGATAAGAGAAGGGACGACAAAGCCCGGGGTAGCAAAACCTTTTGAATTTATAGATCTAAACCATGGTACAACTTTAGGGGAGAGTGGAGTGACAAGGCTTTCTCCCTCCAATCTAAGACCAGGAGGAGAAAAATCAATAGGAACACTCCCAAACTTTAAAATTTGGGAAACTCCAACAGCAGGTATATCAGGAGCATGAGAAACAACTATTAGAGTTTTAATAGGGGAACAATGAAAATGATCAAAAATACCTAGTTCGGCGGTAGAAGTATCTTCCTGAAAATCCTTTCCCTTTTTGATAATTTTCTCTATAGAAACTTCAGGTGTAGCTAAGGGCAGTTGTGGCTGAGAACGCATGTGTCTGCCTCTGGAAGCCACAACTAAAACAACAGGTTTTCCACAGTGGGTTCTTCACAATGGAGTCGCCAAGTGTACAATAGCAATCTTGGATGTGCTAAGTTCTAATGCACCTTCAGAACCAGTCAACTTTGTTGTTCAATCCCGGGAAAAATATTCAACTTCTTCCCCGGCAATGAAGCCAGAGATGTTAGCACAGGAAGATAGCCTCAGATTGCGATGAGGACAAGCCTGATGCCCATTAGTTTAAATGTCATAATTTGTTTATAAAGGGAAATCGAATGGATGTAAACTTAGAACAATATCTTTTAATTTAGAAAACTGGGTTGGAACAACAAAGACATACGAGGTCTTGATCTAACTTAAGCCAGTAATTTTTGCATAGTGGTTAGTAAGTGGAGGGAAAGAAAAAGGAAATAAAGTCTTCTCTGGACATCTGGTCTTCCAGCATCCCTTTAAAGGGGGAAAAGTCTCAGATATGAGATCCTCTCAGACCCGCGAAACTTCAAAGTAAACTTAAAATGTTGCAGAACTAATATAATCAAACATGCATCATATAGTTATTACAACACTCGACTGGATCATCCACGCTCAGGCTTTAATATTCAGAGGAAAAAGGAAAGGAGGAGGTTGGCTTCCATTAAACAATAATTCTCAAAATGTCAGTCTATAACCAGAGAACTAGAGGATTTGTTAAAGTTTTATAATTGGGAGCTTAGCTCTACCATCGGTGGATACAAAAAATGTCAAAATTGATCATATATGCTCAGATCCATTTGCTCTCCTAACAGCAGGAGATTCGCTGAGCTTCTTCATTTAACGCTTTACATGTGCATGATATTTTCGCAGACTGTGCACATAACTTCTTGTCTGACTCTGCTTCAGACAACATGGCGTTCACAGGGAAACTGTCTGTCAGGGTACTACGGGTTGACTACTCCAGACCTTTCCCCACACCTTCCATTTAAGGATTGAGGTGAGGTTTCAACCACCTACTCAGTTTTCTTTTACTGTGTTCATTCATGGCGGGTGGTCGAGGCTTCAGGTACATGGCACAACCACACACCAACTCTTCCAAGACTCAAATGATAGCCTCCTTTCTTCTGGCTCCATCCTCAATGTAACCTAGTCCCATGACCCTACATCTATCTTCAAGAGTGCTTCAACATTTCTTTTTTCAGGGATTCTCATGTGTTGTGTCCAGGATCCCCGATACTCGATGTTGCAAAATCACCCTATTCGAACGAACGGTTCAATCTTCCATTAGCATCAACGGTCAGGATTACTCCCTTAACCAGCTCTCAGTCATCTGTGGGCTGAACGGGTGCTCATCTTTCCTTTTGGCCCTGCTCCTCATATGACTACGGGCTATGACCTTCCCCCAAAACCAAAAGCGCTTCGTGAATTTCGGGCATCGATGATGGAAAGGGATAAACTCCTTGCTCTCAAGAATCCCGATTGTGGAAATCATGATGGGGGGCTGCATTGTGTTAGTGCCTCCTTAGCTCCTCATCCATATGATCATCGGCTAAGACCGTGGGCCTACCCTTGATACTTTTGCATTTCGCATTTCATGATTTTGGGCTGTCGGTATATGCGTTAATGAGAACCTCGAAACGTTGATCCCTGAAAAGCTCGTTCTGCCACCACATGACCCCATGAGATCGGATGGCTCCCTGTACCCCTGGGTTTCAGGACTTCGGCGATCCAGGCTTCACAAATTCTAATGAATCTGCTCCCTCGCTCTCCTGACTCGTGAAATCACAATTTTGAATGACGCTAACCCCCATGTGACTCTGTGATCGACGATCACCCGATGGTTGTTGATCTGCTCAATCGTTAGATCCTTTCCATTGAAACTGATTTTTGCCCGCTCGCTTGATTTGTGTCACTGCTCAATCCTTCTTGGTGCTTCAAAAAACGAAAAATAGAGGTTTGGTCGACTAGACTTAGGCTTGGAAAGGTGGAGGTTCAGTGATGGGAAAAAAGAGGGAGAAGCTATTAGCCTCCAGGAGAACAGAGAAGCTTGGGATTGATTTCTTCAGGGCACATCTTGTCAGGGAAAATGGTCGACACAAGGAAAATAAACAAAGGCAATATACGCCGAAGAGGGAAAAATTGTGATCGGATCTGTAAAAAGAGGGAAAAGGAAAACAAAAACACAGTTCTCAACCAAGACCACTGTGGCACCTCTTCTGTCACCTTAGTGAGAAAAATAGAGGTGCTTGCAAGCTCAGTTGGGTTTGCTGAGCAGGACAGATGCAAGGAAAAGGGTTAGAAAAAGAAATATAAAACAACAACTAAGAAATAAACTAAGAAATAAAATAACAACTAAATTTATAAGCACAGGGACATAGAGACAAAAAGAACAATGAGACCCATGTCACCAATGATAAGGCTGATACTAGTGAAAGAAAACACAGAGAAGCAAGGGGACTATAAGTCCCTTCTTCCTCCAAGGGAGGGCTCTTGGACCCCCACAAGTAAGCTCTCTTGAGCTTAATCTCTGCAGGGATTTTGTTGTACATTTTACTGAATCTTTTGGAGAAGTCAGAGACAGACTCCCCTTCCTTTTTCTTCAAGGATCCAAACTCTATCATGTAATACATGAAATCTTTTTTATCCCCCTAATGTCTGAGGAAGGCGTTATCTAAAGTCTCAATCCCAACAATAGATCCAGGGTTCACACCTCTGAACCATTTCCTAACCTCACCATTGAGGTTCTGGACAAAGACTCTCATCCAAACATCTTCATTTTCAATGTTCAGGTTTTCTGCATAACTGTAGAAGGTAGCAAGGTTCTCTTCAACAATTATGTCTTCCTCCCCCATGAACTTGGGCATATATTTCAAGTAATCTCCAACAGGGAGAGGGTTCATGGGTTGAGGTAGGACCAGAGAGGCATATCTTACAGGCACTATGGCATCCATTATATTACCAGGGGGATTAGCACCTGCAATAGTGATATGAGGTGGAGGAGAACAAGGAGGAGAAGGGGTTCGAACAGGGGAGACTGGGACTGAGCTTGCTGGAGGGAAAAGGAACAGTAAAGGATTTGCAGAAAAGGCTACAGGGCTAGAAGGCACATATGTTTCTCTCTCTGTAGAAGCACTAGTGATAAAAGAAGGGACGACAAAGCCTGGGGTAGAAAAACCTTTTGAGTTTCTAGGTCTAAACCATGGTACAACTTTAGGGGAGAGTGGAGTGACAAGGATTTCTCCCTCCAATCTAAGACCAGGAGGAGAAAAATCAATAGGAACACTCCGAAACTTTAAACTTCGGGAAACTCCGACAGCGGGTATATCAGGAGAATGAGAAACAACTATTAGAGTTTTAATAGGGGAACAGTGAAAATGATCAAAAATACCTGGTTCGGTGGTAGAAGTATATTCCTGAAAAGCCTTTCCCTTTTTGATAATTTTCTCTGTAGCATGTTCAGGCGTATCTAAGGGAAGTTGTGGCTGAGAATGCATGTGTCTACCTCTGGAATCCACAACTAAAACAATAGGTTTGCCACAGTGGATTCGTCACAATGGAGTCGCCAGGTGTACAGTAGCAATCTTGGATGTGTTGAGTTCTAATGCACCTTCAGAACCAGTCAACTTTGTCGTTCAATCCTGAGAAAAATCTTCAACTTCTTCCCCGGCAATGGAGCCAGAGATGTTAGCACCGAAAGCTAGCCTCAGATTGCGATGAGGACAAGCCTGATGCCCATTAGTTTGAATATCATAATTTGTTTATAAAGGGCAACCGAATGGATGTAAACTTAGAACAATATCGTTTAACTCAAAAAACTAGGTTGGAACAGCAAAGACATACGAAGTCTTGATCTAAATTAAGCCAATAATTTTTGCATAGTGGTGAGTAAGTGGAGGGAAAGAAAAAGGAAATAAAGTCTGCTCTGGACATCTGGTCTTCCAACATCCCTTTAAAGGGGGAAAATTCTCAGATATGAGATCCTCTCAGACCCGCGAAACTTCAAGGTAAACTTAAAATGTTGCAGAACTAATATAATCAAACATGCATCATATAGTTATTACAACACTCGACTGGATCATCCATGCTCAAGATTTAATATTCAAAGGAAAAAGGAAAGGAGGAGGTTGGCTGCCATTAAACAAGAAGTTTCAAAATATCAGTCTATAACCAGAGAACTAGAGGCTTTGTTAAAGTTTTATAATTGGGATCTTAGCTCTACCATCGATGGATACAAAAAATGTCAAAATTGATCATATATGCTCAGATCCATTTGCTCTCCTGACAGCAGGAGATTCGCTGAGCTACTTCATTTAAGGCTTTACGTGTGCATGATATTTTCACAGAATGTGCACATAGCTTCTTGTCTAACTCTGATTCATACGGCATGGTGTTCACAGGAAACTGTCTGTCGGGGTACTACGGGCTGACTACTCTAGACCTTTCCCCACGCCTTCCATTTAAGGATTGAGGTGAGGTTTCAACCACCTGCTCAGTTTTCATTTACTGTGTTCATTCATGTCGGCTGGTCGAGGCTTAAGGTACATGGCACGACCACACGCCAACTCTTTCAAGGCTCGAAGGATAGCCTCCTTTCTTCTGGCTCCATCCTCAACGTAACCTAGTCCCATGACCCTGCGTCTATCTTCAAACATAGTTCACTAGGCATACCAAAAATGGATAGTAAGCATAGAGTCATGGGTTAAAACTATAGAGGAGGGAAATCCCAAATTATACAAAAAAAAATGAAGAAAAAGAAGCAACATAAAAGGTTGCAGTATCCTTCTTACAAGGAACCATGATGGCCATTTTAGTGATTCAATTGAAACCAAAAAATATGCGGTCATGTTAAAATTTAGCCATTACTAAACCATAATCTTACACTAATACATTCCTAAGGTCTAAAGGGCAGAATCAAAGGATCATACATACATAAATGGTGATTTATCGCAACACAAAATTTGAGTTGGTTCTCAACATCATGTATCATACGTGGCCAATAGCATTATCATTGTAAAGTTGCAACTATCTTTGATATGATAAAATGTCCAACCAAATTTAAGAAATGTGATTACCAAATCAACAAATGCTTAGATTCACTTGCAAGTACTACACACATATTATCAAGTGAATAGAGAGGATCATTATGCAAATGAAAACAAATAAATTTGATAATAAGGCCTATGGAGGTAGTGTATCATCCTTGTTGAGTGATTGCATAAAATTCTGCAAAATTTGTGTGTATTGTAGAACTTTGGCCAATTTTTTGTATCACACCCTTTTGTGTCAAGAACCACTGCTAATGATATTGGTGTTCCAGTCAAATAATAGTGTACCTTGTTAGCTCTTCAATGTAAATGTTTGATAACCAATTGGAATTGGTATCAAAAAGTCTATTTCATATGTGGCGTGTTCTCAAGTTTTCTCTAGGTTTGTAGGAACTAAAGTGGTTTATGGTTGAATGAATCATGAACTATTTTCCCTACACATAGTGTCTCCACTAGTGAACTACTTAAACAATGGAGTACATCTCTCTATCATAATTTTAACAGTTGTGGAATATGTCATTGAATGTCCCTAATTAAAATGCAGTGGAATCATGTTGTTGTGTCATATCAAGACCCATCCCATAGTCATATGCATCATCTTATATATCAAAAAGATGATCTATATATACTAGTGTAAGCATAGGTGCACTGCATAGCTTTGACCTCTTCACTTCTTCAAAAGCTCATTGTTGCACCTTGATCTATATTATGAAGTCGTGTTTCCTCAAATTCCCTCTTAAGATTTAGTTAAATTGTCAGGTCAAGTGTGAGAATCTCGGCATGGATGATTTTAAGGATGGAAATTTATTTTAAAATGTAGAAACCTTGGTGAATCTTACTATTCCTTCATATGCCAACTATAAATGTTTGGTGATATTTTTGTAAAAATATTGAAATTTCTAAGGATTTTATATAGTTTTTATAAAATTTTAGCGATCTTTAAGGTAAAATAATTTTATCCTATAGAATTTGGGCGAATTATTTTTAAAATAGTGAATCTCTTTTTTGGGAAAACCATGGAAAATTATCCAATGAGCAAAATTTAGCCCCTAAAATCATCCCTGAATATTGGAATAGAGGGTCTATAGAAATTAACCAATACCAACAAAATTTGAAGTTCTATGATATTATTTAGCATAAACCAATAGAGAATCACTACCAACTTATCAAAATCAACTCGGATTCCTTCCTAGACAATTTCAAACCCAATGTAACCAATGGATGACATTGCAAACAAACACTTGGAAAGGTTTACCTACAACTTATACAACAAAGAGTGTGCAACACCTAG
This sequence comes from Picea engelmannii, assembly GCA_009831015.1. NCBI lineage: Eukaryota > Viridiplantae > Streptophyta > Pinopsida > Pinales > Pinaceae > Picea > Picea engelmannii. Next base: position 80,037 of record ML801851.1, read on the forward strand.
TACAAATGTTGAATATGCTCATCTCATGATTTGTTGAAATTCAATATTTCATCCAGGTACACCACCATGAGTTCATTCAAGGATGGTTAGATATCACCATTCATTAATCACATGAATGTTGTAGCATATTTAGTAAAAAAATACATCACTAACCACTCAAACACTTCTTCTTGGGATTTAAAAACAATATTCCAAAGATATTCTATATATATTCTTCTTGGGATTTAAAAACAATATTCCAAAGATATTCTAACTATATTTGAGATCAATCTTGGAGAAGAACTGAGTTCCTCAAAGTTTATCCAAAAGGTCATTAATTATCGAAAAGGATATCATTATTTTACTGCTATCTTATACATTGCTCTATAGTCTATAGCTAAATGTCACGTATCATCTTTCATACGCACCAAGACTATGGGACAACCACAAGATTAAGAAATCAGTCAAATCCTTCTAACCTCAATGAGTTCTTGAATCTATCATCGTATCGCATCATTCTTCCATATATATTTGTGATAAAATGGCCCATTTTATAGTGGTGTACCACACAATGCAATGGTACTCCTTGTGGATCTATGAATACATCACTACACTATTTTAGGGTTGCATCTAATCATTGACACTATTGTTTCCCAACATATCATCCCTTTCTAGTTGAAAACACACATCTGCCAAATGCATAGGGTTCTCTCACATCCCTGATAATGATAACAACAAACTTTTGTGAATGTGTAATGATCTTCCAAGATTTCTTATTAAAGATAATTTGTAGTTTTTGGAATATCGTAGACTTGACCATCAATAGAAACATACCACTTGAGGTTGTGCATATTACTTTCCATGTCAATCCCAAAGACATGGTTAACTAAGAATAACTTTTAATACTTCCATCAATACAATATCACATAGGAATTCATATTAAAACATTGAATTTTGTACAAAACAAAGCATTGTTTCTTGAAAATCACTCC
>ML801851.1:81107-100438 GCA_009831015.1 Picea engelmannii
AGCAAAGGATTACCACCAACAAAGTGGATTTCAGGTGAAGTTGAGGGTAGTAAATGAAAGTTTATTCTCAATAGAAGATGTTTTCATAGAAAACTAGTGCTCCGTTTGTTGGATACACTCACCCAAAGTAATTACATCTATGTCACCTTCAAATAGTGGAATTACAATACTTACTTTAAACTTAAACAAAGCTCCCCCATTGAATGGTGCATCAACTCTAGGTTTCAAATTTTTATGATTGCTTCCTACAAGCATGATTATCCTCATAAACTTGAAACAATGGTCATACATGTCGTCCCTATGCCTTCATGTCTCTTCTTATACCATGTTTTTTGCATCTTCCCCAGGTCCCAATGCTTCAATTCAAAACCTCCTGCAGAGAAACCATGAGGTCGAAAGTGTCTTTCACACTGAGATACTCGACTTGACGATAACCCCAATGGATAGCTCGAAGATTGAACTAGGATTGGGTGGCCAGAAAGAAGAAATTCCACAGTAGGAAATCGACACTTGGACAACCAATTACCAAGTAAGTAGTGAACCTACCCCTGGTTCTTCAGTTTTGGTCCATACCTCACCAGTCGATGAACAACAGATGGAGGTCGAGCCATTGAGACATATGGAAGAAGTTGAGGAACCCATCCGAGAACAGATATAGATAGTCGCGATCTTGGGGGATAATCTAACATGGGAAGAACAACAAATCCCTGAACCTATGGATGAGGTGACCGACATATAAGAGATCGCCAATGACAGGAAAATAAAAGACATCATGAAGAGGACTACTAAGAAGAGAAGGCTTACGCTGGATAACTTGATTCTCACCATGATAGAGGAGAAGCTTCCTATAACTGATCATGCCAAGACATAAGAAATTATCGGTGTAGGAATGGCGATTATGGATGCCACATTGGATAGAGAAAGAAGGGATGAAAAGGAGTTGGTTGGTGCACTTAAGGAGTTGGAGCATCTGCGCCATTTATCAAAATATGATCAGAACTCCACATAGGCCATGGTTGTTTTGAGGAGTGAATATCAAGATGCCTATGACAAATTGATAAATGAAATCCCCTTTTTACTGTGGGTATAACTGAATTCCAAGAGTACACCATTATGGTGTTAGTAACCTGCAAGGACATGGAAAGGTCATATGAGAAGGCTCACCAAGAAGTAGAGAGGATCAATTACATCAGCATGGTTCAAAAGGGCTGAGATGTTGAAGAGCATGGAATTTGGGTGATGAGGGACAACAACATAGATCGGATCAGGAAAGCAGCCGAATATTGGGTGAAAATGGCCCAAGAACCTCAGTGGAATATGCAGGAGAAATGGGTCGATTGTCAAAAGAGTTGGGTAAGATTAATCGGGAGATGAAATACATCGACCTCCCAAAATTTGGCTTTCCTGAAGACTTTGTCGACCTGCATCACATAGTCAGACGACATGAAGAACAAGACTCAATGTGGAAAACAAAGATCGTAAATATGGCGAGCATGGTGCTAGGTCAAGTACAACAATTCATGGAGCATCTGATTAAAGCTCGAGCAATTCTACAATAGTTGAAGGTTAAAATAATCAAGTACAAAGAACGGGTAGTAGAAGTGAAATAAATTATTTCAACTCCAATGGACTAGCACAGGTTCCCATAAGCCAACACATGCAAGGAACACTTTGTCAAATGCTTGGAGTATGAGAAGACTCATCCACTGTAGTAAAACTATTTGATGATTCTCAGCGAACAGAGAGATTAAAGCGCCACATGGCGATATTTTTGTTTTACTTAACTTCCACTTTTAATAGGTATTTTTAGTTAATGATTCATTATAAATAATGGGATTGACCTTTTATCAATGGTCGATGGTTTTTGAAAAGACCCTCATTTTAAAAATTGTAAAGAACTATTTCTAAACTACCTTAATTGAGAAGTCATGTTTAGGACCGGAGATAAACTTTTGTTTTCATCAAAGGCGTGTGCGATTGGATTTGAGGAGGAATTGCTTCTAGGTTGATTTCATGAATGGATGTTGTAATGAGTAAGAATTTCTGAATCTATTGATAAGTTAGTTGTTTCAATATTTTTGTAGTTCTTGTCTCTAATGATGGAAGCAAATCACCGTGTTAAAGTGTGATTAATGTTAAAGTTAAGAAAACTATTTTTCTTGCCATCATTTTATTGCATGTATATTTTCTTTCGATAATTGTATCTCATTCAATAATTGAAATACCAGCAAGTTGATGTATTATTACTAGGCTTGTTACAAATGTGAATATATTTTTCTGCATGCTTGAGCACAAGGGTTATCCCAAGCTCATCCTTCTTTAGTAGTTAAGACCCCCCCTTTTTACTAGCTAGTTTATACCAACACACATCATTTTTTAGACCCATCTAATAAAATAAAATACAAAAAGAGAACATTTAAACTAAAGGAGGAACTTTCATAAGAAGATATCCTATAAATCACTAAGTAAAGCCCATCGATAAATTGGTCGGATCAAAAGATATGGAGAACCATTCCACCACCAAACATTGCAGAGTCTAATTGGGCCTATGTAGTAGGTTTGGTTCATGTTGTTGATTTAAAGGGATTTAGGAACCCTCAACAGAATTGGTGCTAGAAGGAGGGCCTAATGAATGAATGGATGATAATATTTCTGATATAATATTTCGCATAGCCTATAGATTCAAAACAACCGAATTTCATGGCTAGTCATTCTCAATACAGACCACATACATTGAGTACTCCTGAAACGAGTAACTCACCCCAGCACGAGGAAGAACATATATTCTCTAGAATACCTTACGCTCTTCCCCACGAGGATTTGAACCAGTTTAGAAGAATCACAATATCTTACGCCCAAAAAATTGGATCATTACACTTAGCTCCATTACTTCCTCATAGAAAACAAGTAAGTAGACCAATGGTCGACACCCTCGATTAGTTTTTTTTTTCATACAGTAGAAGACCTGATAGATTTCTCCCCCACTGAGATCGAAGATCCCCTTAATCTAATCCCCAAAACTGTTACAAGGGAAATACTCTCTATGGCGAGGGTAAACCACAACAGACAAGTATGACTGTAGAAATATACTCAATTCCAACATATGCTATATAAACCAATGTGCAAGTGAGATAAGAAAGAAACCTACCTCGTTCCAACGTTTGATGATGTTCCACCATTGAGAAATTTGACCCAAAGATTTATACCTGCAACAAGTTCTAAACAAACAAACAGAGCAAGTATATAATGATAATATAAAGGGGTTATCTCATTAGATAGAATAATCCATTAATAAACATTACAAGGATGCCCATGGATAATAATCATATATTTGCACGATACCAATTGGACGGGAATGGAGTATTTCTATTAATAAATGATCAGTAGAAGTGAAAACATTACAGACTTTCGTGTTGGCACTGTTCGAAACCAAGAAACCAATTTCCTTCCAATTGGGCCTCTACCACTTCAATCACTAGTACATATGACCAAATTTGCAATGGTTTTTAATTGATCTTGCCACACTTATCCGTTGCAATTTCCATGAAAGTCAAGACTTTTTTCGTCGCTATATTTTCGTCGCTATATCCACGATCCAGGTGTGCGTGGAAACATTGGTAAAATTTTCTCTCCACATGTCATCACCATGAAGATCAATTCACCCTATGCATCGTCACAATTATGACGAAACTTCATCATAGTTAGAATGAACAACCGTGCCAATTATGACGAAACTTCGTCGCAATTGCAACGAAAATTTATGCCAAGACAAAAACTTACGATGCAAATGTTGTATGTGAAAATCAAAACCGTGGAAAATTGTGACGAAAATCTGTGGCAATAGAAATGAAAATGTATCTCAAGACCAAACTTACGATGTAAATGTTGCATGTCTGACAAAAAACTATGGAAAATTGCAATGAACTTTTGTCCCTATTGCCACGGTTGTTCAAAATAAAAATTTGTTTCCGATGAACTATCGTTGATATTGCGACGATGTCTTTAAGTTTTAAATTTTTTTTTTACATGAGATATAGTATTACCATATTACATTGTAATATGATATACCATATTACAATGTAATATGGTAATTCCATATTACAATGTAATATGGTAATGCCATATTACAATGTAATATGGTATTACCATATTACATTGTAATATGGTAATGCCATATTACAATGAAATATGGGATTACAATATTACATTGTAATATGGCATTACCATATTACACTGTAATATGGTATACAATTGTAATATTCTAATATTCTAATATATTCTATATTGTAATATTGTAATATTCTATTGAAGGATGGATGTTAGAGGAAATGTGTAGATCCTTTTAGATTGAACAAGATTATAGTAAATATATAGTAAAATGTGTCTGTAACCAATTTGGAACACATATCTGTGATAAAAACACTTCGCAGAGTATTCCAGTAACACTTAGAAGATGATATGCATTAGTTTATTAGCTTTATTAACATCGTAGAACAAGCCCAAATATAGATCAACATAGCAACAATAAATGATTAAGCACCTCTACCACTTAGCACATAGCATAGAGTTAGATCTAACATTCATCTATATTTAACACAAGTAAAGAACTAAGCATCAATATATCTATCTATCATACATAAAAGCACTGAGTAGATTCATAACATAAACAACACAACACAAAGCAAACCAAAGACACAAGATATATGTGGTTCACCCTAGTGTGGGGCTACGTCCACCAACCGCTTCGTCTTCTTTATTATTCTTCAATCTCTTACATTTATTGACCCTTGTGCACTGAGCCATAGAATCAAGCTTCACATAGGACATGAGATCTGTGCATTGAGCACCAGATCCTCCTTCCAAACCAGGTCAAGGCACAGAGCCAACTCTCTATCAAGCACAAAGCCTTACTCACATATATTCCTTGGCACAAAGCCGTTCAACTACTTGCACTTAGCTACTTAGGCTTCACTACTTCTACCATACATTCTTACTTATTTATATTTTTACAAACTCTTACAATAAGGCCTAATCATGGGTAAAAACCCCATGGGCCAACATCCCATAACCCATTACAAAAACCTAAACAACCTCTTGCTAGGTCCACATATCTCGCAAAATTGGTGAGATCCGCGATCTCAGCTCCACCTGGGCACTCCTTCCTCGACCAATGTGTCAAGGTCCAAAAAGTGGTCAAACCTGACCAGGTTTCCTTAAAAATGGGTCGAGGGCCAACAATTACCCTTGTGAGGGCTCACCAGTAGTACACCTTTTCCTTGGGCAGTGAAAACACGATACTAGGGAACAAATGTTGGCCACCAAGGTGAAACAAGGAAATAAACATAACTTATTGAGCTATTGATCCATTATCCAACTTCAACCAATGATCCTCATTTGCATGCCTAGTAAATTAAGCACAACATTTCACATGAAATAAGGACTAACATACCTCATGCTGATGTTGACTTACCATCTCCCATACACTGAGTTGACTGAATGTGATGAGATTTGCTGATATGAAGTAAAGGAGGAAAACTAAGGGGGTTTGTTGGGATAGTATCTATGGACATGTTGATCATCATCATGGTCGATATCATTGTCTTCATTGCATTCCATGAGACATGATCTCCTCTAGTTACCCCTAGGCATGCGAGGGGGGGAGGTAACTTTTGGCTCCAACATGGGGACATATGCTCATAATAGAGAACATGAGAACCTTAGGATCTCTTGGTTGTACAAGACTTGCAATCCCGCACCCACTTCTAACACACTAACACTCTAGTAGTAAATACCGGTGGATGTGATCCACTGGGGTTAGTAGCAAATACAAAAAATGATCTTGGAAAGAAAAAAAATATATCTACAACTATACATGATAAAGAAATAATACAATGAACAATGCAAGTTCCTAACATGTATGCATAATATACAAGACGAGAATACAATGGAATGTATATGTGAGAAATTTTAAAGCTATACTAACATGGATGCATAATGCAATCATATATACAAATGAAATTCAAGATGCAAATGACCTACCTACACTACCTAATCTAAACTACAATCAATAAGTCAAGTCTCCTTCCCATGATGGGTTTTGAGAAGGGATCCACCAATGGGTAGTGGAAATATCCTTCCCTCCTTGTGAATATATAGTAGGAATCATTGACAAACTTCTTTTCAACCTTGTAAGGGCCCAACCATAATTTATCATATTCCTTGTGTGTATTGGGTTGGCCCTTCCTCTTATCCCACATTAAGACCAAATATCCTTGTTTATAATCCTCTTTTTTTACTTGTCTTGGCATCTTGCTTCAAGGGAGGGGGGTGGGACATTATTGCAAGACTACCTTATTGGCCATCTTTACTTAAATTTTCTTCATTTCCTTTTTTTAGGATTGTGATAGAACCCACAGTATTATCTGTTATCACTGAAATTTCATGCACAAATCGTTACAAAAATCCAGCATCTCCAAACACCAATTATTTCACCCACAACTTCCAAAATGAATTTCCAAATGGCACAAAACTATACAATTGATTAAAAAATTAACATGTGCAGAAGAAGTACAGGGCGCGCGTGCACATGTGCGAGTAAGAAATGTCAGAAAAGCACACATGTGCCTGACCCCGACTTTGTACGCTAAAAGTCGCGCACTCCTGTAGAACGATGCATTTATGGTTATTGTCGACCTCTCACCCACTTCTGGTTCATCTCCCAAGTCGATTTGACACTCAAATCTGAGCTGAATCTGAGTGGGGGGCTGGTCAAAGACCTGAGGGTGCCCTAAAGAGCCCCTTGTTCACACTAAAGACTGGTTTAATAGTGCCTCAAATATGTGCTATAAAAAGAGGCCATGGGTGCACTATATTTCCAAGAATTCATTTGTATTGTTATGCTGCCTATATTCTCTTGGAGGATCCTCTTTCCGCATCAAGAGCATACAAGCATCATTTCATTGAGCTAATCACATCACCTCTTGAGTGAATGAGCTTTGAATTTCTTCACCATTTCCTTCTAGTTTTTTATTTGTAAGAAGAGCTCAATATTTGGGGGTTCAAGAGCCCTCCCTTAGAGGAAGAGGGGACCCATAAGTCTCCCTTTCTCTTTGGTGTTTTCCCACTAATAAAATCGATCCATTGGTGGCATGAATGGTGTTTATTTTTTATTCTAATATCCTTATGCACTCTAGTTTAGTTTATTTTATTGTTGTTAGTTTAGTTGTTTGCTTATTTTCTATTCTTGATGTTTCTAACTCTTGCATTCATCTCTGTCCTGTCTAGCTAACCCAACTGGACTTGTAAGTCTCCTTCTTTTGCTCATCTAGGTGACGAAAAGGATACAACAGATTGGCGACTCCACTGGGGATAAGTATCAATTTCCTACCCATTTGGGTTGTTTGAGCACTTATTTTTGGTTTATTTAATTTGCAAGAACCATAATCGGCCAAAGCCTACTTGCAAGAAGCTAAATTAGGAACTGAGCTGAGATAATTTCACCCGAAATTTTCTTCATGACCATGTAACAGAAAGTGCATGGGTTTTTTAACCCACATGCGTGTCTTCCGCTCACGTGTGCCCAACTCACTTTGTTGCTCAGTGCATTCTACACACCTATGCCAATAGGTCGTTTTTTATTTTTGCATTGGCGCCACATTCGCCTCTGTCTACTCTGTGACCCGTGCATCTGTCTAGAAATTCAAACATTGTAAGGGTTTTTGTGACACGTTGAAGGCCCATAGCCTCCTTAAACTTGATTCTATGCAAATTGTAAAATGCACCACACTTAGAATCCCTCTCCACATGAACGGTTGGTCAAAACATAGGCACTTAGGAGGTTAAAATACAAATTTTTCCTCTTTTTGTTCTCATTTTCCCACATGTATGGCTTGCTTTGATTGTAAAAATTAAGTTAGAATCATTCAATCACATATATAAATGCTTGCATTGGGACCAAAAATTAAACTTCAATCGTGGAGTATGCTCTTCTCTCGCACCATAGAGCGATCTTGAGAAACATAAAAAATGATTGAGGGGAAATTTCATCTCCCTTAAAGACAAAATCTTTAGGAGAGGGCAACAGCCCCCTCAGGACTCCTCTTAGTTTCCTTTTCAAACACATATTAAAATTTGTAGGGGCCCATACATGTCCACATGCTGCAAAGATAGGATAATTTGAAGCTACTTATTAATTTAAATCACTAGGGGAGTTTAAATATTTTTTGTAATGGTCCCATACATGCCCACATGTCCACAATCTAGGATAGTATTTTGAAGCTTTCTTAGATTAAATCACACTAGGGAGTTAATGGATTGGTAAGAACCCCCATGTCCACATGCTATATCTCTAGGGACTTTAAAATTCCGCAAGGTTGTACAAATGGAATCTAGTAAATTAGGTAATCAAGACTTGTAAGGACCACACAAAGTCCACATGCTGCAAGGTGACACCTAACTTATTAAAAATTTGGCACACTTTCACTTGCTCACACACAAAGTCACTACTCAATTACATAGTTTCATCTCGAATCATGGAGGTTGATGTAAGTTTCCTCCAAAGGGATTCTGAAACACCCCACCCCTTTCTTGATGAAACTATCCACTCCCACTTAATTTGAATAAGATTGGTTCACACCCCCAATCTCTCAAACAATCAAATATAAAATTTTCTAAAAACTCACTAAGTTTCCTCCATAGGAGGTGCCAAAATAAATTTTTTAGTCTAGGTGGGATCTCGGGGATAGGCATCCAAATCGTTCCCCATCATTCTAGACGCTTGCTAAATCTCCCTCCTATTTCAAGGGGAGTTCCTAGTCTTTCCAACTCATCAGCTCCACCATCTCACAGCCATGTGAGTGATACTATATTGGGATCAAATTTGCCTGGTTCCACTTTACTTGAGTTCACTTCCCAAGGTCAACCATCCAATATCTCCCCTTTACATGGAAGCAAGGGAAAAAATTATTCCCAAGGGGGAAGTACAACCCCGCACCTAACCCCCCTCACAGGTTAGGTACACAAACCACTCACACCATGGCTGGAACTAACCCTCCACCACCACTCCAGATGCCATACTTGGCTTCTCTCAACATACCATATTTGAGCAAACTCACAAATGGTCCTATATTGCATGACCCCACATGGTTTGCAATTCCCACCAAACTACCTTCAAACATCCCCAAATTTGAAGGGAAGGCATGGGACGACCTGACCAACCATGTCATTACCTTCCACTTATGGTGCTCTTAAAACAACATCATGGATAATTCCGTTCGATTAAGTTTATTTCAATGCACACTTACTAGCCCATCAACCAAGTGGTATGTCAACGAAAAATCAGGGTCCCATGCGATTTTTGAATCTTTGGCCAAAGAATTTTTGACCTTATTTCAATTACCAATATTCCATGGAAATGATTTTGAACTACTCTCCTATTTTAAACAAACCTCAGCCACACATATCACTGACCACATTCATGAATGGCATTGACGACATAGTTTATGCAAATAGAAACCACCAAACAACAATTCCTTGATTGGTTTCTCAGATCACTTGTCTCTCTCCTCGACAAAGATGCGGCTTCCACCTTCCCCCAATCTGAAGAAGAAGCCATCAACAAGGCCCAACAGTATGACCTCATCTATGCTCATTCAAGATACTTATATACGGTACTACCTGGTGTCCCAAGACTCGTACCATTCGACCAAGACAACCCTGGGATGTCTCACTCAACGGATGGATTGATTGGTACCATAACAGACCACAACTCGTACATTCAACCACCACCAATGTACGGTACATCCCAACATCCATCGATATATGGTGTACCCCCTTATTACTCTCCTCCCCCTTACTAGCAGCCTTATCCTATTGTTCCCCCTCAGTGATTGGGGGCACCCCCACTGGTACCCATGTCATATCTGGTCTCTCAATCCAATATGGGTCCACCTCCAACCCCTAGACATAACCCTAGAAGTAGTGGAAGTACCTCTAATTCCTATACGCCATATGGATCCTATCCACAGAACAATCCATATTTCCCATTTCCTGGTCCTCCCCAGCTAATTAATCCTCCACTGGGACAACCACATGTCGACATCAACTTTGTTCATCCCTTTCCCATTCAACATGTTCATACATTTGAATAGTTGAATATGGCCAATCCGACTCATAAGAAAAAAGGAAAAAACAAAAACAGTGAAAACCCAGGACCATGAGGGAATGACCCCCACAACCATCCTGCTGGGGGCAACTAATAATAAGACCCCCAAGGGGGAACAAATAACAATCAACCACGAAAAGGTAAGAAAAAAATTCTTCGAAATAACTTCCCTTCAATATATGTGGTGAGTATGGACACTATACTCATCATTTCCCCCAAATTACTGATCTCCAACAAATGAGGGAATCCTTGAACTCACAGGGCCCTCCGGTACCACCTGCCCCTTAGCAGGCCCCACAAAAATATTTGCAGCTACCACCTCTAGATTTTTTGCAAAAACCCATCCCATACCAAGGTGTGATGAACAACCAACGAGTGATCAAACCTGCTCCACCAAAAATGGGGAAATATCCAAACCCAGGTACCACTCATCCTGGGAATCTAGTTGATTGCAATGTCCTCCTCACCAATGAATAAATTCTTCTGCAAACCCGCAACCATCAATACGATATTCCTCCCAAATCTACCCCAAACACCTTAGAAACACTACTAACTACTGCAAGAAAACCATTGATGATTCCATGTCCTAACACAGAACCCATTCCCTGCATACCACGTATGCCTTTACGATGAAATGTGCATAACCCTCATGCTAGGGTTGCTCATAATTATAGTCTGGTTGATGACTTAGCCTAGTCTCCTGCAGCCATATCTATGTTGGAGGTCCTCCAAACCTGTCCATCATAGCGAAAATCCTTTCTTTCTGCCTTGGGGGTAGTCGACACAACTGACACACAACTGATCACATTTGATTAATATAGAAGAGAACCACGTCTTCCCACCCAAGTAGCCTTCCAGATACCATTTAAGATCTAGAATACCACAATTTATTAGTGTATCATTGATGAAGGTGCATCCACATGCATCATGTCTAAAGACATATGGCAGAAAATTGGCTCCCCTGAACTAGTACCCTCTGCCATCACCCTTCGATCTTATGACGATCGACCAACATCTTCTGTAGGGCTTTGTAAAAATGTCCCCATAGAACTTGTGGGAAAAACCATCCTCATTGGCATTGAATTTATCGATGCCCATCTTGATTACAATATCTTTTGCGAACACAAGTACATGTATGTTATGAAGGCGGTCGCCTCTTCTGTGTTTCATATGATGATGTTCCCCCATAATGGGAAGATCGTCACCATCGACCAACTTACACATTATGAGCCTAATAATTCCGCCAACATCGATAACATCCTCCCCCTTTTCTGTATTAGCTCGGATGATTTTCCAGTCGTCAAAATTATCCCTAGATTATTCCAAGACCCATCCATGTTGGGCACTTATCAGGGAACACCACCATTCCTAAAACCATCTTTTTCAGCACAAGTGTGTGTAGTTTCCTTTAAAGGAACAAACATTGAAGACAAGAATCCTATCAATGAGTCCCCTCCCCATATCAAAGTTCCACCAATTAAATAAATACTACCTTAGGAGTTCCTTGAGAGCACCACCGCACCACTTATCATGGATCTTCCCCCCCTCCAGGGGAAACTCCCAGTTTGGGAGACAATCCCCCAGGTCATTCCCCAAATTCCCTTTTTCTACCCCCCACCTGGGGTCGAAGCATTCCACGTAGTTGGAACACTTACCCTTCCGAAAATAGTACTTGCCATCCCTGTATGGTATCTACATCCACCTAAGATGGCTCCTCAACCATCCCTCCCTCCTTAGTCAGAGGGAATCTCAATGTTGATCCCAGTACTAACTTCGGCCACACCACCCTCACCCCCAATTGTCAACACCACTGCTACGGTTGGGGGTAGATGGAAGAATAAAGATCCCATCGCTCCACTACCTCCCCAAGTTCAAATCCCATGCGCCTTATGTGAAAGAAAAGGACACCACACTCAAAAAGGTCCTTCTCTTCCTGAGCTATGTATTTTTATCCATCTTCCTCAAGTACCCCTTTTTCTTGCCACTCCACCAAGTACATCCCACGCTACTATGGATTCATCAACCGCATGCAAACAAAATATACAAACCAATTTTGCATGTGCCATATGCGCTGAATATGGTCATTACACTCATCATTGCTCATCTATCCCATATGTCCGCCACACATATCTACCTGAGGTTCCTCCGATACGCCATACCAATTCTCTCATGAACTTAATTCATTATATTTCTTCATCAGTCCTCGAGCAAAGGGGAGGTCCATGTTCTCCCACCAAACTACCGCTCGATCGCCCATAGTGTCAGTGAACCTGGGATGGCATTATGGACCCACCGTCCATATCTAATCCCTTTTCCCCACTTTCATTTTTTGGTACAAGATCCCATAAGCTTCATTTTATGAACCATTTTCGACCACTTACATAGTCATTTTCGTCGGGTGATCATTTTCACTTTTCCCCGACGGAGCATCTTTCCATTTCACTTAGGTACGCATGCTCATATTCAAAATTATCAAATAAATGTTATATGTTCTTTATCTTAAGATATTGTTCACGTCAGGTATTCGATTTTTTATGTGTGCAGGTACTTGGTCATCACTCACCAACACAACCGCTTCAGGTATATGATCGACATTGGCATGTAATAATTCCCTCTGAATATCAATTACATCTCCAATCACACCTTCTGACATTTTCCTTTAGGGTCCCTATATCTGGCTCTACAATACTGTCACCTCCACTACATTTTGGTACTATCACGTGATAACACTCTCACCCACATGAGTTGTCCCATTCATAGTCCCCCTTGTCACTTTGACACTCATGTTTCTTTCACCCCCTAGGGATGGGAGTCCATATCGTCTTACACATCTTCAAGAATAAACCACATACTCCTTCTCCTCATTTTGCTAGATTTCCAAATGGACTCCTAGGTTATCTCATCAAGGTTCTATTTTGACTGTGCCTCTGTAGTATCATTAACCATCCATTTCATCCACAATCAGTTTTCCCATATGCAGATTGTCCTCCATTCATTTACCTCATACAAAAACCCACCCATGGGGCCCCCATCCTCCACCCATTCTCCACGCAACTTGTGCCCTCACAGGCCAAGCCATATTGCACTAGGGTACCCATTTCTGTATTTGTACACTCATCCCAAATTATTCTTTATTCATTTGGTAATTGTAAAAATCCTTTGTTTCTAGCCTTTACATAGATTTTTTTTTACGCCCTTGGCGACCTTCTTTTCCTGGAAAAGAAATCCTTGTCGCCCTTGGTTGCAGCATTTTGTTACATTTTACCCTTGTTGATGTCATCCACAAACCCTGAGTATCCCACAGTCCATAAACCCTTGATCTCTAAGTTTGTTCACTTTGTCATACCTCTGGCACAATTTAACCTATGTCTAGTCATCCCACTGACACAAGATCAAGTTTCACGGTTTTTGCCACTCATACTTCACATATATCCCCAACCAAGGGAAGTTTTGAGTCTCACCGCATCTTGAATTCATCCATGTACCTCATTAGTTCCTAATATCATCCAGTGGATTTCATGAAGCTCTTTGCTTCTTGGAGTCACGTCTCCCTTTCTATCAACATCAGCACAGTTTCCAAAAGGGAGACGGTATCTTGAATCTCATTCCCTTTATAATGAGGAGTCTCAGATGACCCAGGGAAAACCACTATTGTTCTCTGTTGTCGTTGACCCCCATAACATTCGACTTCAAAACTATCTCATGTTATGGTGGGTATTACTTTGCAACTATTGCATTTGTTTTTATATTTGTCAAAGACCTATGAAACTTGTTGGGCTATCAATGCCTGCGAATTATCGACACTTCTTATAGGTTTCATCGCCTCTTTTCAAAGTTTGCTCACCATCATAATTGTCCTCTGTCATTATCAAACCACCCCGGAGGGCATTGCAACTATCTACATCAACACACAACTTCAATTAGTATCCTACACATTTTGAGTTACATGACATGAGCATGGGGCATGCCCGCCTCATTTATACATAGTTTTAGTTTTCCACACCTAGTGAAAGGTTTGGGTCCCACAGGTTCCCCTCCACCTCCAATGGGTCACTCTTGCAATTCCTCTCAACATTATTTCTGACAATGGTACTCTTAGTAGAAGTAACATTGACGTATTTCGACTATCCATATGCTCCTAACCTCATTCATTAGGGGGCATCTATTATCACTGAAATTTTGTCCGTAAATGGTTACAGAAATCCAGCATCTCCAAACACCTATTGGTTCACCCACAGCTTCCAAAATGCATTTTCAAAGGGAAAACAACTATACAACTTGTTAAAAAATTAACATGCATAGAATAAGTACAGGGCATGTGCGCACATGCATGAGTAAGAAACGTAAAAAAAGTGCACATGCACCTGACGCACGACTGTGTATGCTAAAATCCATGCACTCCTATAGAACGATGCATTTATGGTTATTGTTAGCCTCTCACCCACTTTTGTTTCATCTCCCAAGTCGATTTGACACTCAAATCTGAGCTGAATCCGAGTGGGGGGATGGTCAAAGACCTAAGGGTGCCCTAAAGAGCCCCTTGTTCACACTAAAGACTGATTTGATAATGCCTCAAAGATGTTCTATAAAAAGAGTCCATGTGTGCACTATATTTCCAAGAATTCATTTGTATTGTTATGCTTCCTATATTCTCTAGGAGGATCTTCTTTCCTCATCAAGAGCATACAAACATCATTCCATTGAGCTATTCACATCACCTCTTGAGTGAATGAGCTTTGCATTTCTTCACCATTTCCTTCTAGTTTTCTATTTGTAAGAAGAGCTAAATCTTTGGGGGTTCAAGAGCCCTCCCTTAGAGGAAGAGGGGACCCATAAGTCTCCCTTTCTCTTTGGTGTTTTCCCACTAATACAATCTATCCATTGGTGGCATGAATGGTGTTTATTTTTTATTCTAATATCTTTATGCACTCTAGTTTAGTTTCTTTTATTGTTATTAGTTTAGTTGTTTGTTTATTTTATATGCTTGATGTTTCTAACTCTTGCATTCATCTTTGTCATATCTAGCTAACCCAACTGCACTTGTAAGTGTCCTTCTTTTTCTCATCTAGGTGACAAAAAGGATACAACATTATCCTTATATTTTTCAAGTTGCTTCTGGTAGTATTCCCTGCTAGGCCATATATATCACCAATATCATCTTCTTTGGAAAAAAGAAGATCATCTAAGTTGAATTCAAGAGGGAAATCCATAGGCTCTTATTCTAGGGAGGTATCACATTCAAGGTCATTATCAAAGTCTTCCACATGAGATCTTTTCTTTGGTTGATTATACAAAATAACCCGAGATTCATTTCCCATGGGCATTGTAGCATAAGATAAGTCCATATGTAAATTACCATTCAATGTTGCATCCCACTTCCTAGATAAAACCATTCCCCAAATGTTAGGGATATCAACTTTTGAGACCTAAGTCTGCACCCCTGCCCCTCCTGCCTCTTTTCAATATTCTTTCTGTTAGCACTCTGTAAATTTTGTTTGGCTGAATAGAAAAACAACATAGGTAACTGTTTCAACTAGCTTTAGAGATGAGGCACTAGCCTTCTCAACTCAAAGAGGGCACTCTCGTGTCACTTAATATTTCTTTAGAAATCGATGGCTAGATTTGATTTGTTGGGGGGTTTTTATAGGATAACTGAAGAAATGAAGATAACATTTGGGCTATGGAGTCTGGAATGAACAATGCATTGTCAGAACATGGAAACTATTAAGAGGAAAAGGCTAAATGAGGCAATGATTTTGAGTTTATATCTGAAAGTTGCATGGCATCACAGGAAAAGGAAACATATAACTCCATTAGAGCATTTCGAAAATGAATTCTGAATAAGATAGGAAGAAACACACACAGTCTAAATTTCTTAAACCAAGAGCATCAAATGATGAATTATGGACCTTTATTTCTCCAATTTAGATAGATGAAAGTGTAAATGAAATAAAAGAGTACAAGAATCACATACTATGAAATAACACAAGACTCATATCACCGCTAATTAGAATATTTTCATAAACAGTCTGAAATCTGCTTCTACATTTATATATTCATTCTGGTTCCAAAGTTTACAAAGTCTCCCTGCACAGAGGGCAGGCTCCCCTTTTATCCATGCTTTTCATATCCTCAAGATAATACATATATAGTGGAATTACTTTTGGAATTCAAAACATTTAGACTTCCCCATAATTCTAAAAATAGAGATAAGTTACAAAAAATGAATGATTTATAATAACATTTATCCTATTTTAAAGGGACTGTTAGGAACAAGTCTATCAATCTGGGTACCTTTTCTTCGACCGCCATCTATCGAAAATCTGTTGGAATGTACTCAATCCTGCCTAAGAAATTCATTTCAACTTGGCAATTTCATCTTTCAGAGTGCTCAACCAAGTGAGTTGTTTTTCTCCGAAGCTCTCCATCATCTTGGCTTTGATTTCTATTCTATGTCATTTTCTTTGCTTCTTCTTCACTTCCTGCTTGTAGATTTCGTCTGCGTGTTCATTGATGAATAGGTCTTTCATAACAAGGTTTAATATGACCCCTGACTCTAATTTAGTTGTGGGATTTATATGAAATTTGGTTGCTAATATCTGTGCAACCCGCCTTTCTTTCTCACTTATTGGTAAGCTTGACACATTAGTTGAGAACTCTGTTGTAGAAGACATTGTTTGATTGACGTTGTTCATATCTTCCGATTTTGCAGAGGCCATGATTTTGTCTCCCTTAATTCTACAGAACTCAAGAAATCGATCCAGCTCGAGATTACTCCACTTATTCATGGGATGACGATTTCCCGGAGTAGGATAAAGCTACCCATATTTGAAAACAATTAGTCCTTGAATGCTAATCATGAATTACTGACATGGTACATTGGTTTTCCATGCTTCATCAATTTACTTCGAATGATGAAATTTTTAGTTAGTTATACGACGACGTTCTCTTGACATGTCGGATGGGAAGTACCTGTACCAGCGATGTGAGGTGATTTGATTCATTAAACCATTAAACCATGAGAAAACAGTTTCATACAAACTTCTTTTCGCCCCGATGTAGTTCTAAGGGTGCCACGTGTCCTATCTCTAGGGCTACGTCCACATAACTGTTCTTTATAATATATTAAGATGAAATATTACAGTTCTGATCTGTGCTCTTAACCAACAGATCTGTATCTTCTCTCTATCTCTCCCCCTTCCTGCACACCCAGCTTTAGGGTTGATCTTCGCACCCAACTAAAGATCTTACAATACCATAAGGCTCTCACACTTAGCACTTATCTCAAACAACAACGATCATACCAACAACTAGATCAATACTAATAATAATGACAACACCAACATCACCTCCACCTAGGTCCTCTTGACCTTTATTTATACACTACAATATCTCACCGACATCCTTAGGTCAAAACCTAGGTGTCAAAACCCTAGATACCAAAACCCTAGGTGTCTAAAACCGTAGGTCAAATTGACCCTCATTTTCAAGGCTTCACCAACCTATCTTTACTTCCTTCTCACATGGTGATCTAAAGAATCCAACAGTAGATTTTCCCGCTTGCTTAGTTGCCCACGATCCTTATTCCTTTTTTCTCTATATTTTCTTCTCTTTTTCTCACTTCGACCCAGTAATAGTCACTATATCTTCCGCGAAGTTCACTTTTCTCTTTTTCATCCTTGATATTCGCTTTCTTCCATAACCAAGGACCAAAATTCCCCCAACACTCACCTATGAGTCATCCCAAGGAACTTCATATCTGATGCTTTTTTTTTTTAATTTTGACTTAAGACTGCATAGTGTAGCTTTTTCTCTACTCTATGCCTCCTTTCCTTCCTTGTGAAGACTATCTTTTCTATGTCTGGTACCTATTTTCAACTGCACCTGGTACCTATAACCTTTTTCTTATGCTTCTACTAAGAGTTTCGAGGCATCTGGTTGTCATAGTACAACTTCAGCCGACTCCCAGTCACTAACCCTTCCTTCCATTCTCCCTTTAAATCCTCAGTTGTGCGGCTCCTCCTTCTGTAACATAGGCGACCTCATATGTCCCAAGCCAATGCATTATGAACTTCCTAGGATGCTTGATGAACTTACTGTCATACACCAGTACTAGATCACCTTATTTAAATTCCTTCTTCTTGATGTTCCTGTCATGGTAGGCTTTCTCTCTTTCCTTCTGTACTTGCTGATGGAATCCTGCAATAAATTTTTCTTCTTCAAGTTCAACCAACTGTGCAATCCTCTCGTGAAAAACACCAGTGTCATCCATGTCTATAAATGAAATAATTATTAATCTTGGTACCAAGTATTCCATTAGGCAACAACTTCGAGGCCTTACACCAATTTGAAAGGAGTCTACATTGTTAGTTTCTTACAGGTGGCTCTATAGGCCCAAAGTACTGCTGGTACTCTTAAATCCCAGTCATCCCTATTCACACTGCAGATCTTTTTCAATGTTGTCTTCAACATCTTGTTGAATTATTTGACCACCCCATTTTCTTGAGGATGGTAAGGTGTGCTCTTCTGATGGTGGACTGCAAATTCCTCAATTAGGGCTTCAACAGTATTATTGATTAAATGTGTGCCTTGATCACTCATAAGGATCTTTTGTCATCCAAACCTGGTGATGATGTCTTCAAACATGAAGCATGTAGCTATAGTTGCACTACAGTCCTTTACTGCTCTTGCTTCGGCCCATCTGGTCAAGTATTGTGTCGCAGTGATGATGTATATGTGCACTTTCCTAGTGGGTTTATAGGTCCAACGAAGTCAATGGCCCATTTATCGAACAATTTTAGGGTCATTTGTGGTGCTAATGGCATTTCATCTCTTCTAGATAGTTTCCAAACTCGTTCAGATACATCGCAGGCTCTTAAATATTCTTTAGCATTTCGGTGTAAGGTAGGATACCAAAGGCCAGCTCAAAAAACCTTCTGCGCAGTTGCTTTCCCTGCATAATGTCCTTTGGCTATTCCTTCATGATATTTTGTGAGGATCAATGGTTGCTCCACCTCCTTAATATCTCATTGTTGGATTACTGAGAGGGGGGGTGAATCAGTAATAGAGCAATTTAACCATATAATCCAAGTGTTATATCAATGAAGCATTATTATCCAATAACTGCAGAGTAAATAAGCAATGAACAAATGAACAATCATACACATAC
>ML801851.1:176377-189457 GCA_009831015.1 Picea engelmannii
TTTTTTCATGACTCTTATCAATCAAGTCAGGTTTGTTTGAACTTATGAAACCTCGTTTCTCAAAGAACTTGAAATTTGAACTAAGAATCTGCAGCTAACATTGCACCTAACGCGCTTATGTTTGACGTCAGTAAAATTAAAGAAGGTAAATTGGCCACACAGTTACACTAATCACCAATCACTGATGCATCATCATCTTTGGTAGAAGGTGGAGTTGGTTTGCGTAAGATATTCACCACGAGAATCAAGGAGATAGTCAATCCCCATCGGCATCGAAAAAATATAGAAAGGATAGACATTGACAAAGGCCATAAAGAAATCACCGATAGCCGATGAACAATGCGCTTTCTCGGGGTCGGGGAAATCTATAAAGGTTAAAACAATCATTTTTTGTCTGCGATAAACATAACACCGATCTTCGATACCCGATGCACTTTTGGCATCTAGAATTTTTCGAGAGAATCGATATAGGATCATTTGGATATGTTTATCATCAATCACCGATCCTAAATACTTTTCAGCGTAGGAAATATAGGATGGGGTTTTAGAACGTATAACTTAAGGAAAGTCTTGATTCCAATTAACATGTGTAAATGAAGACGCCAATCTCTAATGCCACGTGTCTTTATCCTGTAAGGATGTCGTACAACCTAGTTTTGTTCTGAGTCACATTAAGGTTCCCTGAGTCCCAGTCACACCTCCTAGGTCAGCCTTTCCATGTCATCTCTATATGGAAATATTTTTCAGCATCGTTTCTTTTGCAAGAAAATATCAACGAAAATTGTTCAAAGCAGAACTCTGACCCCCGACTCACCAGCTAGACTAGTGAAACAATGGGATGTTTTCAACACAATATATTATCAAATTCTAACATTTAATAGACCATTTAATGATCCATCCCGCATTTGTTGCTACCTAGTGCGCCGATTGAACAATGGAGATTTGAAATAACCAATAAGCCATGTTACAACCCGCACATGCACCATCAACCTACGATCAATTTTAATTTTAAACGTATTTGGATATCTGGAGGTAGATTTTATAGAACTACACTCATAACCCAAATTGAATGGATGATGCGATAAGGTAAGTTCATCCCTATTTAAATCTATAGAATGAACTTGAACAATTTCATTCTATGCACAAGTTGAAATTCCAGAGAATGTGAAGAAGAAAAGCAAGTGTCTGTGAGGTTCTTCTCCTAGTACTGCGAGGCAGTTGGAGTACTCTCCCAGGGAAAATTCGGTCATGAAAACCTCAACGAAGAAAGCTTTTGTTCAACCTCCAGTCTTCTGCGATACAACAGTAAATATTGAATCCAAATTAATTCTCCCATAATGGGGAGACCTATTCAACAAAATCATCTAAAAGGAGTGACTGGAATGTATCCCACACAACGACCCAGATGTAAGGGCACTTGACAAATAGGTGTTTCCAAATATCTGACGGTCATACTTATACATGGTAGCCTACAGAACCCTGCTTTTTTCAGGCATAGAGGTTTTGAAGTGGCTAATCGACCATACAAAATGACATCAAGGATGTTACTCACAGTAGCACACTACTGCCTGTGCTACCCTGTGAAGTAGTCGACTAAGTGAACCTGATACTCCTACAATGACATTGATAACGTCTCGGAATTTCACTGATGGAGATGTCCGAGATATCTATTGTCAATCCCTCTAGGTTATACTCAACTGCCTCATAGTATTCAACATCCCATCTTGCTACCACAACTGCTTCCCCTCGTCTACGAATAGGGGATGTACCCGGAGGCCGATGTGGCCCTATATCTACATTGTCAAAATATTTTGATTATTCATTGGTTTGAAAGCATAAAAAACATATTATATTTTAAAAATTTACAAAAACATCATAAAAACAAAATGTTTTTCTTACCTGCATCTCCCCACTAACATCCCTTAGGTAGAACCAATTCAAGGTCGCCTTTGAAATCCAACCCAACATATTCATAATCGTCCACGATCAGGATCTAAGGCCTCAACTAGTCAAAGACTGCATCGTTGTATTTGATGATGGGTCACACTACATGTCGAGCCATGAGGTCGCACCACCTCTTCATCCTTGGGTATCGTGGGGCTGGTATGCCCCACTCTACCTGTAAACGTAAATGGGGGACCTTCTCTACAAATAAAGACACCAAAATAGATCCATACCTGAATTGGTTTAGGTCCCCCTTCTTGCATTTTGTTAGCTGTGTCTTCATGCTGCGAAGGAATTTGTCGCTCTAGTTGAACACCCTAGGTTCCATACACTCCACTGCATATTGAAAATAGCTTTGGAGATCCATGTGAGGATATTCACTCCCTTCCATATGTGCAATGGTAAAAGGAATAGTTTGGAGGGGTAAATCCTGGACTCCCCTAATGGAAACTTTTCCCTTGCGTCTCTCTACCTCGGGATCATAGTATTGACAGAGATACTCTCTCATTGGTAGACCATCACCTCTACCTCCTGTCAAAGTAACATGATACCCACGATGAGATAACGCCATCAAGAAATAGATATCCTCGATATCTAGGGATAGTACGTGGGAACCCACATGAAACACATGTTGGTCCACATCCCACATGTGGACTAGGTACTCCAGTAGCCTCAGTTGGGCTCTCATGCCCTAGATTTTAAATAATTTCAGTAATCCACATTGTCAGAGGGAATTCATAGTGCCCAGGTCATTCAAACGATCATGGTCATCATATTCATGCTCCCTCTCCCTCCACTCCATCATTTTGATGATCAAATACCCGCATTGGGACATTAAAAGGGAGTTAACATCCTCATTTGCTGCTTTGGAAATTTTCTATTGGCTAAACGCATGCACATTTTTTTTGTTTTTCAGCCACCTCAGGGAGAAATTTTACATAGTGCGGGGTTTCTGCAGGTGAGCCACAGGGAGCCTGTGGAAATCATTGATTTCCATAGGCCCTGATACTGGTCACCTGCGGCAGCCCAAGCGCGCGCCTACTGGCCTAAAACGTAACTCAAAAAACCATTAAAAACCCGATGAAAATGAAATTTAATCCGATGAAAAGAAAGAGGACAAGGAGATTATCGTTTTTGATGGAATTCATTTGTTGAATGGTCACCCGTGCCTCCCGCAATCGACAGCTGAAGTCTGAGGTAAAAACAGGGTTTCTAGGCAAGTTTTGGGCAAAATACAAATGAAATAGTAAAAATAGTTTTTACTCCTATTTATTTCACTTTTTACTTTTTATGTTAATACTTTATATTATTTAAATGTATTTTCTCAAAACCTAAAGGCCTAATGGCCTCGTGAGCATTTTGTTTTCTCACAGATGGAGGAACTAGGATCCTGACCAATGAAGTACGGATATTTCTTGTCGTGATCAGTTTTTCTGTTCGTCACGTATACATGTACTTTTTAGGGTTTTTCAGAAAAATATTGAGCCTAGTCTTTGCTCATTCTCATGCTTGAAAATCTATGAGAACTCAATCGGGTATACTTTTGTCATCTTTTCATACTCGCCATGGTAATAGGAAAAAAACAAAACTCATGGAGTATTCTTTAATCTCTTTTCATGCTCCATAAAAGTGAAAAGATTGTCTAGCGACCTTGTTCTTTTCATGCTCATAAAAGTATTTGAAGAAAATGTTTGATGGGTGATAGTTTATCACTTTTTAGGTCTCATCGAACTATTTTACGAAAAAGGAAATGGGAGAGTTCTCTTTAAGTGTTTTTTGACTCTCAAAACATGAAAAACCCTAGAGTTTTCTATCTTTGGACTCATTAAACAAACATCAAAAAACCCATACGGGACTGAACCACTCCATCTTAGGGTTCATTAAACATACTCTGAGGGACTCATCTGAAGGATGAACTTACATCAACAAACATATGTTATCCTTCTCAAGCTTGTGTAAAAATAAAGAGGTACTCACCATAAATGGTGGGGGGAAATTTGGGAAAGAAATGTGTCTCTGTATTTGTGTTAGTGGTAGTAAGAGTCACTCTTGAACATGACACCCCCTTTCGTCATTTGAATCCAGGTTGGGAAATTCATTTGTCTCTCGTCTGAGTTTCTGCAAGTTTATATCTTGGGTCGTCCTTGAATCAATGCTGCCAAGAACATTGTTGTGTCATTCATATGTTCAAGAGAAGCCCAAAAAAGCCCTCTTTCGATTCGGCCATCTGCAGTTGTCAACTCCTACCATGTCGGCCTTCCCTATGTCAGTTTTGAATCATTGTCATACTTTGCTCTACCCTAAATATTTTACTTATTTCGTGTCATTGATGGGGGATACATCAAGGCCCTCCTGTGAGGAGTCTTTTCCTATCGACTTCAACTCATTATCCAGGAACAAGACTTAGAAATCATTTAGTACCTTAGAGCTTGCATGCATCAATGGCAGGTTTCTTTGCTTTTGACAGTGGATTCACATAATTGGTCCCTGATCAAAAGATTCTATCGAGTCTTCAACCTCAAATTATTTATTCACATTTGTTGGATTGTACTAAGGTACCTTGGGATTCATTGATATCAATGGTGATTTCCCTTGCACGTGTTAATGGTATTCATCAATGACCAGTAATCAAGTGGTTTCTACCATGGTCGACTTCAACACTTGTAATCGCATGGCTAGATTCATACTTATAGACGACGAGATTGAAGACCCAGGATATCATCATTTTGGTCCAGGTTGCAATGGAGTATTTATGATTTGTATTGACACATAGATCCACTTTGTATGTCTTATGGCTATGTCCATATTTCAAGTTTGTTAACACATAGATCCACAATGTATTATGGATGGCTATGTATCATATTGGTGACATGGATCCACAGTGTATGATTGGTGGCCATGAATGACATTTATGATTCAAAACACTTGTAGTCTGAGCATGGGAATGTCTACCTCAGAAATGGTATAATATTGTGCAGATGATTGATTGTTTGCAAGTTCCCGATTAGTGTGCTCCTTGTTCCTGACACATACACACATTTTACAAAGTATTTCGATTGTCACTAGTTTGAGCCTCATACTTTGGGGGGCATTTTGTTACACATTATTTTGGTCACCTTGATGATGATTCTACAAGCATGTGTTCAGGATCTCAAAAGAATCTTTTGCATGAGGAAAATGACTGATTTCTTCCTCTACAAGGCATGTTTTTAGAATGACGCCGCAGGCTAATAGTAGTGCATAGTGTGGAAATCCTTGATTTTTGTAGGCTGCTCTAGACCTGGATCGCCAGGTTTCTGCAAGCTCCTATATAGGCAGGGTGCAGTGACGTTTGAACGTTAAAAGAAGAAATAAGTTCACAAAGTTTCTAGAAGGAGAATCTTCTAGAATGTGAAGTGGCATTTGTATTGTTTTGATCCTACTAGATTTTGTAATTTGGTGAGGTCATCCTCATCCTTTTAACCACTTCACCTTCTCCTATGTAATGATGGGTTTCTCATGGAAAAGGTTAAGAAAGATTGAGGCGTTGATTCAGGTGGATATTAGTGGCCACCCACCTGCTCCAACTGGCTCAAAACAAATTTTTGGCAAATTTGGTAATTTACTATTTTTAGCAGTTTTTCGGGTCCAGAACTTTCGGAGCCATTTTGAGGCCTTAAACGACGTTTTTTTGGGTATGTTGCGGTCACAAAATTTCATCATTGTGAAACTATTGTAGTCCTCGGATATATATTTCCAATGGGCTATCATACGCCTAAAATGAAGATCGTATGCAAAATTTACGACCCCAGGAAGTTGATGTACTGACTTTTGGCACTTCATCTCCCAGGGTTAGGTTTTTGGATGTTTAGGGTTTTTCAAACTCTTGTTTATTGTAAAAAGGACTTGAGCTCATTGTAATCTTCTTCTTGTGAATGAGCACAACCATCACATCTCTTCTCAGAGATAAGCTGCCACCATTCCAACAAGCTTTTTTTCCGCTGCATTTTACAGTTTCATCTTATTTCCTTATTGAATAGAAAACCAATTTTACTGTATCTCTGTTATTCTTTGTTAAGCATCTGTTAGTAATATGTAGTCATTTCGTTCTACTCATAAAATATGGTTCAGGCCTCCATTTTTCCATCAATATTTTATGAACCATATTCATACAAATTCAGAGCAAGTGTATGTGTGTGTTGGAACAAAGGACCATTAAAAGGGAACTTACGACATCAAGGCAATTTGGTTGTATCTTCCACTTTTATTTAATATAATATGGTGACATGTTTCTTTCCCATAAAATCATTATTACTTTATTACATGACTCCTTGATCACATGTTTAGGTTTTCATCCAATCTATTATTGTTTCTTTCACTTTGGTTGGTTTGTGTCATTGCAGATCTGATTTCACAAGACCACCGGAGCGAAGCAGGGACAACAAATATATAAGGAAGAAATATCAAAAGGTATGTCATCCATTCCTTCTTTGGTAGTAAATTCAATGATTGTAACTTAGGGAAAGTGTCATGCTTGTCTTGTTTTTTTCTAGATCCAAGTGGATCTAAGGAGATTAGTTTATGTTCACATTCACCGATTTATCTAATAACAATAAGTTCTTGATCAACGATGTGAATGGAGGGTGTGTCAGAGTTTTCCTTCCGATAGAAGTTCAGAAGTACTACAAGCTTAGACACCCATAGGAGAATATAAAGACAGACATCATGGTGAGGTTTTACGAACTCCATGACTCCATTCGATTGATGGCCTCATGGTGGAAGGAGGACACAAAATTCACACGCAATGGCTTGTATGGGACAGTTAATTTGAGAGAGCCATACATCTACTTGATGGCTCTAATCTACCGACTATATGGAGAAAATGACTGCTCCAAGTTATCAGAATCATGGATGCCTCTGGCATACACTATGGCGATCTCTAGGAGTAGCTTCAAATAGGGAGCAATAATTTCCAAGGAATTAAGCATCTATGTACAACAAGATCAAACGCCGAAAGAAGGAGAAGCACCTACTTTTCACATGGCCTCATACCTACTCGATGTTATCTGTGCGAGAAATTTCTTCACCGGCATGAATTTAAGCTAGCATGTTGCAAAATTGGATGTTCATGTTTATTGCAGCATATTATGGGAGAATAGGTACAATATATTCTATTCCCTTATTTTCGATCAATTCATCGCCTGATTTTATTTTATTTTATATAAAGAGGAATGCCTAAGGTTGTTTGCAGCAGCCAAAAAAATGACATCGAAGGTAGGCCATTGGTACCATGACAAACACACAACTTATATTAGGGTGTTTGGGGCCACTAGAGCACCACATTTTCTCCCTGCTCACATCTCAGACCAACTCACTATGGAAGAAATCTGCTATTAAACTATAGTGCAGGGTTATAACGCCACACTAGTTAAGGACAAGAAATGATCTTTCATACCCTATGGCTTCCATGTGGGGTTTTACCTAGTGAAATAAATTGCTCAAGCCAAATAAGAAGGTCTAAGATAACTTCAATTTAGGTTCCCAACAGGCTGGTTTTGCAAGAACAATCCCAATGGCCTAGTTCCTAAACATGCTTCAGAATTATCGTCCTGTTGGTCATATGTTCATAATAAGTTTGAGGATGAGGTTTTCATAGAATGTGCTTAAGACTGGGATGAGGTAGTACAAAGGATGTCCAACCAGAATATGACCAGGTTCAAGGCCATGAGCATGGACGAACAAGTTGAAAAAATAGAGGAGTCGGATCAAGAGGCCCTCAGAGTTTAGGAAGATATTAGAGTGGCAAAGAATACAAAGGCACAAAGAAGAGGATTTATCTTGCTAGAAGGGGAAAAGAGAATCATTGACTAGTTACAAAATGATCTTGATCTCGTAGAGATGTCAAGGATCCTCACTTATGACCCAATCACAAGCAGAGGAGAGCCAAGTAGCTTAGAGCTAATATAACTGGAAGAAATCACCAGGCCAGAAAACCTTGAAGTACCATCACCACAGATCAGATCACCAGGGGGGATTTCAACCTAGCCTAAGATATCAAGGACACCAGGTAGGACAAGTGTACCAAAACTCTTTGTTGTTACGAGGAAAATCTCTCTATGGCTAGGAGTAAACAACAACAGACGGAAATGACTGCAGAAATCAACTTTATTCTCAAGTATGTTATATAAACAAATATGCCAGCAAGACAAGATAAAAGGCCTACCTCATCCAGATGTTCGATGAATTCCATTGTTGAGCACTTGACCCAAATAAATATACCTGCAACTAGTCCTCAACAACCAAGCAAAACAATCATATGGTGATAATATATGATGTTAGCACATTCAATAGCATAATCCATTAATAAACATAACAAATATGCCCATGGATAATAATTCAAATATTTGCAAGATATCAATTGGATGGGAAAATGATATTTCTATTAATATATGATCAGTAGAAGTGAAAAATTTACTGACTTTTGTGTCGGTCAGGTTCATAACCGAGAAACTAAGTTCCTTCCAATTGAGCCTCCACCACTTCAATCCTCCACCAAAGGAAATCTCATAAAAGAGAAACAATGAAGTCCTCACTCAATAAGAGAAGAGATTGGGGGTTGAACACTATGTTTAGACTTAAAGGACAAAGGGATACAGACTCAATATGAAGCAAATAATTTCTCTAGAGTAACTTTGCTCTCAAAGTTGAATTCTTTCTCCTTTTTTTCCATAGCTCGGAATTGACCCATTTATACTTTTCTAGTATATGGAAAGCCAAGGATCATAGATTTGTTGTCGTGACATGGAAACCCAACACCATTTTTCATTTTTGGGCACAAATCTCGATGTACATGGGATGCAGTGGTGCAACCTGCTTATACGCATGTTTTATAGTAGGAAAGGCGCGTACATGTGGAAAAATGTATTTTTTGGCTCTATAACTTGCAAAAAAAGGATGTAAAGTTTGCATAGGGAAATGGAAAAAGGCCCTCTGTGTAAGATTGCATCAGGTGAGGAAAATATTGTTATAACATATGCCCCCTAAAGTGTGAGATCAAAGGAGTATATGCGATGGCTGAAAGACATTATAAAAACCCAGAAGTGGAGTGATGGGGACCCAACTGGAAGAACTAGTTGCTCATTACATTACGCACTGACTTTGCATGCATGGGTACCAATTTGAATTAAACTACAGATCCATGTGAAAATATACCAAACAACTTCTTGTGGCCGTAAATGGGAAAATACAAGTGCGGTTACATGCCAAAGGTTTTCATAGTCACAAAAAAGGCCCAGTAGAACTAGTCTCAAAATCAATCTGAAGATATCTGTATACAATGTAGTACAATATGATCTCCCATGATCACTGAAGTCATATAGGTACTGGTCTAATGAAAAGGAAGCAACAAATCAAGAAAGTTGCAGCCACATATTGATGTCTTCAAGTCTTCTACACAATCTGCCAAAGCTACAACTCTACATCATCTGAATAAAGGAGTTGAGGTCGAACAAAATGAGACATCATTTTATTACCAGTCATTGAGGTATACTGTTAAAAAACGTGAGACAAACTACCAATAATAAAAATAGGTATCAAGGAACCAAGTACATTCTTACAAGTGTGAATAAAGGAGTCAGGGTCGAACACTTGAAGAATCCATTGATCAGGAGACATTGATGTATTCCAAATGGTTGATGGCGAGAGAACCTGCCACTAATGAATGCAAGCCTCAAGGTACTCATAATACTCTAGGTCTTATTTCCATACTAGATGAGCTAAAGTCGATGGAAGGAGACCCACTGATAGGAGATCATTAAGTCATCTATCATCATTCAGTGTGAGGTACAAAGAAGGAGCTTCATGATTTGGAGGAAATTAGATGAAGAACATGTTCATGAACCAACAACCTTGTGCATCTTTCACATGTGCCAAGTGAAAGCGGTACACGAAAAAGACCCTCTGAATAACAACCAATGAGGAAAATTGTTAACAAAGGTGAGAAAAGCACCAATAAGGATAATGGAATCCAAGACACTGCATGAATCCGAATGTGTGAATAGATGTATTATTATTGAACATAAGAGAAACCACCCAGAGAACGACCAATGATGAAATGTCGACTGTTGGGTTCAAGGTTACCTACCAATGATGAAAGTAGGATGAGGATGCATGATAGGACTACAATATCATGTGATTCTGAGACAAACTGAGGGTATGGCTGATATGCAAAGTCAAGAGTTTTGAGAAATGACTGACACGGGTTGATATACTTCCTTTGAACAAGAGCATGAGACGTATGGAGGACTTCAGAAGCATAGAATCGATGATGAAACCATGATAGGTACTGGAAGAGTAACCATTCGAGGGAGAAAAATATTTGTAATGATCTCAAATTCCTAAGTCTATGAAAAACCCAAAATTATGATGAAAAGTGGACTCAATAACTTTTTTCTTTGTTCAATGGTGACACGACTGCTGCCAATATAAGATAATACTCCTTTCCCGCTTGTCGTTTTTTTTTTCCATAGACAAATGAATGCTATGATACAAAGGAGGAAATGAGTGTCGCAAGTAAGAAATAATAGTTCTAGCAGTGGAACATACCTATGATCAATGCAAGGAGACACATGTGGTAGATGGACACTCGGGGGAATGTTCCCTCCTAGATGTAGGGTGTGAAATTGTGAAGGATATAAACGAGGCTCTACTTGGTTGAGGATGCAAAAAATGTTGAGGCAAACGGTTTATGATGCAAAGTGAGAACCGGCTATAGGCTCAATACTGCAAGCAAGGGCATGAGATACAATCACAACTTAACTACAAAAAATGTCCTTTTTCATAATCTTAGTCTACTTGGTGTTAAAAAGGGATAAACTTGTACCAAATAGACATCCTTTCAAATCCAAATTACGAGTGTGAAAGATACAAGTTCACTTGTCAATATTTTTCTTTTTTTGAAAACGACTCGGAAAAGAGATTAAACAAGACTCACAACCTTTAAAGTCCAATTAACGAGTGTAAAAGGGACAAATTCACTTATCAATCTTTTCTCTTTTTAAATGAGTCGAAAAAGAGATTAAATCATAACCATTGAGAATTTTCTAGATAGCATGTCATGAGGGAGGCCAGGGCTCCTGTGCTGGACTTATGTGAAAGGTCAACATCTTACAAATAGCCAACACAAGCTTGGGAAAACCCAAATCTTTCCAAGTCAAGGAGGATAAACTACTTGCAGAGGTTACCTTATCTACAATACATCTAAGAATGCCCCTTATCTGGAAGGGTGTAGAAGAAGGAATTTGAGGGTCTACAAGATCATTGTAGTCAAAGGAAACCACCCTAGGAATTGGACGAAGAGTACTCGGGGAGATTAAAACTCTCTTTTTTTTCAGAAGGTGCAATACTAGAAATGA
Organism: Picea engelmannii; assembly: GCA_009831015.1. NCBI lineage: Eukaryota > Viridiplantae > Streptophyta > Pinopsida > Pinales > Pinaceae > Picea > Picea engelmannii. The sequence goes on from ML801851.1 coordinate 187,714, forward strand.
TAAGGACATGGTATAGAAGGTATAGAACCAGAAATAGAATAGCAGGATGGACCAAAAATTGTGTTGGCACGACCACTTCTTCAACCATTGGTCAAATAGGATGTGAGACAAGAAGGTTAAGAGAAGCATCATTCCCAAAATTAGGAGTGGTGTCGGTTGAATATTGCATTGAAACGATAATTGGTTGAACATGATGTGAGACAACAAGGTCAAGAGATGTGTTGTTCCTGAGTCTGTACTTAAGGCTTAGAAGTACAGTGTCAAGGCATCTGAAAGTATGTTAAAGATTTATACAAATATTACGCTAATCCATCGGTGTAGGAAACTAATGAGGTTTTCTACGTTCTCGTTGTCTAGCTTCCAACTATTCCTGGGTAGCGATATCTTGTTCAATGGCTGCCCATGAACGTTCTAATTGCTCCCGGGTATTCGCAGTTTTGAGGATCGTGTCAAAAAGATTTAAAGCGATATGTATTTGATTAGATATTCTGGGTTGAATATTAGGTTGAGTTTCTGCGGGAACAGTCATTGAGGAATAGTACCAGTATGGAAGTAATTTTAAGGGAAATTTCAACGCTGTTTCAATTCAATCAAAAGAAGAGAAATTTTCCCATGAAGAAACAAAATAGGAATGCAAACTGAAGGCCCTTTCCCGTAACTGTATTATTTTTTAGTAAAAGGTGTGAAATGAGAGAAAAACGTTTAGCTGTAGATAACAAAAGTTCCTATCAGTAGAAAACTCATGTATTCATAGAAGAAGAAATTGACATAGAAATAATTGACATAGTGTAAATAAATATAAAATTCTGTAAATGAAAATTGGTCTTACACCCGCTGATAGCTGGTGCAGATGATCTAGGTGGATATTGGTGGCCACCCACCTATTCCACTTGAACCCCCACCATTTCTTCTTTCATTTTTTCAGTTTTTTCATAGTTTACTATTTTAGCAGTTTTTTCGGGTCCTGAACTTCCGGGGCCATTTTGAGGCCCTAAACGATGTTTTTTTGGGTATGTTTCTGTCAAAAAATGGAATCTAATGATGCCAATTTGTCTCAAGCATTGTAGGCCTTGGATATATCTTTCCAATGAGCTATCATATGCCTAAAACGAAGATCGTATGCAAAAGTTACGACCCCGGGAAGTTGATGCACCAACATACCCAAACGGGGCCCACATGACTTTTGGCGCTTCATCTCCCAAGGTTAGGTTTTTGGATGTTTAGGACTTTTGTCATTCCCATTTATTGTAAAAGGGCCTTCAGAGCCTCATTGTAATCATCTTCTCATGGATGCGAGTAGCAGCCACATCTCTTCTCAGAGATAAGCTACCAGCGCCCTAGCTAGTTTATTTACATTCTGTCTATAAGCATATTTCAGTCATTTGTTATTAATGAAATGAAGTCTTATTTTTGCTGCATATCTGCCTTTATGTGTATTTCTGTATTTCATTTTGTTCCTACATAAATCCGGATTAGTGGTATCAGAGCGGTCTGCTCATTCTCGATCCTTCTTTGCATGTCCCCAACGAGATCAGGGTATAAGGAGTTGGGACCCGATCTGGTTGAACCTTTGCGAGACCAGCCTCGCAAACCACGACGACCGCCCATGGAGGAAGAAAAGAAAGATGAGGGAGCAGGAGATCCTATCAAAATGTTGCTCGAGGAGGCCCTCGAGAAACAAAGGAACGCGATGATGGACAACTTTGCCCAGATTCTTCAACGGATTCCGACTGGCGGTGCATCG
>ML801851.1:209171-229501 GCA_009831015.1 Picea engelmannii
CTGATTATCTTCCTGATTCAGAGGTCCTTGCTTTCAGCCGTGTTTATACCCCATGAAGTATTTACACCCCAAAAGTATGTACACTCTTCCACGCGGGGGAGTGCAGAGGGGGGGTACCCCCTCTGCGGGGTCCATCCCCCCGGTTGGGGGGTCTGGGGGCAAGCGGGCCCCCAGCGGGGGTTCGGGGGCGAAGCCCCCAAAGCAAAATTTGCCTTATAAAAGTATATTGTAATTTCATTGTAAATCTGGACCGTTCATTATAAGGTCGCAGATCTAACGGTAGAGATTATGTTAGGGTTTTTTCCCTAGAAGGCAACCCTCTTTTATGAGGGAAATGTATTGCGGCTAAGCACGAGGGTGAATATTGTATTCTGAGAGAGGAGACTGTGAGAGAAAGAAGAGGAAGTTACAACGGGTTTTGCTGTAGGTTGTATCCCTTCATTTGCTGGATAATAATAAAGGAAGGACCTGGCAATTTCTCTGGTGGACGTAGCCCACACTGGGTGAACCACGTAAATCTGTGTCTCTCTTGTATTGTGTGTATTCTGTGTTTTGTTTCTGCATTTGTTTTATTTTATTGCTCTGCGGTCCTATTTTTCTAACACACACAGTCTAATTTCTCCGTTCTTTTCTGACAGGGACCAAATTTTCCACCTGGTCTGAGTATCTTAGAGGTACAATTATTTTCGCATCTAAGAGATTCTTAACTTCCTTTTCAATAAAGGGCAACAAAATGGGGTTAAACTGCTTGAGCTTTTGCCTAAAAGGCTTGACTCTGGGCTTCAAAGGTATCTTGTGCTCAATTATAGAAGTATCATATGTTCGAAGTTCATCATAGGACCAGGCAAAAACATCTTTATACTGTCTGAGTAGGTCTCTGTATTGTTCTTTTACCTTGGGAGGGAGGAATTTAGATATCTTTACTATCCTGGAATCTTTTTCAGTTCCTATGTTGCAATCCTCCACTTCCTCTAGTTGGGGCTGCAAAGTGGACTTCACAGGTATGTCGTTCTGATCGAAGAGTCTTTCCAAAGGGATTAAGCCTTTCGGGATTTGGTTATTTTTAAGGACCAACATGCGATGATCCGCTATTTTTTCTCGGAAGGCTTGAGGATCTTCATCTTCTTGCATAATCCACATCGGGTCGTTTTGGTTTTCTTGGTCTAGATGGGTTTCAGAGAACTCACCTATTGCTATAAGAAATTTCTGAATTTGTTCGTCATCTTCAAAGACCTGCCAATGTCGAACATTTTCTAGTATAGAGGGTTTATATCTGATTTCAATATGATATTTTAGCTTAACATTCGTGGGAGGGGAAAAGGTTGAGGCTGCCTTAGCCAGTGCGTCAGCATGTAGATTCTCTGTGTGAGGAATAAAATGGACTTTTATAGATGAGAAAAAATTCTCCATTAAATTCCAAGCACAATTTCTGTATGTTCTCAATCTGGGATGTTTGGCTAGGTATTGTCGGTTTACTTGTCTTACTATCAATTTAGAATCACTGTAAACCTCCAAGTTTTTTATGTCTAACTTCCTTGCAGCCTCTAAACCTAAGACTAATGCTGCATACTCGCATACGTTATTGGTTAATCTATGTCCCACTACAAACAATATGAGAAAGGAATGATAAACTTACCTTCGGGTGCTACCAAAAGTATGCCAACACCAGCTCCTTGAGAAGATGAAGCGCCATCGAAGTACATTTTCCAAATACCATTTTTGCATAGTTCTTCAGTCAAGGGGCTAATCTCTTCCTGCTTCATATCAAGTTCTTCTGGACACCCATCCAAACCATCATCAAATGACAATATGCAATTCCCGAGATCTTGGTCTGCAACATAAATGGGAAAGTTATTTGGATTCTGAGGATCACTGACAGTATACGCTAATCTTGTTTCTCGATACAAACGGGTAAACTGACCACCGAAAATCAGAATTGTGGCATATGACATGTCTAGTTGTAGAGAACCCCCCAACTTGGCTCCCCATGATCTGGATAACAACATACCATAGTTGGGGGGAATATCTGCAATAACCACATCCATCAGGATACTTTTGACCGGGACCTGAGCTAGGGTAACTACCGGATCTTTTATCATTCCCATACATTTAACCTTTCTTGAATCAAACGAGTATAGGTCTCCATAGGGTCTAGTGATATGGAGCCCCAACCTCTCCATTATAGTTTTGGGCATAACATTATGTGAAGCCCCGGAGTCTAACATGCAGTTATGCAGTAGTTGGTCATGTATATTCAGGGTGATATAGAAAGGGGTGAAGTTGTCTTTGAATCCCTCGAAATGAGGACCAAAGGTGATGTTAGGTCTGTCATATTCTAGGTTGATAACATCAGAGTGACTTTCTGGCTCATAAACACCTATCGCTTTGGCAATTTGCTTCCGATAAGTGGGGTTTTTTGCTAATTCTACCAAAGGAATCGATATCTTAATTTTATTTAATTCATTTTCAAAATTGTAAGATGTATTGGCCTTGTCCGTTTCTTTGGTTAAGAACTCCGAGGTTTTTTCTTCTGACTTGTTTTCCTGGATCTCTTTATCACTCATGACCTTAGTCGGAGATGTAACTTTATCTATTGGTCCAGTTTCCTTTGTTTGGGTTTCAGCTTTTTTCACCTCACACTTTTGAGTCTTTTCTATCTTGACTTTATTGCTGGGTAACGATGTCTCTTCCAAAGGAGGTTCATGAGGTTGACCCCTTTTCAAGATTTTCTTAGGTTGGTCAATTGAGGTGGGATTATTTTTAGATCTCAGATTGTATCTGGGTTGAACATCAGCCGCTATCATTTCTGTTTCTGGTTGAGATACACAGAGGTCAGTGTGATCACCTTCTTCTTCTTCATTAGACGGTTGAGGAGTATTCAAAGATTTCTCATAGTATTCCCTGGTAAAAAATGGCTTTGAACCTTCATCACTGAAACACGCGACTTCATCTTCCGAATCTCCGAAATCCTGGAGGTCATTTTCTCCTATAAAATTTTTGTTTTTTAGTGGAGCTTGTATTTTTTGATCTTCATTCTTTATTTGCCTCTGTTGATTTTGGGGGTTTGGGTTTCTCCTGAAGTCCTTTTTGTTAGAAGAATCATCTTTATCCTGATCCAACTCCATCCTAGATATTTTATTAGACAGATCTTTAATTATTCGGGCCATATCGTCTACTCTGTCGCCAGTGTATCTATTTGACCCGGAAGGACCCGCTGGTTCCCTATAGCGTCTATTTTCACAGTTGATTGTTTCTACTTTAGCCTTTAACTTACCTGAAGCCATCATATTAGATTCTATTTCGACAGCATCATCTTGCATTCTATTCAGGGTGGCTCCTCTTCTTTCTCACAAAAGAAATGCAAAATCAGGTTCGAAAGCTCCTGCAAAGGTTACTTTGGCTGAAGGTTCGGAAAGTTTAACAGCGGCTGGAATTTTATTATAAAGTTTGTTAAATCTCAGAATAAATTCCATAATGGTTTCTGAGTTCTTATTCTTTAGGGACCCAAACTCGGTAAGGTAATATAAGTGATCCTTTTGCTCTCCTCATTGTCTGAGGAAAGTGTCTTCCAAGGCATCATTTGTCCGAATAGAAAGCTGCAGGAAGACTCCGAAACCAAGTTCGGACCTGTACTTCGAAGGTCTAGACAAGTAGTCTCGAATAGACATCCTCGTGTTCAATACCACAGATGTCTGCGAACTGGTCAAAAAAGTTTATATGCTCAGCTGTGGTTAGATCTCCCTCTCCAGTGAACTTAGGAAGATTTTTGATGTAGTTGTCAGGTAAATCATGGAGGGGAACGGGTAAAACCAAGGGAGCATATCTCACTGCTACTTTTGCAAATACTCCGGGAGGAGGGACATTCGGTCATCCTCCACCTCCTCCTCTGATGCCTGCCATCGAATTGGGAGTGGGAAAAGAGGGTGTAACACACTCTTTTGAATCAGGTGAAACTGGGAAGTTCTGCCGAAGAAAGGCTGGTATGTCAAATGACAACGATCTTTCTAAAGGACCCTTTCCCTTGTTTATAGATGGGAAAGTCTGATGGGTCTCACTCCTAAATTCAGAGTAGTTTGTTTCTAGATCTTGGGTATCAGACAGAGGGCTGCAGGAAGTAGGAGGTTCTGAAGGGAATTTAGTCTTTAAAAGTGGGTTCTCAGGCTTTTTAATTGAAGCGGTTGCCTCAAACGAGCCTCTCGCTCTTAAAAAATTTTCACGATTATTAACAGGCGTAATCAGCTTGCCATCCGGGTTCTGTCTGGTATGCCTTCTACCAGACACTAGTTTGTGTTTCAGTGGAGTCACCAAGTGAAAGATTTTAAAAAATCCTTAAAACTGTGTGCACTCTATGTTCACTATCAAAGAGTAACACTATCAACGAAATAGTTTGTCGTTTTCCTAGGGAAAAGATTTCGTAACTTCGTTCCCCGGTAGCGGTGCCAGAAAGATGTAGTTCTTGAGTCTGTACTTAAGGCTTAGAAGTACAGTGTCAAGGCATCCGAAAGTATGTTAAATATTTATACAAAGATTATGCTAATCCTTCGGTGTAGAAAACTAATGAGGGTTTCTATGTTCTCACTGTCTAGCTTCCAACTGTTCCTGGGTAGCGATATCTTGTTCAATGGCTACCCATGAACGTTCTAATTGCTCCCGGGTATTCGCAGTTTTGAGGATCGTGTCAAAAAGATTTAAAGTGATATGTATTTGATTAGATAGCCCGGGTTGAATATTAGTTTGAGTTGCTGCGGGAACAGTCATTGAGGAACAATACTAGTATGGAAGTAATTTTAAGGGAAATTTCAATGTTGTTTCAATTCGATCGAAAGAAGAGAAATTTTCGCATGAAGAAACAAAATAGGAATGTAAACTGAAGGCCCTTTCCTGTAACTGTATTATTTTTTAGTAAAAGGTGTGAAATGAGAGAAAAACGTTTAGCTGTAGATAACGAAAGTTCCTATCAGTAGAAAACTCACGTATTCACAGAAGAAGAAATTGACATAGAAATAATTGACATAGTGTAAATAAATATAAAATTCTGTAAATGCAAATTGGTCTTACACCCGCTAATAGCTGGTGCAGAGGAAAGACAAGAAACAATTACAGAATAATGAAATCCTTTCACTATAGTAGTGGTCGTACTAAATTATAGTGATACACATAAATTATGAAGAATGAAACGAAATGAAACAAGAAACATAACAAAACAAACTTGTAACACAGTCGGGACGGAATCAGGAATCCTCAAATTTGTTTGTATTAACTTCTCGAATGCAAGAACTCTCTTACAATCAATACCAAAAAGTCGAGCCCTTTGGTTCTTCTTTTGGTCCACTATTTATACAAAAATTTTGTCCCATTTTAGACTCAACGGTTTCATAAATTCAGTTAAAAATCAGAGGAGCCAAATCACTCCATCTGTCCTAATCTATTTTCAAAAAGCACCACGTGCTTTTCTTTGCTTGGGCTTGATGCATATGATACATTTTTCCACAAACTGGAATGCTGTGAAGGTTCTGCCTGACACCTGGGAGGAGCGAAGTCATTCCACCTCTCCTACTCTATTTTCAAAAAGTGCCAGGTGCTTGTCTTTGCATGGATTCGGTACATATGATACATTTGTCCATGAACTGGGATACAAGCTGTGAAGGCTCTTCTTGACAGCTAGCCTCGGCGAAATAACACTCTTGAGCCAACTGTGGAAGTTTATCACCTATTTGTGCATTGATGATTTGAAGAGCGCTGAGTTGTGCACTCAATTGAATCAAATATTCATCAACTTGATCCATATCTACCTTGTCCATCTTAGAGATATGCACCGAATCTGTTTCATGCTTTTCCTTTAGATCGAGGGAGATCTGATCTATATTCATTTGCCTTAGCGTCTCCGAGTCACCTCCATTCTCCATTCCTAGCAGCTCGCCATCTATGGTATTGAAAGCTTCTTGTAATGAATTAGTTACCCTTTGAGACTGTTCCTTGCTTAAGGTAATATTATGTTCCCAATCTTTTAACAGAATATTACATCTTGTTTGTTCAACAATGGTGAGTCCTGGAGAACCTGTCGAAAACCTGTTGTTGGTAGCTATTACCGCCTCTTGAAAAGCGACCCGAGTAGCCTCTGCGTTCCTTTCTTTGACAGTCGGATTTTCTGAAATATGATGCATTAACACGCAATCTTCTCGGATGACCCCCACTTTGTATAACATACTTTGTTGTACAGAAGAGATCCTGCTCCTGATATCAATCGCTCAGGATTTAAACCCCTCGACGTCGATCATTTTGCTTTTAGCAACCTCTAACTGAGCCTGTAACCCTGTGATCATACTCCTCTGCTGATTTGCATGTACCCGACCATCTCGGATCACTGAATTCGCTTGTTCCAATTTGGTTTTGAGGACTTCAATTTATTTTTGATCAGCCAATCGGGCTAGTTCTATTTCTCCTCTCGCTTGACTCTTAGCGCTTTCTGCGGCCGAAGCTAACCTGGCCTCAAGGGTCCTGATGAGGCGATTCTTTATTTTTAATTGGAGATTCATATGCCCAACCGAGAATTGATTTTCCAAAGCGTAGGCGCCCAGTGTTCCAGCGATTTTAGTAGAAAGATGGTCACTTTTCTTGCTCTTGCCATCTATCATGATTTTGTATTTTTTAACAGTGGACTCTCCCTCTTGATAAAATTCTCGCTTCACTACAACTTTCCTCTTTTTTTCAAAAAGGAATTCATTAGGAGGGAGTTCCTCTGCCCTTATAGGTCTCATTTCTTCACCAAATATCCATCCCCCGCTAACGTCTCCCTATGCCGACTGCAAGGGTGTGACAGAGGTGATGGGTTCCCCGATCTGCTTTTCCGCTTTTCCTGGTGTGACGAGTGAGTCCTGCTCCTTTGAAGGATTAGAGGTCATCGTCTCAGTTTCTGGATTCTGAATTTCTGGCGGGTCTGTGTTTCTTACTTCCACCTCTGGACTATGTTCTTTGGGTGGATCCGTATTCTGTTCTTTCATTTCAGGATTCTTCTCCTGCTCGGGGTTCTTCTCCTGCTCGGGATTCTTCTCCTGCTCGGGACTCTTCTCCTGTTCACCTTCCTTACGTTTTTCAGGTTTAGAAGTTTGGTCCTCAAAACTTTCAGCCTCCTTCTCTTTATCCTTGGAAAGACCCAATCATCCTAATACAACGGGGAGACATCTTTTTTTGTGCTCCTGAAACTTTAAGACAGAAACCCTGTCTTCGGGTGCTAAAGATCTGATTCAAACTAGCACTTCCCCATAGGACCTCGCCCCTCGGAAAATATCATCTGAGGGTGAACACTCGTGTTCAAACTTTTTCAATCCACAATTTGCCAAATGGGTGCTTACAATTCTCTGAGGATCATGCTTTTTGTACTCAATAGAGACCAAACTCAAGTCTTCTAAGGTTGCAGCCTCAGCCTTAGCATGTCCAAAATCCAATAAAGAATAAGAATTTAGCCGAATGGGGAAAAATGGCCATACCTTCTTCGATGATGCTTTAAGCTCTTTTCTCACTCCGCCAATCACCGTTTGTCGGGCAATATCGTGACAGGCCAGCTTGTCAGGGATGAACAACGGTAGCGCAAGAGGAGGAACAGCAGCCCCAAAAACTTTGAAATAGGAGAACTCGGCTTCTACGTACCAGTCTACGATACGACTCAGATTTTCAGCAATGCTATCCGAGATGCGAGGTGGAGAACGGCCAAAAATGGCGATGTGCAGAGGCACCATCACCCAGTTGAAAATCTCATAAATAAATATATCTGCATTATTTTCCCACAATTTATCGTGGTACTCATGTACATTTTTTTCTTGGGTTGGACTCCAATCCCAATTCATCAAAGGGAAAGGCGTCATGGAGCATATCGCGTCCATGACATACGCAGACATTTAGAATGAGGATGGTCTCCCAACTGCCTTTTTCTCCCGATACTCTGTGACCCTGTTGAACAAACTGTCAGAGAGTATCCGGGCCCAATTAAATGAGGAACCTTCTGCTACCAGAAAGATGAGAGGTACCCACTGGATGTAAAAATACTCAGTATCCTCCCTTCCGAAAAGTCGGCATGTCATCATCGCCACATACATATACTGTGGCTCTAGCGAAGCAATTGAATACATGCCCTTGTCATTCGCTCTGAATGTCATGGAGCATGAAACCTAATCTTTTATCAAACTAGGCATGGTTTTGTCATATTCTTCGCACTCCTTCTTTTTGAATTCCTCCAGGAATTCAGTGCCATATGTGTATTCAGAAGTTGCTGGGAGCTTATACATAGATTGGATATGTTCTGGTCTAAAAGTCCCGACCGTGGTCCATTGGTCACTTATGATAGTTCTGGTGGGCAGGTCTATGTGATCCAACGCCCATCGGATCATGTCGTAGTATGGGAGAAAACGTGGTCTGGTTGCAACCAGGTGCATACCAGACTGAACAATTGTCTTGTATTTAGTGTTCAGGTCATCCTTTACATTATCATTGTCATCGGAGTCTGAATAGTTCACCAATTCAGATTGTAGAATATCTGAAACAAACGACCAGTTGGGTACTGATCCGCCAGTCCGATGTGAAGTATCTGAGACGTTGTCTGAACCCTGCGTTGCAACCTCGACATTCACTTTCGCTACTCTCCTTGGAGCCATGGCTGAAGCTTACTTTTTCGTTCTTCTGCAATAGACCTGTGTATACATGCGGAAATGAGTTCCCTCGGAGAAAGGTGAGCTCTGTGTGCTTATGAGAAATGTTTAAAATAGAATGAAACTCTTGTATATATTTGAAAACCCTGTACCTTTTGAAATAAGTCTGTCAAATCGCAAATAAAACCAAATTTATTGTATAAATCCGATCTTATTTATTCGTGGATTTACCCTAATTCTTCATTAATGTCATCAATGTTCGATGGCTTGACAGGGAATCGGGTTATGGAGAGCAAGTAAATACCTCGTGAAGTGTTCCAACCTCAATGCACGAGATGTATCTCGTTTAAAATAAAATTACAAATCTTAACGACTTAAATAATTTTCTCGCTTTTCGCTGTATCATGAATTTCTTTTTCACATTTTGACTCTTCAACTCGTGAGACTGCGAGTGCCGATTTTAACATAATTAACGGTAACCGTGATTTGGAGCATCCTTATTTATATAATTAATTTACTCGCCATATCGCAACTCGGGAATTCGAGGACAGACTTTTGGGAAAATGATATGCAGAGTTGCGATATCGCGATGTGGTGATAATTAAGGCTCGAATTATGAGAAGGAAATCTTAGATTAGGCGACTAATTAATCTCGCTATAATCATGTCGCAACTTCGTGAATCAGGTTTTTGGACACCTTAACTTTACGAAAGAAAGTGCCGAGTGGCGATGTGCCGAGAACCAAATTTAACCATGGTTAGTTTTTTACCTTTAATCCTTGACCAAGGTTATCACAAAAGTTATCGTGTTCTCGGCTCTCAGGGCTGTAAAAACATAATCTTAGGTTCGACGAATGCCAAGGCACGAAGTCCTGACAATGCATACTCATGAGTTAAAAGTTTCACTTTAGTTAATGTTTTGAGCGAAAAAATAAAAACGAATTCGCAGTTTCATGTTTTGGGACTTGTGAATTCAAAGATTAAAATATCCGACTTGCGAGACCCTGAAATAAACAAAAGAGCGAGCATACCTGTGAGAATGGATCTGTTTTGAAAGTGGGAAAAGCATTTCTGTTCAGGCGACAAGATTTTCAGAGTTTTAAGATCTCGGAAGGAAAAAGGAAGTCAAGTTAGATTCCAAGTTTCAGAAATTGAAAATTCTTTGGAAGGTAACCAACAAGGGCGGCTCCAACAAGATGCATCATCCCCAAAAATAAGAGTGGTGTTAGTCAAAGATTGGATCGACACGACCACTGGTTGAACAGGATGTGAGACAACAAGGTCAAGAGATGCATAAGCCCCTAAAGAAAGAGGGGTTTCAGCCGAAGATTTCATCGGCATGACCATTGTATCAACCAAAGAAGAAATGGAGTGTGGGGAAACCACAGATGACTCTGAACCTGAAGTGCCCTCAAGAGAGAACCATGCTTCTGGTATCCTGACAGTAGTAGGACACAAACAAGTAAGGTGATTTCCTTCAAAATTATTACAAAGGAATATGGCCTTATGTATGAGATGTCTAGGCTTCTCAATCGTATGAATTTCCCCAGCATGACTTGTAGTGGCTGGTGACATGCTCCCAGCATGACTTGCAGAGGCTAGTATAATATCCCCAACATAACTTGCAGAGGTTGGTGGTGAACCTTCAACATGACTAGAAGAGGTTGATTATGAATCCAAAACATGACTAGCAGAGGTTGGTGATGGACGTACAATGTGACTAACAATGACTGGACTTGTGCCCCCAACATGACTTGCATCGGTTGGTTGTTGGTATTGACCATGGCTTGCAGAGGTTGTCGACCAATCTTCAACATGACTAACAGAGGTTGGTGATATAATGCTAGTATGACTTGTAGTAATTGGACTTGTGGCAATGGTTAGTTGTGACATTTTAGACCAAGGTCCTGAGAAATATTAGTTTTGAGAAATTGTAGGCCTGGAAGGATCCTGGTTTACACCTTGTCCCTGTCTGGTATGATAGTATCCTCCTCCATATTGATTCATAAAGGGTTGTAAGGGCATAGAAACTGAGGAAGTCGCTTGCAAAATGAAAGTGACATGACAAGGGCTACTCATGTGAGGATATATGTTTCCCCCAGGTGAAGGAACTTCATGAAGGGGGTTTCCCATACTATAAAACTGACTCCCCCCAGATGAAACAATAGAGGAAATACATAGTTCCGCCATGGGAAAAGTGTTCGTAGTAACTGGCATAGAAGAACAAGGATAGGTGGATGAAGTGTAATAGGTATAATAACTACCCATTTGAGCACTTTCTCCTCGCAAAGTGGATTCATAGGAAGGAAGATTCCAACCTCCTACAATAAGAGTTTTTTGAGGGATATGAATCCCACCAAATGAAGAGGGAGAATGAAGAGGCAAGATAGAGGGTGGAAAGTACGAATACATGTCTGGCATACCATGAGAAAAATGATTAGAGACCCAAGGCATTGGATGAGTATCATAATTCTGCATACCATTATGAAACACATATGGCTTCGTCCCCATGAAATGAGTGAATGTCATGGGGGAGGTAGAATTAAATGAGGGAGCCAAAGGGACTCCACTATCCATGATAATGAAAAATCACGACGCAATACAAAATCCTAATGTCAACTAATGATCAAAGAGCACACAAAAAATAATCAAACGACCAATATGCACACAAACATGATAAAGTGGCTGAAGGGACCTCCCTCTCTAAAGTAGGTATGCCCTGCCCAAGAGGGGAATGAGACTCCACTGCTAAAGATTGTAGGAAACAAAATCTGTTATAAGGGCTCTCGTGGGATTAACAACCAGTCGGTCAGATCCCCCCAGAGAGGTAATCCTCCATAAAGGCTGTGTGTTGTCCGACCCTTATCTGATCCATGGTACCTGCAGAATAACCCCTGTAAGTAAACTATGTGGCACCTAAGTCAAGAAACCAATAAACCACAGTATAACCGATGTGTAGGTGAACAATCATAAGTTAGGTCCACCGTATGTGAAGGGTAGAAAAGCCCAAAACCTTCAAATAACTGCCTCTCATAGAGGTAAGGGCACTAGAAAGATCCCCAAATACGAGTAGATCCCCAGAAATATCTTTGATGCTAGGAAGGTATCATGGGGATATCCCTTCAACCAACTTCACATGACCTTGTGTTTAACTCTGGTTTAAGAGGAGACTCTTGATATTACCGATTATACAATGGATTTCTCCGCTCCCTTAGTTAGACACATATGTTGATTTAATATCCTTGGAGAAGTTTACTCACAAAATCCTATTCCAAGGCACTAAATCCTAATCTAGTTTGTGTACCCTAGAAAATAAAATCATTACTAATCAATTTTAAATTATATATTTAATTTTAATGTTCATGCTTACTTAAAAAGGTATGGTAGTGAAAATCATGATGTTATGACTTAGCAAGTAAAGTAAATATGAATACAATGCAAAGTCCTAACATCAATTTTCAATGAATGATATGCTTCTTAAAACAATGCAATCTTCAATTTCAACTCTACAATTCTAAAATAAAAATAAAATCTTTCTTTGCATGCACTAAGCTAATGACAAAGACTCAAAAAATCAAAATGCCAAGCAATGAAAAATGCCTAATATTTTTGTATTTTCAATATAAGAAAAATGAAAATGCATGGATTGAACAACAACTTGATATAAAAACTCTATTGTGTATAGAAATAGACAACTCAAGTAGGATACCAAGGAGAAAAACACCCAGCCCAATGTACAAGGAAAATGAAAATGAAAATATGATGAGAAAGACTTCGCTCATAAATTCAACCAAATACAGGTTTCTTGTCATCCCACAGACACTTAACAGTGACTACAAAGACCCAAGAAGACTCAACAATCAACAAAACCTACCCAACAACCACCAAACCCAACAAACAAGAAAATAAGGTTGATTTATGTGATTGTTCAGGGAAATAGAGCATATGTACGCTGCTTGTAGAGGGGCAGAACACGTATATATGTGACTATCAAGAAAACAACCACTTATATGTTTCAAAAACAAAGCTAGGCAATATAGAAGGGTAGAAAAATCAGACCCAGAGTGAATAGAGGATATCAAGCAATGATACGATAAGAAACACAATAGGAATGAGAGAAACCTAAGGAGAAAAAAACTCCAAACCCTAAGAAAGAAAATTCAATCCCTAATATGGTCGCCAATTCTATTACAAGGAAAATATCTCTATGGATAGGGGTAAACTACAACACAAGGAAATGACAACAGAAATCAACTCTATTCTCAAGTATGCCATATACAAAAATATGCTAGCAATATTGGATAAAAGGCCTACCTCGTCTAGACATTTGATGAATTCCACCATTGAGCACTTGACCCAAAGCAATATACCTGTAGCTAGTCCTCAACAACCAAGAAAATAAAGGATATGGTGATAATATATGATGTTAGCACAATCAATAGCATAATCCATTAATATACATAACAAATACACCCATGGATAATAATTCAAATATTTGTAAGATATCAATTGGATGGGAAAAGAGTATTTCTATTAATATATGATCAACAAAAGTGAAAAAGTTACAGACTTCTGTTTCAGCCCAGTTCGGAACCAAGAAACTAAGTTCCTTCCAGCTAGGCCTCCACCACTTCAATTCTCCACCAAATGAAACTCATAAAAGATAAACAATGAAGTCCTCAATCAATAAGAGAAGAACTTGGGGTCTGAACACTATGTTCAAACTTAAAGGACAAAGGGATGCAGACTCAATATGAAGTAAATAATTTCTCCAGAGTAACTTTTCTCTCAAATTTGAATTATTTCTCCTCTTTTTCCATAGCTTGGAATTGGCTCATTTATAGCCTTCAAATGGAACTGAAGGGCCGAGTCAGAACGTTTCTAGTGTATGGAAGGCCAAGGATCATAGATCTCCTATTTTGACATGGAAACCCGACACCATTTTTCAGTTTTAGGCACAAATCCCAATGTATGTGGGTTGTAGTGGTGCAACCTATGTATACGTATGTTGTATAGTAGGAAAGGCATGCACATGTGGAAAAATATATTTTTGGACCTGGAACTTGCAAAAAAAGTGTGAAAAGTTTGCATAGGGAAATGGAAAAAGGGCCCTCTATGCAAGATTGCATAGGGTGAGGCAAATATTTCTATAAAAATTGTCTGACTTAATAATATCTATGATGAGGAGAGTTCAGAGGTTTCCCTAGTGACTCTGGTACAGATTACAGAGGAAAAGGAACCTAATAAATCATCTTCCCCAGGTCCCGATGCTTCAATTCAAAACCTCCCATAGAGAGACCATGAGGTCGAAACTGTCTTGCACATTGAGCTACTCAACTTGCTTGGAACCCCAATGGACAACTTGAAGGATGATCTAGGATTGGGTGGCCAGAAAAAGGAAATTCCATAAAAGGAAATCAACAGTTCGATAGCCTATTACCAAGTAAGTACCAAACCTACCCGTGGTTCTTCATTTTTGGTCGATACCTCACCAGTAGATGAGAAGCAGACGGATGTTGAGCCATCGAGACATATGGAATAAGTTCAAGAACCCATAATAGAACAGATACACACAGCCAAGATCCTGAGGGATACTCTAACATGGTTAGAACAACAAATCCCTGAACCTATGGATGAGGTCATTGACATTTAAGCGATCGCTTATGATAGAAAAATAAAATCCATCATGAAGAGGACTACTAAGAAGAGAAGGCTTATGCTAGATAGCTCGATTCTCATCACGATAGAGGAGAAGCTGCCCAACACTGAACACGCTAAGACATCTGAAATTATAAGTGCAGGAATGGCCATTATGAATGCAACATTGGATAGAGAAAGAAAGAATGAAAAGGATTTGGCCACTTCACTTAATGAGTTGGATCATCTACGCCATTTGCAAAAATACTATCAGAACTCAACACAAGCCATGGTGTTTTTGAGGAATGAATTTCAAGATGCCTATGACAAATTCATGAATAAACAACACCTTTTACTTCAGGTATAGTCGATTTACAATGAGACACCCTTATGGTGCTAGCGACCTACAAGGACGTGGAAACGTGGTATGAGAAGGCTCACCAAGAAGTAGAGAGGATCGAATACATCAGCACGATTCAAAAGGGTCAATATGCCAAACAACACAACATTCAGGTGTTAAGGGACAACAACATAGATCAGATCAGGAAAGTGACTGAATACTGGGTGAAAACAGCCCAGGAACCTTAGCGGGAGATTCAGGAGAAATGGGTCGATTGCGAAAAGAGTTGGGTAAAGATTAATTAGGAGATGAAAGACATCGGCCTCCCATAATTTGGCTCGCTCAAAGTCTTTGTCGACCTACATGAAATAGTCAGGCGACATGCAGAAAAAAACTTGGCATGGACAACAGATATTGTAAAGGTGGTGAGCATGGCGCCAGTTCAAGTACAACAATTCATGGAGCATATGATTAAATCTCGAGCAGTTTTGTAGTGGTTGAAGGTTAAAATAATCTAGTACAAAGAACGAGTAGTAGAAGTGAAATAACTTCTTTCAGCCTCGATGGACCAACACAGGTTTTCGTATGCCAACACATGTGAGGAAATCTTTTTCAAATGGTCGGAGTATGAGAAGACTCATCCACTACAGTAAAACTATTTGATGATTCTCAGCGAACAGAGAGATTAAAGCGCCATGTATCGATATTTTTGTTTTACTTAACTTGCACATTTAATAGCTATTTTTAGTTAATGATTCATTATAAATAATGGGATTGACCTTTTAGCAATGGTTGATGGTTTTTGCAAAGACCCTCATTTTCAGAATTGTAAATAACTATTTCTAAACTACCTTAATTGAGAAGTCATGTTTAGGACCGGAGATACTTTTTTGTTTTCATCAAAGGCGTGTGTGATTGGATCTGAGGAGGAATCACTTTTGTCTTTATTTCATGAATGGATGTTGTAATGAGTAAGAATTTCTGAATCTATTGATAAGTTAGTTGTTTCAATATTTTTGTAGTTCTTGTCTTTAATTATGGAAGAAGATCATTGTGTTAATGTGTGATTAGTGTTAGAGTTAAGAAAATTATTTGTCTTTCCATGATTTTATTGAATGTATGTTTTCTTTTGATAATTTTATCTCAGTCAATAATTGAAATACCAGCAAGTCGATGTATTGGTACCAAGCTTGTCATAGGTGTGAATATCTTGAGCACAACGGTTATCCCAAGTTCAACCTTCTTCAGTGGTTAAGATCCCCCCCCTTTTACCAGTGGGTTTATACCAGCACACATATTTTTATGAGACCCATCTAATAAAAGAAAATAAAAAAAGAGAACATTTAAACTGAAGGAGGAAGTTCCATAAGAAGATATCCTATAAATCACTACATAAATCCCATCGATAAATTGGCCAGATCGAAAGATCTAGAGAACCATTCCACCACCAAAAGATACAAAGTCTAATCGGGCCTCCGTGGCAGGTTTGTTCCCTACTGTTGATTTAAATGGATTTGGGACCCCTCAACAAGTACCTTGGGAGTCATTAACATCAATGATGATTTCCCTCACACTTTTTAATGGTATACATTAATGACTGATAATCAAGTGGTTTCTACTTTGTTTGAAATCAAGACATCTATTCACATGGCTAGAATTGTATCATTTTGGTATCAGGAATAAGACTCTAGGTTGGGAACTTATTATGTTATATGATTTTCCCAGGTTGTGTTGGAGATCATTTGACACTATTGTATATACTGTGACATAGATCCACTTTGTATTGGTATGTGGCTATGTTGTTTTGTCATATCGTAGCTCCATAGTGTATTCTTTCATGGCTATGACTTGATTGATTCATAGAGATATGGATCTACATTGTATATTTGGTGGCCATATCCTTAGTTAGTACTTTCATGGATCCACAGTGTATTGGTCAGTGGCCATGCTTTGATTCATCTTGTACTGAGCTTGGGTATGTCTACCTTAGGATGATTTATATATATATATATATATATATATATATATATATATATATATATATATATTGTTTGATGTTTGTTTCCAGCTTCCATCTAGTCCTCTTATACCAACACCCCTCGCATGTATAAAAATTTTCGACTATCAACATCTCTTCTGACCTCACATTTTATGGGGTGATCCTTTACATGAAAAATTTGCACATTGCCTAGTGTCGTACTAAGTGTCACACTTATGTCACTTTTTCATTAAGTGTCGCACTTATGTACAATTGCATTGTTGAGTTTCGTAATTCCAAAATTGTAATGTCCCCCACCTCTTAGGGAGGTGATGAGGAGACTCAGTGTCTTGGGCACCCCCACTAGGTCATTGTCTAACACTAAGGGGGGAGGTCAACTAGATTAAAGTTATATTTTTAAGTTGACTTGAGAAAGGGAAATGATAAAAGGAGGGAAAGGTAACTCAAAAGAAGAATAGAAGTTAACCCTGGGGGTTAACCTAACTCAACAGAGGATTAGAAGAAAAAGTATAAGTAACAGGCTAGGGTGCAACTATTATTCATTCTGGATTTGGCATATTGCTTGTTATTGCTCTTGAGCATTCAGTTTGGGGGTTTGCTATACAAACCCTTGTGAGCAACTCAGTGGTGAAACATCCAATCACCTTGTTCCACAACTTGGTCTCAGGGATGAAAGATTCCTCCACACCATTCTATTCTTAGCATATCTCTTCCTAGTGCTTCTGAAGATAGCAGGGTCATACTACTTGAGGAGTTTTCAGCAAGGGCACATCATCTTGAAGAGAAGGGTTCGATCTAGCCAATCAGGAGGAGCATTGGGAATTTCATCAGTTGGGTTTTACTTGCAGGTTCTCCACCATCATTTTGAGTGATTTTCCAGGGAGTTATCACCATCAGACATTTATCTTCAGACTGGGATAATTTGGAGGTAAGGAGGACGTCCCACTATTCTGTATTTCTTAGATCTAGAGAGATTCTCTTGAGATATGGATCTGAAACTTCTCCCACAGGGTTAGCATAGCCCGATCTATATTCTTGGAGAGTTTTAGATCATTTAGAGGACTCCTTCATCAGGGCTGAATTATCTAGGGTTCCAGGTGTTATCACTCCAAGAAACCCTTTGTGGTTGGAGAGCAAAGGTGCTTGGTAACTTAAGAAATGAATGTTTTTGTATTTTGTAAAGGTCGATCAATGGGACAGCTCAATACAGCTTATAGTATTCAAACATGAAAATGATAAACAAATAGACAGTGCTCTCAAGGATTGATTAATCAGCAAGTTGCTTTAAAGTGGGTGGAGAATAAATTGTTACTAAACCAGTGCAAAGCAGGGTCTAAGAAACAATTTAAAGACTTATTATCAGGCTATGAGCTAAACAATGGGATAACAGCCATTCCAAGCTTGACAACACAGATAATAATGCATAAGAAAAGTAGAAAGCTGACAATCAAAACTGAAAGGAACCTGTGATCTGTATTAGCATAGAAAATCTGAGTACAAAAAGAGTATTTCTCTGTCCAGAATCCAACCCTTGTTTGATATCAAAATAGGAATTTATAGCCTTTACAAAATGGTTACACAGATCCTAAAAACATGGATCTGTCATTTAATAAAAATAGTCCTATTTTACTTAAACAACTATGAAAATAAAGTCTTCAATAACAAAACAGAGTATTCGAATTATCTTCAGTATGCAAAAAATCATCATCTGCTTTCTCCAGCTTCCAGCATCTGCGATGTAGTGAGGTAGCGTGACACCTGTGTGTGACTGTTCTATTTCCCCAATATTTATGGCTGAGTTTTAGGATATGGTGTTGAAAGCGTATCCAAAAATTCCTCGAATACCTGAGTTTGAACTTTTTTGCATGCAATTTAATGATGCATGATACGCTGGCATGTCTTCAAAACAAGTTGGAAGCAAACTGTTGCGATTTCGTCCTCAAAACCTGGCTGCAGATCTTTCAACAGCGCAACCGTTTGAAACTTTCATGGGTTAGCTGTTGAAAGCTAACGCTTTCAACAGCTAACGGGTAGCGAAATAGTAACCTGGCGCTGTTGAAAGTCCCGATATACACAAAAAGAGCTTTTGCCTTCAAAATTTTATTTCAAACTGAAATCAATTAACATCTGACTTTTCACACTGCATATTGACCGCCACCTGAGCGAGAACTTGCAGGTCTGGATGAGACCTTTGTTTTAGCTTTTGTTTCAATCCCCTGATTCGCCTTTTGAGGTGTCGGGCAAGAAATCTTAGTCTTCTGCAGTTGTTGATGAGATTTTCCTTCTTCCTTTTCTCTTTAACGCTCTCCTTGGCCAACCTTTCGAATGCTGCATTCGTTTGGGAAAAGTTGTCAGATAACCTTTTATATCTGTCTTTAATTACTCGCTCTAGAACTTCCTGTTGAGCAATTACCTCCTTGAGGTGTTTGATTCTCTGGGCTTTATTTGACCTAGGTTTCTTTGATGATTCTCCTTGCTCTGTTTGACTTAATGTTTCATATTTTTGAGCACATTTTGCAGATTGTTCAGAACCCTTGATGGCAGGGCACTCATCTTTCTGTTCAGACTCTGAATCTGAGTAGGGTAAATTTAGGATGTTCTTCCCTGTACTCTGTTGTGTAGGGTGTCCTGATTCCTGCTGTATGGTCAGCTCTGTAGTCTGCTCAAAATTCAATTTCCTTTTAGAACTGTGAGGTTTTACCCCTGATACCTTGTCCTCTGAAGGTGCTGGTATGGCCCTTATTCTCCTTATGCTGCTCTGAGGAGAGGATTTCTTCTTTGATCCTGCCATCTATTCAATTGCAGTTTGATTTTGAGTCTCGAAACCTTCCTAGAACAGGAAGTGTTCCCAACTTCTCCCCTGTTGCTTTAATTCTTGTAGAATGATGAGTTTTATGAGTCCTAGATGACAAAGAGTCGACTTAATGCTCAAAGGACGAGCTCTAATTCTATTGCAGACTTTAATCAAACTGTGGTATAAAAAGTAAGGTAAATTGATTGGAATCTTGCCTGAAAAATGATCCATCAATTTAAAGTGATACATCATCAGCTTGTCATATCTACCTTCAGATGTAATATATAACTGAATACCTTTGAATAAGTGTTGCCACTCTTCGTCCAGGTATGAAACTAGCATTCCCTTGGTCCAGGCTTTGTGTTTGTATCCATCCTTCAAATAGAACTTGAAATCCTGCTTTTTAAGAGCTGTGGTTTTGAACCATTTTTGACCAGTCATAGGTAACCCTGTAGCTTCTGCAATAAACTTGTCGTCCACCTTGATTTCCACAGAACCCACCCGAGCTCTGTTGCCATCGAATGATATTGCGAAGGCCTCAGTTGTGGCTTGATGACACCCACTTTGCAACCTGTTCACGAATTCCATGCAACCTGCGTTTGAAAAATATCTTTGAACCTCGGGATGTGATTCCAGAAAAGATAGATTGCTGAGTTCTTGTTTTAACAAGAGGCCACCACGTTTTTTCACCATTTTGAAGCTCTGTCACTCGGCCACTATGATTTCTGCAACCTTTTTGGTCGAACCCTTGTTCTGTGCTGCTGAAAGAAGTCTCAGCTTCGACTCCGTGTTGGGTGAAATGCAAACCTTGAGTGTACTTTGGAAACAACCTGTGATATACCGACTTTACCTGATTTGATGGTGTCAGGCCCTCTGAACCTCATCTGTACCTGCGTCGCCGAATGCAAACTTGCCATTT
>ML801852.1:0-33029 GCA_009831015.1 Picea engelmannii
AGTTTTTTTTTTTTTTTTTTCATTTATTTATTTATTTATTTTTAATTTTTAATTTTAATTTTGTTTTTATTTTTATTTTTATTTTTCACAAGTGTTTTTCATCATTGTTATTTATAGTTTAACATTTTATGATAGAATGAACTATTTTTTTGATGTGTTAATATGTTTTTTATCATTATTAGTACTTACATGACTATGTCATGCAAGAAAGTTTCCTCCAAAGAGGAGGACAAATGATAGAAGAATCCTCTAGAGAGGAGGAGGTAGAAGAAGAAGAAAACTCTAAAGTCACTACCTCAAAAGACAATACACCTTATTCTCCCAATTCATGCTCTTTTGAATATTTGTCTCCTAATGAAATTGAAAAAAATGAGGTAATTAGTCTAGACAATGATAGAGATGACTCTTCTTCAAGTAAAAATGAAGAGGATAAGGATGAGAAAGAGGAAGAGAATGAACATGAGGATGCGGGTGATTAAGCCTCTCCTCATTTGTTCATAGTATATATTACTTATTATAGTGTGCTTGCTTTCTACCTAGACAATTATTACAACCTCATTTGAAAATATGGTTTTTGTAAAATGTTTATTAACATTAATGTTCATAACCTTTAATAGAAACTTGTTTAGAGTACTATCTATTTTTTTGTATAATATTTTTATAAATTAATATAATTTTGCTTAAAGAAAGAGTTTGTTTTGTATATTATTGTTATAAAATAATAGATATTGTCTCATTGACTCCACACTAGTTTAAAACTCATGGATATCTTCAATAAAAAACTCAAGTCAAAATTCAATTAAGTCTTCATGATCTGTCCTGACAAATAGGCACACCCACTCTAGCTCATGGAGAATTTTGACATTTCTTTAACCTTGATTTTTATCCAATGAAAAAATACAAATTCAGAGTATTTTGCACAACATAAATTTTTATGTTTCAAGTTAAAAATATGGAATTGTTGTAAGGTTTGTAATGAGTAAACACACATTCCCCAAGTTGAATAATTCAATTTGGTCTTGTAAAGAAGGTTAGTGAATCTAACCAAAATAGCATTGCTTCACTAAAATGCATGCCCATGATTTATTTCTTGGTCAATTTGAGTTATTGAAATTGAATAATGTGTATTTTATAATTCTTCACATTTATACAATTTCACATTTTTAATTTGAGCTTTGAAAGTTTTTGCGTCAGATTTCCTTCAACATGCAAAATTCCTCTTTGGTGTGCATTTTGTCAAAGTTGTGTGTAAGTGGAAAAAATAGATATGTAGGGATTTTGGTAGACCTAATGTAATAGTACATAGTCTTCGTATTGTGTAATGATGTCTTAATCCAAATTTCATACCCAAGGTGTACTTGGTTTGGCTCTAAAGTGCATTTTTGCATTGATTATAAAAATTGACAAATATTATCAATTGTTATTTTGATAGACATGGATTTCACTGTAAAAGTGTTAGGGACCTAACCTCCCTAACCCATGTTGGTGCGCGGTTATAAGGCCCTAGGTTCACTTTACTTAACCAACAAAACGATTCAGATACCGACCCTTTCGACATCACCTGTATGCAAGTGAAGTCTCACCCGAGGTGTCTATTGGGACCGCAGGAACCAAGTTTCTGCAGGGATGATGGGATGTGAGGCTATCATCATATCCATTACTATTTATCCACCCTGTGCACAATATGTTTATTCATATCTTTTGATTAGTTAACAAAATCTATTGTGCAGAACCCTTATAACATAACTTGCAACATAAATAACCCACTGTAACATTCATTGTTATTGCACATCAATCATATAGTAAACCGAGCTATACTAATCATGCATAAAAAAACATTCATGAATAACCACATCAACACAACACATAGAGACACAAATTTTAACATGGTTCACCCAATCCTTGGGCTACATCCACAATGAATGGATTCTATATTTATCTTCATGCAGTGATCACCTCAGGCCTGCACACTGCGCTTACAATAGATATAACATATCATACTATCCATATCTCCTAGCTGCTCTGCAACGCAAGCCTCTCTCTCTCTAAAAAATCTCTCCACAACCCTAAACATAGATTCTCAATCATAAGCATGCTAAACTCTTACTCTTAGGAGCCTAATATCTCTTTTTGAACAACCTATTCTTCCCAATCCATTACAAATTTATACATAGAGTTAGGGCTTAAAACTCTAATAGTTTATCCCAAAACCCTAACATGTTCTAACTATTTTCCTTCTTTTTTGCCAGCATGTTAGGGATTTTCCTTCCTTTGTGCCTACATGCTTCTTTTCCTGCTTTATCACTGAATTGTTGCTTTCTTACTTTTATTATGAACTGTTGATTTCTTTCCTTCTTTTGAGCTTGCTTTGACTTCTATTTTGACCCCGCAAAATTCTCCCTTTTCTTCTTTTGCACGCGCTCTTCAAAACTTAATTATTCAAACTTCCTATCCAACAGGCCCCCAAAACTCACCCGTGTCTCGTCTCGAGCCACTTAATCCTATTGTGTTGCGTCCTTCCATGCCTCCATGAACTTTTGGGGTCTTTCTCGTGCTATAGAGACTTCCTTCTTTACCTTGACTTCTTTCTCCAAAATCTTCTCTACTACTTGTGTAGTCAAGGTCGTGAGATTTTCCTCACCGTCTTGTGGTACTTTATTCACTGCGCCTTGCGTAGCTGCCAATGCCCCCATGATTGTGACTGCTTCATCTTACAGGGTACCAATCACTATATGAGAATCTTATGTTGTTCCCTTAGTTGTTCTATCTCATTGTATGATTGCCTATTTTCCAGAATGGTTATGCGCTCATATGGTGGCAGTGTGCTTATATTCCCCGTGGCCTTCTGTGCATTCCTTAATCTCTCCTCGACGACCTTCATCTCCGAATCCTCCATCTACTTTGTCCAAATATGTATGCTTTATTCACATAACTTCGCACACTCCTCCTCCAAACTCTTAATGCTTGCCACTGTGCTTATGGTTGTCCTTTCTCTTTGTTCCTTCTCCTCAGGTGGTGTCCCTGGTGTATTGTGCAATTCCAACTCTCTGATTTTGGTGTAGAAGCTTGGAATGACTTCATTGATTTTGGATACTTGTTCTTCTAGCGTGGCTTCTATCACGATCGACACTTCTGGAATCTCCTTGTATAATTTATGGACATCCCGTTGTATCCTTTATGCCTGTTTCTCGACCTGGTCCTTCTCCTTCGATATCCTTTCTTCCTTTTGCTTGGCCTCATCCTTCTCTTACACAACTTCCGTATAATCCTTCTGCAGTTATTCCTTATCAACGGTTTCCTTATCCAACTCCTTTGATGTTGACTCTGCGTGGAACTATATTTCCTGCACAATACCTGTCTGTTAGCCTTGAAGTGCTTCTATGGGCATCTGTGAAATGACTAAGTCTAGGTGACTTCGTACTCATGCATGCTCCTGCATTTCTAGCGTGGGGAACTCAATTTCATCTGGAAAGATCTTCAAAAATCTATGTGTTGCTTCTATCTCTATTTAGTAAGAAGTGGTGGCCCCTGTTTCCCCAGTCACACCTATTGTTGGTCCTTCACTAGGTCTCTATTTTGGCGCTATTGTTACTACCTCTACTAGCTGATGCAATGTCCTTAACTGTTCTTTCACCTTCTGGTGCAGTTCTTCTTATTTTTGTGACGATTTATGAACTTCCTCTTCTCTGACATCACTCACTTGGAAGTTGATCCTATCGATATCATCGTCCGTCAACGTGTAGATAACTGGTTCTTTATGGGTTTTCATAATTTTTTTTCGCATAGATATTGTTGTCCTTTGACCCTTGTATTTCCTCTTTTCCCCTACGTTTGGTACTATCTCTTGCGTGTCCCCTATGCCATTGCCTTGTCCATTTCCTTGGTCTTCTTCTTCATTGTCAGGGTGCTCCGTCTCTATTTTGTTCCCAGGAACCTTCTAGTCTAGTTCCCAATCTCGTATAATCAGTTGGATGTCTTCCTTTGTGATCTTGTACTTTGTCTGGACCCATTCCTCTCTCGGGTATTTCTTTGCTTGTACGTAGATGTGATGTCAGTTTTCTCGAAATCATGCAATCGGTGCATATGCCTCTACTAGGTGTGACAAAATGTGTGGTGTATCCTAGATACACCTCCTAATCCTTTCGTTGTAAAAAATGAACTCAATGTTGGTGTCTATTTGTCTTCTCTTTTTTGTCATGTACCAGAAGTTTTGATACTTAGTGGCTAAGTAGGGGTTACCTCTTAGACCCATAAACTATGCATCTTTTGGTTCATTCCATGAGGTGAATACAATCAGGATTAACAACCAGGAATAATGAAATTCCATGTCTCTATCTTGGGATTCCATGCAATTGATGAGGAATTGGGTAAGTAGAAACAATGCCTAGCTCATATATACCCCTTCGACACACTTCTCAGCAATAACTATCACACTTGTGAGCACTTGGTATTTCCTGCATTTCCTCAACAACTTGCATGCCAAGGCTTGCGTCAAAATTCTTATTGTTGGGTCACAGATACTTGGTATGTCCAACTCGCACACCCCTCTGAATATATGCAATTTATACCTCATAGACTCTGATAGAGTCCTGTCACTCTTCTTTTCTGCAAACAATAAGGTTGGATCTTCCCCCTATGTCAGTAAGTCTGTGATTCAGGAAATGAGATCTGTATCTATATAAATTGTCTTGTCCAGCCATAAGTAGCCACCATGCACACAGGTTAAAAACATCTTGACACATGCATTCATCTCGTGGCTCCTGTCGAAGTGTGGAATGTCAAACATATTAAGTATTCCAACTCATTCCAACCCCCTGGCCCATATCTTTGGCACAAGTATAGCCTGGTTCGTCACTGGGTCTATTCTCAGTTCTGAGTATTTGCCTGGCGCAAGTTCAAGGAACTTCGATGTGTCTATTATATCATGGTCTGCATATTTTAGCTTTGGAACCCTACCTAACATATCCTTATCTATGATGACCTCATCTGGGATGTTGAGTGTCACCAATAGATACTTGGTGTCCTTCTTCAATGTCACTGGTTCTGCATCCTCGATGGAATATAATCCCTAGTAAACCTTGGCTCCGTTGATAATGCTCCGAGAGTCTCCTCAACCTCTAGTGCTACTATTTCTTCTCTCATTTAGGCTTCTTTGATACGGATTTGATTGCCTTTAGTGGTGTCATCTTTGTAATCCAATTACTAGCGACAACTGCTTCGACTCTGTGTTTTTTCTCAGACTTTGCAACATGGCTCTCGACTCTCTCTTACTTGCATGCAACTCCAAAAAAAAATAATCAATGTTTGTCGAACCTCTGCAAATTTTGTGCCCCTTTTCCAGTTATCCATTCACCTTGATGCTTGAATTAACTATCAAATCCCTTAGTATTGTTCATTCAATACTTGCTTTAAAGCTGCATTAATTCCAAATCCTTCACTAGAATTTTTCCTTGATTTTCCAGGATGTCATGATCTCCATTGACTTTTTCCATTTGTGACGACGCGTCTCCGTGTTGTGCTATCATTACGACTTTTAGTCGTCATTTCCTCCCTTTAATGTTATTTAGCGGTCTTTATCCATATGCATCCTCACAATTTCTTTGTCTTTCTCGTTCATTTACTCCACAACTTTCACTTTTGCGTGTAATCTACTTGCTTGACACAGTTTCATCCATTTGCATGACACTTACATCTTCTGCGCATTTACTCTCATTGTAACTTAGTTTTTTCCTATATTTCCTCTGTTTTTTTTTATACTTTTTTCTTTCTCCTACTATAATACACTACTATAATACAAAGGTTCTTGTGTAGGTCATACTAGTGCGCGGATAGTCGGTCGTCCCTAGAGATTTTCAGCCAACTTCCATCCATCAATCCTCCAAAGACTTCACCATTCAACATTTCTAGATGCACATCACATACTTCTATCACATACTTGATCAAATATGGACCTAACCAATGCATTCTAAACTTCCTGAGGTGCTGCATGAACTTGCTGTCTTAGAGAAACACTGAGTCTCCCACTTGAAACCTTTTTTGTTTAATATGCCTATAATGCCATGATTTTTCTCTTTCCTTCTATACTTTCTGATGGAATTATGTGACAAATCGGTCTTCCTCGAGCTATAATAACCGTGACAATCTTTCCTCTACTGCGCCAGAATTTGATAGATTAGTAATCGCTGAAACAAGCAAACACGACACAATAAATTCCAACGACATTACTACTTGTTTCCCATATACCAACTTGAAATGTGTTTGTCCTGACAACTTTTTGCTTGTATTCCTATATTCCCATGATACTACATGGATCCTTAAGTCCCAATCAGCCCTTCCTATGTTGAATATCTTGGTCAGAGCATTCTCTAAAATTTTATTGAAGTTTTCAACTGTCCCATTTTCTCGTGAGTGATATGGCGTGCTCTTCTGATGGTGAATTTGAAACTCCTTAGTTAATGTTGCAATCATTTTATTCAAGAATTGTGTCCCTTGATCACTCAGTAAAATGCGTGGACACCCAAATCTTATCACTATATTATCAAACAAAAATCGTGCAATAGTTTTCATGCCGCAGTTTGTGACTTTTGCCGCTTCATCCCATTTGGTCAAATATTCTGTCGCAGTGATTATATACCTAGCTCCTGATCTCCTGGATGATGGATTGATCGGTCCAACAAAGTCTATTTCCCATTTCTCAAAAGCCTGTAGTGTAACATGTGGATGCAATGGCATCCCATCCCTTCTGGATGGCTTTACAACCCTTTGAAAAACATCACATGCCTAAAAATATTCCTTAACATCCTTGTGAAGTGTAGGCCACGAGACCCTTGTGCACACAATATTTTTCCTAGTCTCTTTACCTGCGTAGTGTCCCCCTGCAATATCTTCATGCGCTTCTTCTAGTATCATTGGCCTTTCATTCTCTAACAAACATCATCTTAATATCCCATTTGCACCTAACTTGTTTAAGTTTCCTGCAATTAGTTGATAGTCCGTTGCCTTAACCACTAACTGTTTCTTTTGTGAAACTGTCATGTCTGATGGAGCCATTCTTGTACTTAATAATTTCACAATGTATGCGAAGTAGTCATCCACCATTCAAACTGCAAATAAATGCGCATCCGATAAACTATCATATAGGTTCCATACATCCTCGCCTGATAAAATAAATGATAAGTGGTTCAGTCTTGCATTCAATTTTCTTGGCTTAACGATGAATTCAAAGTCATATTCTTGGAACAAAATTACCCATCTGCAAATTCCCCCCCTAACACTAGCTTATTCACTAAGCATATTAGTGCAGAATGGTCTGTATACATCTTGAAACGAGAACCCAACAAATAGTGTCTGAACTTATGCAATGCACACACCATTTCCAACCCTTCTCGTTCTGTTGTAGTGTAGTTATTTTCTACTATGGACAATTTCCTTCTTGCAAATGAAATTGGATGGTCTAACTCTCCTTCTCCAGGCTGGGATAATACTGCTCCCAAAGCTATGGACGATGCATCCACATGAACATGAACTTCCTTCTTCTAATCTGGGAATATCAAAATTGGCACAGTCACTAACTTCTACTTTAATGTGTCCAAAACTTTCTAGTAGTCCTCATTCCATTGTAATTTAACTTCTTTCTTCAACAACTTCTCCATTGGTGCTGTAATCTGTGCATATCCCTTAATGAACATCTTGTATTATCCTGTATGGCCCAAGGTTTCTCTTAACTGTCTTACTGATGTAGGTCGTTGTATGTCCAAAATCACTGCAATCTTGGGAGGATCCACTAGTAAGCCTTGTTTACATACCACATGCCCCAACAAAATTCCAAAATGTGTACAAAAAATACATTTTTCAAGTTCAACACAATATGACATTGTTTACACCTATCCAACACTAATCTTAGTACTTTTATATGATTCTTTAAGAGACTAAAGACAACCCATTCATATAAATAAACTTCAAGGAACTTATGAATAAATTCTTTAAAGGCTGCGACCACTACTCTTGAGAGAATTGCAGGTGCATTCTTTAGCCCAAAAGGCATCACTATGTATTGGTAGCTTCCCCATTCTGTTACAAAGGTAGTCTTATTTTTGTCTTCCTGCACAATATTTATCTGGTGATATCTTGAGAATCCATCTGTGAAGGAATAAGCCTCCTTCCCCCCTACATTCTCTAGCACTTCATCTTTAAAAGGTGTCGGAAATGGATCATGAAGACATGCATCATTTAACTTTCTTAGGTCTACACAAATTCTGATTCCCCCTATTTTCTTATCTTGTACTACAATTGGACTTATCCATTTTTATTCCACCACAGGTTCAATAATTCCCACTTCTAACATTCTATCTATCTCTGCCTTTACCTTCTCTTTATACTCCGGATTCAGTCTATAGGGTCTCTGTCTTACTTTCTTAGCATTTAGTTTCAAAGGGATATTCATTTCTCCTAGCTCACCAACTATCCCTTTCATTTCATAAAACGTGGTTGGGAATAGATCCTGATACTCGGGCATTAATTATGCAATTTTTTCCATAGTTTCATCATTCTAGTAGTCTCATATCTGTGCAAACTTTGGATTCTCTTTTGTCTCAATATTTACCTTACACCTCCTTAGTGGTTGTGCAAACACAAAAAATTCAAGATCTAGACCTTCCACTGCGTGTTTCCCCTCAGTTTCAGGTATTTGTATATTTCTTGGATCCTCCTTGTATTGATATTCTTGAGACACATTATAACATTCTAGTAGTTCATGAACTACCATAGAATTTCTATGCGCACTACACATAGGTACTACCTCCATCATCTCTCTATGGTATGCAAAGATGCATCTATCAATGGAGATTCATCTTCAAAAGTAAATGTTATCTTAAACCTTTGAATTAGCTTGTCCCAGTTCGTTGTTTCTCTATTCATTTATAGTTCCAAGTACTTGTTCTTAGGTTTCATTTCCAATGTATGTATGAACCTATGCGTTCATTGCTTCGGTATTGAACTCCATATGTTTATGCACTACGCAATATGATCTACATGGTTACTTACTCTTGCATATTTATACACAATATACTCAACCTTGGTACCAAATCTTTTACACTCGTGCTAGTCTTCTATTCCATATTTATGCGCAACCCATCATCTGGCTGGAGTGGTTTTCAGGACAACATCTAATGCCAACAATCTTTGTTGTTCGAGTATTTGTAATTTAAACGCCCTTACAAAATAACTTATATTAGTCAAACCATCATACTTGGGTGGGTCACAAAACTTTGTTCCAATCTAGCGCAATGATAGAGTAATGCGGGAACATCGTCTGGTTGATACTATTGACAAAGTGTCCTTATACACATAATTTTATTAACAAGGAAAAAGTGATTACAATCTGAAGTGAGGAATCATAATCAAATTGTTAGCCTCACTTGAAGAAGAAGCTTGTTTATATAGCTCAACTAAAAACTAAAAACTAGGAGAACAACCAATCACATAATCAAATGAGTATGATAGGTGTCCTTTACATAGAAGCTAGGTGTCCTTATCCTAACAAACTAGAATAAATTAATTTCTAAAAAAATTTATACTAGAAAATACTTAGACTATAGAACTTTAGGACTATGAGGCTAACAATCCCCCCTTTAATCTGAAAGTTCATTTTTACAAATACCAAGTTCATCTATGATCTTAGTGAACTTTATTTTACCAATAGGTTTGGTAAACATATCTGAAGTTTGATCTTTAGACGGACATAATTGAGGCTTGATGATGTCTTTGATGATGAGCGATCTCATGAAATGGTACTTGGTGTCGACATGTTTAGTATTTGAATGAAATACTGGATTCTTGGCCATCTTTATTGTTGATTGATTGTCGATCAATAAAGTAGTTGGTGATTTCTAAGTTTCACCAAGATCCTGTAAAATTCTGCGTAGCCATACATTCTCACAAGCTGCTTCCCAAGCTGATATGAACTCTGCCTCTGCTGAAGAATTGACAATTGTTGTCTTCTTTTTGCAATTCCAAGATACTATTGCTGAATCCATATTCATTAAATAACCTGAAGTGGATGTTCTATCATCAATGTCACCTACAAAATCAACATCTGAAGTTCCTTTTGTAGAGAAGACCAAAATATTTTGTACCTTGAATGTATCTTAGTACCATTTTTGCTGAATTCCAGTGACTTTCCCTTGGTTCCTACATAAAACTAGAAATTATAGTGACTGAATATGAAAAATATGGCCGAGTATTTGTCAAATAAATTGGACTTCCAACCAATTTCCTGTACTTTGTACTGTTTACCAATTCTCCCCCTTCAAATTTTGAAAGTTTCAATTTCTGCTGCATGGGGATAAGATAAGGTTTACAATATTCCATGCCAAATTTATTTAACAATTCAGTGGCATACTTGTTTTGACTAAGGAATATTTGGTTATGATGTTGAGATACTTCAACTCCAAGATAATAATGAAGTGTCCCTAAATCAATCATTTTGAACCCTGCTTTAAGTTCTTCCGTAACTTGTTTGATGTGAGCTTCATTATTTCCTATTATGATTAAGTCATCAACATAGAGTACAAGTATCACCATGTGCTTAGATTTCATTCGAAAATATAATGTATCATCTGATTCACTTCACTGAAAACCCACCTTTCGTAGGTACTCATCCACTTTTGCATACCAAGCTCGAGGAGCTTGTTTCAAGCCATATAAAGCCTTCACAAGTTTGCAAACTTTATGTTCTTGTTCTTTAGCTTCAAACCCTTGTGGTTGATTCATGAAAATATCTTCCTTTAGATCATCATTCATGAAGGCACTTTTGACATCCATTTGATGTAATTTCCAACCATTATGTGCAACCAAATTGATAACCATTCTGATAGCATTCCATTTAGTTGTGGGTGCAAAAGTTTTTTCATAATCAATTCCTTCCTGTTGAGCAAAACCTTTAGCAACAAGTCTTTCTTTGTACTTGTCAATTTTACCATTGGGCTTGTACTTTACTCGATAAACCCATTTACGACCGATGGGCTTAACATCATGTGGACAATCAACTAAGTTCCAAGTCCCATTTGCAAGTATTGAATCATATTCATTAATCATTGCTTCCTTCCATTCTTTATGTTCAATTACTTCAACAAAAGAAGTAGGTTCAATGGAAGCATGAGAAAAAATTGCTTCTTCTCTTGAAGATCCCCTAGTTTTTGTTTTGTTAATTTTATCTGAATGGACATCTTTGAGAAGTTGTTCGGCCCACTTTGGCTTCTTATGTTGAGAGGATTGTGGATCTGAATCACCATTATTATTGAAAATATGATTTTCAAAAAATGAGGCTCTTCTTTCTTCTGAAATATCTGAGGTTGGAAAAGATTATTTTGAAGATTCAGTATCAAAAGAGTCTTTTGTAGTTTCATTATCAGATGAATCAAAAGAACTTTTTGATAAAGAGAAGTCTTCTGGAGAAACAAAGTCTTTTTCAAACCAAAATGTTTGCTTTGACTTTTTCAACTTACCCTTAATGTTTTTCTTCTCTAAACAACTAAGGAGATGATTAATCTCATCTAAACTGTTACTTTCAGTTTCATAAAAGATTACATCTCTACTGACAATGAATTTTCCATCTGAAAGCAACCTCTACCCTTTCTTTTCATGAGAGTATTCAATGAAGGTACACTTCATACTTCGATTTTCTAATTTAGTCCTCTTTTCCTTGGGAACTAAAGCATAACATGTTAAGCCAAAAACCCTAAGATGATTTACCTTGGGTTTAAAACCGTACCAAGCTTCACAAGGTTTTTTTCCATCTAAAGTTGATGCAGGTGATCGATTTATGAGATAAACTGTAGTATGGAATGCTTCAACCCAATATTTTGTGCTCAACCCTTTAAACTGCATCATAGATCTTTCCATGCCCATGAGAGTTATGTTCATCCTTTCAGTAAATCCATTTTGCTGTGGAGTATAGGAATTCTTTAGTTGCCTCTTGATTCCATTGTCTCGACAATAATCATTGAATTCAGTTGAAGTGAATTCACCTCCATTATCTATTCTCAAAGGTGCAACCTTTTCTCTTGTTTCATTTTCAACCATGTGTTGAAAATTTTTAAACTTTTCAAAAGCTTCAGACTATGCCTTTAAAAGTTATACCCATGTCATTCTAGTGTAGTCATCAATGAAAAATATAAAGTATCGACATCCACCGAAATAAGATTCCATTGGACCACATATATCACTGTGAATCAACTCCAAATACTTTGTTTCTTGCCATGAGATGGTTGGAAAATCTTTTCGCTTTTGCTTGCCAAAAATACAAGCTTCACACTTGGAATTTTCTTTCTTGAAAGTTGGAAAACCCTTTACCAAATCTTGGGACATAAGTTTCAATAGACTATCAAAGTTTAAGTGACCAAATCGAAAATGCCATAATCTAAATGAAGACATTTTAGAATTCACCGTTGCTTCAAACTCTTCCTTTCTTTGGATAACTTTCCCATTCATTCTTAGTAATTTCCCATCTTCATATCCTGTCATTATTCTTTTCAAGTTATCATTCTTTGACTTAATCTTCACCAAACCATATTGCATGACGATTTGATGTCCAACTTGTCTGATTGTGACTAAGGATAACAATTGTTTCTCAAAAGTTGGTACATACCAAACATTTAAAATCCATTTTCACTGAACTTTTTCCTTGAGGTATATGAGTTGTATCATCAACTAAATAAATAGGATTTAGTTGAACATCTTTATAATTCCAAAAATAATCTCCGCAATAAGTCATATGCTGAGTAGCCCTTGTGTCCAATATCCAATCATTTTCAAATAAATCTTCTTGCTAAACTGCTGTAAAAACATATTCATTTTGATCATCCTGTTAATATTGATCCTCTGCATATTGAGATGATTGTTGAGAATTTGAATTTGATGTCTGCTTAAACTTTGGAAATTGATCATTGCTTGTAAGACAATTTGATGCATAATGACCCATCTTTAAACATATTTTACATCTCACTTGACTGAAATTTCTGCCTCTTCTTGACTATGCTTTATTATTGGGAGGATTACTTTGAAAATTTGGTTGATTAAAATTTCTACGACCTCTACCTTAACCATGACCTCTACCATGACCTCTGCCATGACCTCGATTATAAGACTGATTCTGAAAATTTCCAAAATTTGATTTTCCTCTTCCTTTAGAACTTTTATCTTTAGTGAAAAGAAGATCTTCTCCTAATTGTTTTTGTTTTCCAAAAGATTTACTATGTCGAGCCAGTAATTCACTAAGTGAATCAAAAGTCACACTTGATAACGTATCAATTATTTTCAAAGTCTCAAGAAAATGCTTATAATATTGAGGCAAACCATTTATCACAATGGAGACTAGAAAACTACCTTCAAGTTTAGGAAAATCGCCTTTAATGATTTCCTGATGAATGTTCTTAATTCTTGAAATATATTCTAATACATCACCATTATCTGCTAATATTTTCTTAAGAAATTTCATTTGTAGATCAACTCTATGAGATGCAATAGGAGTATCAAAAATCTTTTTGAATAGATTCCAAGCAGACCATGCATCTTTGGAATTCTCAATATGAACAAACATGTGTTCAGTTACAGACGAGCGCAACAAAGCAAGTGATTTTTCATATTTTAAATGCCATTTTGTTAAATAAGTAGCGTCATTTGGCTTAGTTGGAGCAGTATCACCATCATAGATATCATGCCATAATTCATTATAAATCAAAGTGTTATGCACGTGCCGACTCCAAGATTTTTAATTCTTGGGTCCGTATAACTTATTTGATTCAGTGAATAGATTGATTAATTTAGACATGATGATAGATTGTTTTATTGCAAGATTGCATGTTTAATGATCAAACCACCAAACTGAATAATCCACAAAACACCAAAATAAGAGACACAAGGCACCAAAAGGAAAGAGTACACAATCCACGCAAAAAGATCACTTTTAAGGGCTTGGCCTTGACCCTTTAAAAGTCTCGTTGGAAAAAGAATTTGAGAGAGTATTTTACTGAACTCTTATCAACTTCTGAGCTTCAAGGTTACAATCAAATAGTTCAAAAAGTAAATTGATCCTTTTACAAGATATATAGCCTTTTACAAATAACTAAATGTGCCCCACCTTGAAATCAAATTCTCTCATCAATTTTTGTAAGTAAAAACATGAAAATATCATAAATATCAGTTTGCTTTAATTCCAGTCAAAGCCTCACGAATTTTTATTCGAGTTAACTACCATTGTTTTAGACGTGTATTGCATTGTGTATAACTTCAAAGTAAAAAAATAATTCTACAAATGCAAATCTTAGAAAGCCTGTTTTCACAAAGGTTGACCAACTGACACCTGGGTCATCTAGGAACAATTTGGTTGTGAAAGAGCTGAGTGCATGAAACTGGGGTCATGAATAATATGAGAGGCAGAGAGAAGTAGTCGATAGTCGAAGAGGTCATTCATTCGCCATTATGTGAGGCAAAGAGAAGTAGTTGACAGTCGAAGAGGTCATTCATTTGTCATTTTGTGAGGCAGAGAGAAGTATTCAGCAGTCGAAGAGGTCATTCATTTGCCATCAAGATGCAAAACAAATAAGGACAGAATATCGATCTTTACATTCCAAGGAAATTTTCTGCAACCAATCGACTGATAACTTCAAAGAACCATGCATCGGTGCAATTGAATATCGAGCATCTGGATGAGAACTGAATATACACGGGCCAGTTCACACCCTTTTCTCTCTTAGGATTTGGCTGAGCACAAGGGGGGCATATCCGTTGAACAAAGCATCAAAGAGAATAACATGGAGAGGTTTCTATCCACTGAAATCTGGTTAAAACCTGTCACAAAGTTGTATCGGATCTGATAAATGTGGGATGTATCCATCAGGTTTGATCTATTCCCTTCAGGGCCATTATGGTGAGCACATTCTTTATCCATCACAGTGCAACTCAAGGTGTTTTCACAGTCTAGAAGTTTCGCGCACCCAAAGAATGTAAGTGAATGTCAGTTCCTTGGAGGAGGGATTACAATGTCTCACAAATTGTTCTGTCATTGGATGCAAAGGAAAGATAGGTCTGATCGAGAACAATTCGAAGCTGAAGCACTATATGTGATGACTGTACATCGAGTCTTTCAATTCTATTTGCAATACAAATGGAAAATTGCAGATCACAGAGAAGGATAAATGGTAGAGGTGGAGTTCCACGAGATCGCTGGTGGGTGCATCTCAAATCGTTGTAAAGGATCGTAGATTTTCAAGTTGCCACGCTATCGTGGTGTTTATTACTCATAAATTGTAGAGAGCAAAAATATTTTGATAAATACCAATTATTTCTAGATCTAAAACAACAGATTCAAAAAATGATAGTGCTCTTTTTATATAAAAAAAATGTACTGATAATTGCCAGATTTATACACAGATCTGAAGCAATTTTACAAAAAAAGAGCCCTTTTAAAAAATAAAACGATGGAACTGTGAGATCTAAAATCTTCCTAGATCTCTTAGATTTACATAAAAGAGAGCAACTATTAATCAAATCTACAATCTTTTAAATTGCAGATCTATAAAATTTACAACTGAAAATGATGATTCAATTAAATATCTAAAAACCGATTGCTGCAATCACTATAACTTTTTCCTTATTTTAAAACAACAACATATTACCTCAATATCATTTCTCTTGAGTTTGAAGAGATCTGGGTTGATGTCAAGGAGTCTTCCTTGCTTCCTCAATCCATCACCAATTATCTTCCATCACAATTTCACCATGGATCTGATACATTGTTGACAAAGTGTCCTTAGACACAATTTTATTAATAAGGAAAAAGCGATTACAATCCGAAGTGAGGACTCATAATCAAATTGTTAACCTCACTTGAAGAAGGAGCTTGTTTATATAGCTCAACTCTAAAATAAAAACTAGGAGAACAACCAATCACATGAGTATGATAGGTGTGCTTCACATAGAAGCTAGGTGTCCTTATCCTAACATACTAGAATAAACTAATTTCTAAAAAATATTATACTAGAAAATACTTAGACTATAGAACTTTAGGATTATGAGGCTAACAAATACTTCATGCATCCTTTGCTACCAATGTTCCAGTCCGTCCTCTGAATATGATGGACATGACTTAATGCTTCTTCAAATCAGGGCACCATCTGTAGTCGAATTAACGTAGTCATCCATTCACATAGTCATATTACATAGGTTATCAATTTCATTTCCTTTTGCTGGCTCTATGTACCTCTTTTATTTTGTCGGATCCAATGGTGTAGTGACCTTCAAGTCCCCTACTTCAAATATCATTTCCCTTTTCTTCAGATTAATAATTGCCTGATTGTCAAAGGTCCATTCAAGCCCCATTAACCCTGGGTATGGCTAACCATTATTCACAATCTCAATGACTTCGAAATCTGCTACACTGCGAACTCCATCTATATTCACAGGTACCCCCAACAACTGACCAATTGACACTATTTTGTGTTGGTTTTCCAATCTTCACTGGACAAGAGACCAAATCAACTTTAGCTTCTCCATCATTTCCCATGTTTTCTTTGAAAAAAAATTTACATCAAAACCCAAGTCCAAAATGAATTGGTCCATGTCATAATCCCCAATGTGCGCACTTAACCTAAACTCCTCGCTCGTCCTCTTTTTACGCAATACCTGATTCACTACCCTCTGCGTGGTAGGAAGATCCCTTTCTTGCGTGCAATTATCAATCATTTCGTGCAATGCATTTAATGCAATTTCATCTTTCATCAATGCTAAACAACTTTTCAGAAATTATTTCCAAGGCCTTAACTTTTCAAGGGGCCTTTCCGGGGTAGTACAATCATAGATCAAAGGCATGTCAACCATAGAGATTGCAGATGATGTTGATGTTATCCAATCTGGTCCTAGTATCTCATTCCATGTATACTGATATGCCTCCTTTTTTCTTGCTATGGGTTAAATGTCGGCATAGGTCCTGTTGATTTCCTCACCCATTTCTCACTCTGTCTCCCTCCTTTTATCGTGTCAGCTCTTGTCTTAGCTCCTCCGTGCATGAAAACTGTTGTTTTGGGTCCTTCGTTGTTAGAAATGTAACTCAGGAGGTCACACCGTGATTTTGTGATGTTTTACTTGGTGGGGACCATTTTGACTTTCCTAAAGTGTTTTATAATATAAAAGTGACTTTATGTTTTTTAATGACTTAAGTGAAAAGTTAAGTTGTGGGTCCCAAAAATATTTGTGAGCATTTAATAATAAAGTGTATTATTAAATGCGCATTTAATGTGAGCCTTTAGATATGATTGATCTCAGCCATTGATGAGTTAGTTGAGATTAGTTAGTTAGGGTTTTGGGAAGAGGAAAAATATAAAGATATATCTAGGGAAAGAGAGAAAACATTATTATTGAAGTAACATTGTCATTAATTGAAGAGAGAGAAATTAATGAGTTGGAGAAAGGTAGAGCAAGAGCAACATTTCAAGCACGATTTCCAAGAGAGAATTCTATACAACATGAGCATTTAATTTCTGGGCCATACTATTGTATACATAGTTGGAGGGAACATTTATTACCTCTGGGCCGTAAAATGATTTCCAACACTCAAATCGAGGTTAATACAGTTATTAATGAAGGTTGTACAATTTCAGATTGCAAGCACACATTTCTAGACTGATTTTTGTGCATTTATTGCTGGTCTGGATTGTCCGTAAAATGTATGAAATTGACATAAAGAGAGAAATAACAATCCGTATAGTTTCTAGAGACAAATGTTGGTCATATGATGATATAAATACAAGTTGAATGATTGTAATTTATACTTGAAATAAAATATTTTCTGTCTTTGGGTTTCCTCACAGTTCATGAGGATTTTCCCTAGCTTATGCCTAATTTCTTGTGTCAACTGCTTACAGTAGGATCTACTTGGTTGATTGGTGCTTTCATTTCAGTTTCAGTTTGATTCCAGTTCATTAAATGCATGTGGTGTAATTGGGTCATTAATAACTCAGATTAAATGCAAAGTCAAGTATTTCAGCCAAGTGTTTGACTAAAGGTTTAAGTGAAGTTTTGTTTTTTGTCATATAAAATATACATGGTATCAGAGCCTAGGGTTATGTAAGTGAAGTTGAAAGGAGAAAGAGAGAGTTAGGGATTGTTTTTTTGTGATTTTGATTGGTTTATTTTAAGAAAGAAAAGTTAAAGAAATAATGGCTTTATGTATAAGGTTTGAGGACAAATTAAATGGCACATCTAATTACCTTCAATGGAAAGTTAGAATTAAAATAGTTCTAAAGGAGAATAAGATCTGGAATTTTGTCAATACAATTGTTGTTGTACCCACAAATAACCCAATTTCCCTAGACCTTCATGAGATAAAGGAGGCTAAGGCACAAAGAATCTTGCTAGATGGCGTGAAAGACCACCTTATCCCACACTTGGCTGAGAAACCAACAACCCAAGTGATGTGGGACACTTTGAAAAATTTGTTTGAAGCCAAAAATGAGAATAGAAAGATGGCCCTGAAAGACAAGCTGTATGAGGTTAGAATGACCAAGGAGGATAATGTAGCTACCTACTTGACCAGATTGGCTCAAGTGAAAGATGAGCTAGCTGTTGTAGGTGAGGTCATCTCTGACTCAGAAATGGTGAGGATAGCTCTTAAGGGGTTTACCAAAGAGTGGGAGGTTTTTGTAAAATGTGTGGTGGGTAGAGAGAAGTTGCCAGACTGGACTAGATTATGGGATGAATTTACCCAGGAGAGATATGGGAGGGGTTTCAAGGTAAATTCAAGACAGATATTGATATTGATGAAAATGCAACCTTTGCTGTAAAAATCAAAGGTAAGAAGAAGAAATACTTGAGTAAGATTCGTTGCTATGTTTGCAACAAACTTGGACATTTTTCAAGCCATTGTCTTGATTGAAAGAAGGAGAAGAAGGATGAAAGTTGTGCAGATCAATTGTTGTAGATGAATTCTGAAAAGAATTTGAGAAATAACTTTGTCTTCTGTCTCTTGAATCAAGCATGGGAAGCTCATAAAGGTTTGCAGATTCTTGGATCAATGATAGTGGTGCATCCAAACACATGACTGGCATGTGGGGTGACTTTATGAGTATCAATGAGATTGGTCTTGGTTGCAATATTATGACCGACATTAATCGAGTAGTCAGAGGGGTTGGAATAATCAGGTTTCAACTTGAATTTGGTGAGCTCTTCACTTTGGAAGGGGTTATGTTTGTCCCATGGATTCTAATAAATTTAATTTCTATTTCATCCCTAGAAGATTTGAGATGGAGGACGTTGTTTAGTTCTGGACATGTGTTCTTGTATCCTGTAGGAGTACAACCGGTTGAAGCAATGTTGCTCGGTGATCGTAAAGAGAGATTGTACTTGGTTCGAGGAATGACTATGTATAGTAGTTCTAGATGGTTGTCAACATCTGGAATTGAAGATGAGTAGTTGGCTCAAGAAAGTGTTGCAGAGGGAGTGCATGAAGAAGATTAACCCTTGGATTCAGGAGAACAAGAAGGTTCTCTTGAAAGCACTGGAAGGAGACTCAACCAACATAGAGAGAATGAGCAGGATCCAGAGTTTCGAGTTGTCTTCCAACATCAACTTCGAGAGCCAAAGGGAGTTCTTGAAAGTGGTCAAGATTATAGTGTCGGGACCTTCCTCATTAAGAGAGAGTGTAAGAAATGTAACTCAGAAAGTCACACCATGATTTTGTGATGTTTTACACGGCGGGGACCATTTTGACTTTCCTAAAGTGTTTTATAATACAAAAGTGACTTTATATTATAAAAGTGAATTTATGTTTTTTAATGACTTAAGTGAAAAGTTAAGTTGTGGGTCCCAAAAATATTTGTGAGCATTTAATAATAAAGTGTATTATTAAATGAGCATTTAATGTGAGGCTTTAGATATGATTGATCTCAGCCATTGATGAGTTAGTTGAGATTAGTTAGTTAGGGTTTTGGGAAGAGGAAAAATATAAAAATACATCTAGGGAAAGAGAGAAAACATTATTATTGAAGTCACATTGTTATTAATTGAAGAGAGAGAGAGAGAGATTAATGATTTGGAGAAAGGTAGAGGAAGAGCAATATTTCAAGCATGCTTTCCAAGAGAAAATTCCTTACAGCATGAGCATTTAATTTATGGGCCGTACTGTTGTATACACAGTTGGAGGGAACATTTATTACTTCTGGTCCGTAAATTGATTTCCAACACGCAAACCAAGGTTAATACAATTATTAATGAAGGTCGTACAATTTCATATTGCAAGCTTTCATTTCTAGACTGATTTCTGTGCATTTAATGTTGGTCTGGACAATCCATACAATGTACATAATTGAACAAAAGGGAGCAGTAATAGTCTGTATAGTTTCTAAAGACAAATGATGGTCAGATGATGAGATAAGTACAACTTGAATGATTGTAATTTGTACTTTAAATAAAATATTTTCTCTATTTTTGGGTTGCCTCATAGTTCATGAGGATTTTCTCTGGATTATGCCTAATTTCTTGTGTCAATTGCTTACAGTAGGATCTACTTGGTTGATTGGTACTTTCATTTCAGTTTCAGTTTGATTCCAATTCATTAAATTCATGTGGTGTAATTGGTTCATTAATAACTCCTATTAAATGCAAAGTCAAGTATTTCAACCAAGTGTTTGACGAAAGGTTTAAGTGAAGTTTTGTTTTTTTTCATAGAAAATAGACATCCATCACATATCTCTACTGATATCTTCTGTATGTTCTGATTCCCTCTTTCTTTCCACTTCATAAGTAATTGAGGACAATATTATGTCGCATGATATGATGCTCTACAATACGTACAGGTTGTACAAGAATTCAGGTAGTCATGAGCTAAGTGTCCTGAT
Source organism: Picea engelmannii (assembly GCA_009831015.1). NCBI lineage: Eukaryota > Viridiplantae > Streptophyta > Pinopsida > Pinales > Pinaceae > Picea > Picea engelmannii. The sequence goes on from ML801852.1 coordinate 20,889, forward strand.
TGATTACAATTGTAGAAAATTATTGGGCCTCTATGTCCTTTGCCAAAACTTCCTCTGTCTTGATCTCTACCAAACCCTCCTCGTTTTCCTAGATTAAAGCCTCTTTAGTTATTATAATTTGGACCACCTCCTTCTGTCGTGACATTTTCCTCTTGATTCTATACATATCTGAAGTGCGCTCTCTCATTAGATCAAATGCGCAACAATCCTTCTCTTCATGCCCTACTGATTTGCAAAAGTTACAAAATAAATTCCTTGGTGCACTCTGGTATTTCTACAGTAATGGACAATCATGCGGATAATGTCCCCATTTCTTGTATATTTCATAGTACCCTCTTCCTAGTAATGGGTTCGGTTCTCCAGTTTCCAAATACTGCACAAAGGGACATTCGTCCTTATGGTGGCCTTCAATCCTACACTTGACACACCAAATTTTTTCCTGCTTCTCCTTTCCTTTCATTATTTCTACCAATTGAATTGTCAAGGAAACTAACTGTATCTGGACTTGAGCCATCCCCCTTCCATCCTCTACGAGAGATTCTTTCAAATTCATTGCAATATCCAAAGCTTTAGGCTACGACACAACCTTCTATTGTATCAACGGGAAGGAAATGTGTGGCAATAGTCCTATAATAAAACATTCTCTCTGCTATTGATTAGGAATTTGAAATGTAAACCTACCCATCAAGTCCTTAAGTATTTGATCATAGTCCCACACTGACTCAGTCTGTACTTGTTTGATTTCCTTCAATACTGTGTTGTACTACGATTCAAGATTCGACTTCTTGAACTCTTTCTATAATGCTTGTCAAATTTATGCCAATGTTCTTTCTTGGCGTGATGGTGTAGTACTATGCAATTTCATGTACCATACTAATGTGCGGCCTCTAAACGTGGTTTCCAACTGCACAATATTTGTAGCCTCATCTTATACATTCTTTGCAGCCCAAATTGTCTCACATACAAATAGATATTGTTCTGGGTCCTTCGATCCAACTCCCTCAAACTCCAACATTCTCAATGTATTGTCTAACCTTGCCATGGTGTTTTGCATAGTAACTCCTCCTAGAGATGTTGGTTGACTAACTCAACGCACTGCTTCTACTGCTATGGCTACTACTACTACTATGTCTTCCTTTGCTAATTATAAGTTCTTTCGACAAATTCTCAAATGTTACCTCAAATGTAGGTGACACACATGGGGTCATGGAATCGACATAGGATCCAACCTGAGTAGGACTTAACAAATATTCTATTATAGGAATGAACTGAGAATCCTCTTCTTGTCCTTCTGTGTTGATGTTTTACTTATACAACTAGAAGTTACAATTTTTCTTTATTATTACAATCATTTATGAAATTAGCTGCATAAATAAGATCATTGAAAGAAAGGAAATCACATAAACAATATAGACACATAGATTATCTTGGGAAACCCTCATGGGGAAGAAAACGCAACAAAAACTTCCTCAATATAGATATACCAAAAACAAAGAAGAATATCCTCCTCTACTCCTTCACTAGGAAAGAGTAGTGCACTACTTAACTAAGAGACACCAATACATAGACCAAGAACCCTCCTTGACGTCACACCTAACTACAATAGGTTCTCCTCCAAGACTTGTGCACTGCAGAGCTAGTTGGTGTGTGTGTCCAAATGAGGCACTAGCCTCCCTTATAAATAGTGGTCTGGCTAGCCTAAAATTAGGTCTAGGCGGATCTGTCACTTTACCCTCTTAATTTACATTTAATTGTCAAGACACAATAGGGATGACTTTTACAAAGGCACAATAGGGCCTAATTAACAAATAAATATAACAATATTATTCAACACTCCTTAGGTAGAATATTCTTCGAAGTTACAATATTTCAACACTCCCCCTTAACAAGAACAATATTCTACTGACAACATCAATAACAATTGATTGGACTCAATACAACATCAAGAGGAGGAGACATCTTCATCAACATATGGAACATTGTCTATCATATCTATAAATTATCGAAATTGTTTCTCATCATCAACATTAGTAGAAATTGGGCATCATCATCATCTGCATTGTGGAGCTAGAGTAACATCATCATCATCATCAAAAATATGAAGCTGTATCATCAACATCAACAACACGAAGTTGGAACAACAACATCAATGTCAACAAAATGAGACAGGAGAATCATCATCATCATCATCATCATCATAACCAACAACAAAAACAACAATGGGCACTCTAACAGACCATCCATTTGTACCTTACGAGATCTTCCCAGGGATAATAAAATCCCCTAGGATATAAATCCTAACGATCTACCACACGACTAACCACAACAAGTATATACATACATAGGCACTCTGATAGACCACCCATCCAGACCTTACGAGAGTTGTCCAGGGATGATCAATCCCCTAGGATATAAATCCTAATGAGCTTCCCTACTGGTGGTCATGATACCATAACATCATCAATGTCACTCCCCCTTTCGAGGAAAGTCCTTTAGAACTACACCAAGCTTGTCTCGGAAGTACTCAAACTTCACATGAGACAAAGGCTTATTCAACACATCTTCTACCTGTTCATCTGTGCCAACATACTGGCTTCACAACTGGCGGAGCATGCTGCAATGTACTTCGATTCTGATGTACTGAGAGCAATACTGGATTGCTTCCCTCTTTTCCATGAAGTCATGGCTGACCCTAAACTGAAAGAACATCCTGAAGTGCTTTTTCTGTCTAAAGCACTTCCGACCCTATCTGAATTAGTATAGCCATATTCTTTGGAGTTACAATCTCCAGTATAATAGAGGCCATAGTCCAATGTACCCTTAAGGTATCTCATCACATGCTTTGTAGCTACAAGGTGAACACGTCTGGGCTCCACCAGATACTGACTCAAGGTGTTCACAACACAGCATATATCTGGTCTGATATTCGTTAGATACATCAATGAACCAATCACATGTCTATATAGAGTAACATCAATTATTTCTGACAAAGTATCAACCAATAACTTTAGATTCGTCTCCGTAGGAGTGGAAATGGCTTTATAGTCCATAATGTCAAATCTCTTCAGAATTTCCACAACATACTTTCCTTGATTAAGGAAAATCTCTTCTAGGTCTGCCATACTTCAATACCTAAGAAATAGTGCATCGAGCCTAGGTCATTCATTTCAAATTCAATGGCAAGCTTCTTCTTTCAATTTGTGATGATATTTTCTTCATCTGTCAAGAATAAGTCATCCACATATAGAAATAATATAACTGGTCCATCATTCTCAATCTTGAAGTAAAGGTTATGATCAAATTTACTCTTGGTAAATCCCAAGCTCATCAGAAAACTATCTATCCTGCCATACCAAGCTCTTGGATATTGCTTCAACTTTCATACATGAGTCTTCTTGTCCTATATTTCGAAACCAAATTTTCACATCACATTGTACCAACCTGGTACACTTGCTCATCTGAAAATCAATCTGCATAATCATGTGTTGGTTCTATGTTCTTTCTGTAAAACACTATTTGTCTCACTGCTTGAGAGTATTTCCTCTACTTTTTCTGCAATTGTTCCTTCTGAAACTGGGACTCTGCACCTACAACTGCTATTTCTAAAGCTCAGAATGACTTCTCTATTCTCACTGTAACTGCTGAACTCTGAGAGTAGATCCTCTATTCTATCATGGGAACACATTCATCTGAAACTAAGAGTGGATGATACTAAAGGTATATTTTCTTCTTTCATGGAGGCAACTTAATCTCAAATACAAGGACTGCTCCCTCTGAATCTCATAGTGTATCATAATCATGGTTGTTCTGGATGTCTTCACAAACACTGAAACTATTTCTTCGATTACTAGAGAAAGTATCTCATCATAGTGTTCTCCCTCTTGTTGGGATAATCCTTTGGACACAAACAAGGCTTTGTACATATTTATACTATTACCTACAACATCCTTTTTCTATTAGATCAATCTTGGAAGTCACCACTGACTTCCCTTCCGGTCTCAAGGCAAAATCTATATCCCAGTCCTTGTGACTAGATTCCTCCTCTATCACTGAAACAAGGGAATATTCCCAGGATATTTCACGTCTCCTAGAAGTCTCTGAAGCTACAATCTAGTATTCTCAACTCATGGAATCTTTTTGTTAGTCCTGGAAGACATCTCTTTTCTCATATGATCCTCTCTAAGATCAGGCTCACTCTGTGTCTCCATGCTCCCTCTAAGGCTTGACTCCCTCTGAGTCTATATGATTTTAGGAGTCATCTTCTCCCTCTGATATGACTCATCAATGCTATATGGCTTTGCATCCTGCAAAGTGTCACATGATTACGCTGTTCTCTTCCTGGTTACTGCATTGATTGTGGGTAGGCCCTTCTGGCTCTACTAACTCTTATTGATGATATGAAGAGTGATCAACTACACTAGAGGTAATTTTTATTTCATCTTTGGAGCCTTCTGCTCCTTGTGATCTGTCTTCATATGAGATGTTCTATATCTAGCAAAAGTAACTTCTTCTTTTTTAGTACATGGATGTATATGGTCATGTATACAACTTGGATAATATGTTTCATGTTTCATCTAATATGTTTCCTCCTGTTATCACCTGTGACCTCCTTGGAACAAGAACAACAAGGGAGAAACAATAGACAATAATAATACTCTATAATAATAATAATAAACACAATAGCGAGAGCAATTGTCACAATAGATTTTTCAAAGCTATCACTTGTGACCTGCCTGCAACAAGGGTCAAAAGTAAGAAACATAATAATAATAAATGAGAGAAACACTCTTCTAGTGTTGTGATCAATAATTCCTCCATGGTAACCCGGAAACAAAACAAGAATTTTCTCCTAGAGGAGATGCCAGTTATATCTAGTAAATAATTACAATAAGCATTTATCTCAATATTGCTCACATGCTACCAAGTACTCAATAATAAAACTTTTCAAATATTTCTATCACAATTATAGTGTTTAGCAGTGATCAAACTTCATATGTGCAAATCTGAATCTTATCAATTTAATCAATCAAACTTGGAACCTGGAGTCTTGTCCTAAAAAATGAGTGTTTTTGTTTTTCTTCTGAGTCTCCTTCACTCAAGATGACAAGTATTTTCTTCAACCTATCCTCTGTACTAAGACAATATGCTATCTTGACATAAATCTGAGTTAGGGAATAAACTCTATAATCTTAACTTTAATCAATCTAATACTTTGACTTTAATTCTGACCAATGGTTAGTATGATAACTTCAACAGATCAAAATGCAACCTGGATATTTATAAGATCACAATAATGCCATAACAAGTAGAGGCATATCAAAGTAATCAAACCTGGGGTGCATAGCTCTTATGAATGTGCTAGATCTGGGATCCTTTTGGATCTATGATTGTTTCTTAGACAAAAGATCATTTCTCATGCAAGTACCCTTTAAAATAATGATACAGTTTAAACATATATAAGTACATACCTCTGACAACATCGACATGTAGTGGCACCATCCAATAGAAATGAAAAGCAATAACAAACCTTTAAAACTTCAAAGGTGCTTCATGGTGGCTATAGGTTTTCTAGGGTAAGGCACACTAGAACAATCAGTCCCAATGCTACACAACAAAAAAATTCACTACAACTGGTGTTGACACTACAACTGGTACTACAACTGGCACAACAACTGGCATGAGGGAATATGCATGAATGAACTGAAACTGCAACTGATACTGCAACTGCAATTGGTTCTGCAACTGCAACTGATGCTGCAACTGCAACTAGTACTGCAACTACAACTGGTACTCCAACTGCAACAACAACTTAGGGTTTTATGAGGAAATCCTAATTTCTCAAATTTCAAATTTCAGAATTCTGATCTAGGGAAGTGATGTGCCTTGCTTGGGCAAGTTCCTAGGTGATCTTAATTTCACCAACATCCTCCAACAAAGGTGAATACGTCACTCTTAAGGTTTATGTAGAAACCCTAATTTTGCAGTAGCTGCAATACTAAAACTGAATCTTGGAGAGGGTGCGTTGAAGCTAGCCACTTATTATAAAATTTGAGTTGGTCTCTTTCATGCCTGCTATGATACCATGTTGATATTTTACTTATACAACTAGCAGTTACAATTCTTCTTTATTATTACAATCATTGATCACATTAGCTGCATAAATAAGATCACTGAAAGAGGGGCAATCGCAGAAACAATAGAGACACACATATTATCCTAGGAAACCCCCATGGGAAAGAAAACCCAACAAAAACTTCTTCAATATAGATTGACCATAAACAAAGAAGGAGATCCTCCTCTACTCCTTCACTAGGAAAGAGTAGGACACTACTTAACCAAGAGATACTAAGACATAGACAAAGAACCCTCCTTGACATCACACCTAACTACAATAGGTTCTCCTCCAAGACTTGCACATTGCAGAGCTAGTTGGTGTGTGTCCAAATGAGGCGCTGAACTCCCTTATAAATAGTGGTCTGACCAGCCTAAAATTAGGTCTGGGCTGAACAATCACTTTACCCTCTTAATTTACATCTAATTGTCAAGGCACAATAGGGTCGACTTTTACAAAGGCATAATAGGGTTTAATTAAAAAATATAATATAACAATATTATTCAACACTCCTTAGGTAGAATTTTCTTCGAAGTTACAATATTTCAACACTTCATAGTTCAAATTGTCTCACATACAAATAAATGTTGTTTTGGGTCCTCTGACCCAACTCCATCGAACTCTAACATTCTCAATGTATTTTCTAACCCTGTCATGGTGTTTTGCGTAGTACATCCTCCTAGAGATGTTGATTGACTCTAACTTGATGCACTTCTTCCACTGCTCTGGCTACTACTACTACTCTGTCTTCCTTTTCTAACTATAAGTGATTTTGACAAATCCTCAAATGCTACCTCAGATGTAGGTGACGTGCATGGGGTCGTGGAATCAACACAGGATCTATCCTAAGTAGGACTCAACAGATCTTCTATTATAGGACTGAACTGGGAATCCTCTTCCCATCCTTCTATGTGAGGTATTTCTATGATATGGACTATTGTGTAGGGTTCTCTCCTCTCATAATCACTACACGAATCTCCTTTATTATCCCTAGTGTTCAACCTCTTGTACCTTCTTTCAATACACAGTACCCCAAACACATCTTCCTCTTTTGATACACCTTCTTCGTTTCTTTGCATCCTCAGTCCCTCCCTTCCTTCTTCATTTATTTCTTCATTTTTTCCTACCTTCAGACTATCCCTTGATCATCCCCCAGTTCCCCTGTGTGCGCGAAGCCCCCTAGCATTCAAATTCCATTGTCATCACACATTTTTCACATAACAACATCTTTATCCAAGTACCCAATGCTTTCATAAACCTTCTGCGCGAACCCTTAAAGAAATCCATTTTTGCAACGCTCTATGACTGGGTACAATCCACTGCAAATTCCGTAATATAACCCCCCAGTACGATATTTAACCAGAAATCGATTGCGAACAGAGTATTATTGCTTAAAAAAATCAATCTTCTTACCAACTCAGGGGTCTAGTTCCTTGACACTGCAGTACAATATCTTCCAGTATTCTTGACTAATATTTCTAAACATTCAATCAAAATAATCAGAAATTCACCAAATAAAATCTCATGCAGCTCTGTGAACACATACCTTTTCATCCATTGTTCGTCGTTCTTCTGAGAGTATCTATTCTCTCCTCGGGAAAATTCTTGCTCCTTCCTTTCCATCCATTCAATGATCTCTTTCTTAGTCGGACTCCAAAACATTCCCTCGATTACAGATATTGGGTCCCGTCAACAAAACCATTTGTTGGCGCACAGTTATATGACCCTATGTTCAATTTACTCAACCAACAAAACCCTTCAGATACCGGCCCTTTTTTCATCACCTACATGCAAGTGAATTCTCACCTAAGGTATCTACTAGGACTGCAAGAACCAAGTTTCTGCAGGGACAAGGTGATGTGAGGCTATAATCATATCCATTATTATTTATCTACCTTGGGCACAATATATTTATTCATATCCTTGGATTAATTAACAAACTCTATTGTGAAAAACTCTTATAACATAGCTTGCAACATAAATAACCCACTGTAACATTCATTATTACTATGCATCAATCATATAGTAAATCGAGTTATACTAATCATGCATAAACAAAACATTCATGAACAACCACATCAACACAACACATAGAGACATAGATTTTAACGTGGTTCACCCAATCCTTGGGCTACACCCACAACGAATGGCTTCTATATTTATCTTCATGCAATAATCACCTTAGGCCCACGCACTACGCTTACTATAGATATAACATATTATACTATATAGATCTTTCTATCCTCTCTACAGTGCAAGCCTCTCTCTCTACAAAATCTCTCCACAACCCTAAGCATATATTCTCAATCATACACATGCTAAACTCTTACTCTCAACACCCTAATATCTCTTTTTCAATCAACATATTCTTCCCAACCCATTACATATTTATACATAGAGTTAGGGCTTAGAACCCTAATAGTTTATCTCAAAACCCTAACATGTCCTATCTATTTTCCTTCTTTTTCGCCAATATGTTGCTTTTCCTTCTTTTGTGCTTGCATGCTTCTCTTCCGACTTTATTGCCGAATTACTGCTTTCATGATTTTATTCTGAATTTCTACTTTCTTTCCTTCTTTCACACTTGCTTTGACTTCTGTTTTGACCCCACAAATTTCTCCCTTTTCTTCTTTTGCGCTTGCTCTTCAAAACTTAACTATTCAAACTGCATGTCCAACAACCCCTCATTGAGATAGAATAACACATTTTCCATGTAATAAAGGATGACATTAGTCAATAAGGCCTATTTATTAAATATGAACAAGTCAATGTAAGAATACCTAATAAAATCTTTCACTTCTAGAAAGATCTTCCTCTAGAATATTCTTTAGAAGACATAATTAGTATAAACAAGAGTAGGATGCATGATAAAGCTTTGTCTTGAGAATTATTGTAATAAATCTATGTTCCACTGGAGGTTTCCCCCTCAAAGAGGCAAGTGAACATTTCTTTCTTTGAATAAAAGTATTATTTATGTTGCTTGCTCGTTTCAATATTTTTTTGTTCGCTTGATATCTGCTAAATATTCTTGTTTCTGCATATTATATTACATCTGGTACCTTACAAGTGGTATTAGAGCACATTCCTTGGAAGGAATTGTGTTTAATTTTTTTTCCAGGTTAGAGATGTGTACTGTCGAAATATTTAAAGAACAAAGATTTTTCCTTCAGCGGGTAAAACTGCGGCGGGGAAAGCTACATGCATGCAATATAGACAGTTTCATTGGGTTGCCTAGAAACCAAATTTTTGCCCTGATTGGAAACCTATGTAACCCTTTTTGGTATCCCTCAAGTAGTACCACATCATAAAAAATATATACATGACCATCACTCCCACATACCAAAAGGTATTTCAGGAGTCCCTTAGGTCTCTTGAAACCATCCCTAGATCAACTGATTGCTATAGTACCACTGAGAATAACACTCAGGAAGATACTCTCTAGTACCTGGGTAATCAGGTAGTATGGCTAAGGGTATATTTGAGCCTCCTTAGTTGGTGCCCTGAGATATTGGGATGACTACTACTATTCAACCTCGCACATATATCAAATAGCTATAGCACAGGGAAAACCCTAAACTGGGGGGAACATACCAGATAAGGAACATACAGGATAGTTTGGTCGCAAAACCTTTCCTCCTCCATTCTGGTTGTGAAATTACTCCACATTTTGTTTCTATTAAGAATTTGGGCATTTCGACATTGCAATATTATTTAGGTCCTAATGGCTTGCCCTCAAACTTGGTTGGAAGCTACTTAAGGAGCCAAGAAATCCCAACAGATTGTCTCCACCTAGAGCTGCAAACCCTCATTTATTCCTCACAATCAACCTACCTCTCCTATGAATCCTCTCCATATCTATAAATTAACTTGGGAAGAAATGGTTGAAGGCCAACTCAAGGTTCTTTGCTATAATTGCGATGAAAAATATTTTCCGAGCAGAAGTGTAAAGAACAAATTTTTTTTATGGCCATTTCAGAGGATTTTTATGATGAAGATATTGAAGTTTCACCTAAGGCGATATTACCCCAAGCCTATGATCTTACTCCTCCCTCTAATCCTCCCAAAATTGAACCATTTCTTTGGCTAAATGCTCTCATTGGATTTTCTGCTCCCCAAACCCTGAAATTTATTGAATACATTAAGCACATAAAACCCATCATCTTAGTTGATAGTGACAAAACTCATAATTTCATTCATCTCCACCTTGCCCAAGAAATAAATTGTTATATTCATGTTGTCAACAATTTTAAAATCATGATTGCCAATGGTGGTTCCATGAAAGGTGGAGGGCGTTGTGAAAATGTGTGCCTACAAATTGGCCAATATAAATTTAAATCTCACATGTTTTCTATTGACATGGGTGGTTGTGATATTGTGTTGGGTTTCGAATGGCTACACACTCTAGGAACCATAACCATGGATTTTAAGGATTTGACTATGCAATTCCAAGAGGAAGGTCAACATTATAAATTCCAAGGCATTACAATAGGATATTTGGAGATCATCAGTTCCCACCGCAAGGAAAAGTTACTAAAAAAAGGTCATTTTGGCATTATTTCCCAACTCCATTCCATTAAGGCAGTTGAGACTCCCTCTGTGCACCCCGACCTTCAATATATCCTTTCCCAACATCACACTGTTTTCCAAACTCTCGAGGGTCTTTCCCCCTCACGTGATGACCATGACCATTCCATTCTTTTAATTATGGGTAGTCTTCCTCCTCATATGCACCCTTATCACCATCCCTTTGCTAAAAAAAATGAAATTGAGAAAATTGTCCAATAATTGTTAGAAGCAGGTGTTATCCGTCCCAGTACCAACCCTTATTCTTACCCTATTTTCACGGTCCTCAAGAAGGAAGGCAGTGGCGCATGTGTCCTAATTTTTGTGCCCTCAGCAAACTTACCATCAAGGAAAAATTTCTCATTCCTATCATAGATGACCCTCTGGATGAAATCAATGGGGCTCAATAATTTACCAAACTTGACCTTCGTTCTATCTACCACCAGATATGTATGAAAGAGGGATACATTCACAAGACTATAGTCCGCACTCATGAGGGCCACCATGAGTTCTTGTTCATGCCCTTTGGTCTCTGTAATGCCCCCTCAACTTTTCAAAGTCTCATGAATCATGTATTTCATCCTTTCCTCATTTACTTAGTCTTAGTATTTTTTGATGATATTCTCATCTATAGTAAAAATTGGCAAGCTCATCTCACCCATGTGGATCAAGTTCTCCATCTCCTATTTAAGCACAAACTTTTCCTCCAACTATCTAAATGTGCTTTCGGCGTCTCTAAAGTTGAGAACCTGGGAAATATTGTTGGAAAGGATGGTGTACAGGTGGATCCTAAGAAAATTGAAGAAATGCAGAATTGGCCTCGCCCTAATTATCTTAAAAGTCTGTGTGGTTTCTTAGGTTTAACGTGCTATTATTGCAAGTTTGTTCATAATTATGGAAAAATAGTGGTTCATCTGATAACCCTAAAAAATAATGCTTTCAGTTGGACTATAGCCGCTTACCAATGCTTCCAAGCTTGGAAAGAATCTATGTGCACTACTCCTATACTGGACCTACCTAACTTCACCAAGAACTTTGTTCTAGAATGTGATGCATCATGGAGAGGAATCAGGGTAGTCCTTATGCAAGATGGATGACCTTTGTCTTTCACAAACAAACAATTGTTGGAGCGACATTTAGGCCAATCGATCTATGAAAAGGAAATGTTGGCTATTTTTCATGCAGTGGATCTATGGTGTCGTTATCTATTGGGACACTGCTTCCAAATTAAAAAAGATCATCAAAGCCTCAAGTACTTCCTCGAACAATGGATTTCATCCCAAGAGAAACAAAAATGGGTGACCAAGCTGTCTGGATACGATTATGAGATCATTTACAAGAAGGGAAAATAAAATGTGGTGGCTGATGCTCTTTATAGGAAATATGAAGAAGAAAGGTCCCTCTTTTCCATCTGTTAAGAACCAAATATCAATATAGCATAGAAAAACCTCAGAATAAGTACTCAA
>ML801852.1:34084-56490 GCA_009831015.1 Picea engelmannii
TACTAGCTTTGAAGGGATGAGAGAGTGCACAAAAGTGTGTGTACTTGGTCAGTCTATCAAAAATCACCATGATGACACTCTTTCCTTTAGACTTCGGTAACCCTGTGATGAAATCCATGGAAACCTCCTCCCAGTGCTGACTTGGGATGGCTAATGGTTGTAAAAGACCTGGGATCTTAATTGTTTCCACCTTATTTTGTTGGCAAACCATAAATTCTGCCACAAACCTTTGAACATCAGTTTTAAGGCCATCCCAAAAAATATCCTTCTTGAACCTATGGTAGGTTTTCAAAAATCCCTAGTGCACTCCTACTGGAGAGGTGTGCAATTCCAATAGTACCTTTTGTTTGAGTTGGGAGTTCTTACATAAATATAAGCAATTTTTGTACCATAGTGAATCATTTTTCCATGTAAATGTATCTGATGCACTGGAATCATGTTGCAACCTTTGAATGAGAGTCCACACGTTTTCATCATTCTTCCATTCATCCCTTGCTTCTATTATTGAATCGGGTTGGATGATCGAGATAGCATAGAGAAAGGCCTCAACATATTCATCCTTTCTTGAGAGTGCATCTACCACAACATTTTTCTTCCCCTTTTTATAGACGATTTCAAAATCATAACCCAATATCTTGGTTACCCATTTTTTTTGTTCTTTTGAAGATAGTCTTTGTTCCAAGAAGTATTTAAGACTATCATGATCTGGTTTGACCTTGAAGTGCCTACCTATTAGGTAAGGATGCCATTTCTTCAATGCATGTAGTATCTCCATCATTTCCTTCTCATAAATGGGTTTGTGTAAGTCCTTTCCCTTGAGTGGTCGACTTTCAAAATCTAGGGGCCTTCTTTCTTGCATTAGGACAACACCAATTCCATTTCCCGAGGCATCAAATTCCACAATAAAGGTTTTTGTGAAGTCTGGAGTGGTCAAGACAGGAGCTTTGCACTGTTGGATTACTGAGAGGGGGGGTGAATCAGTAATAGTGTAATTATAATACTTTTTCTTCAAATGTTATATCAATGTAGAATTATTATCCAATAATGAGCAGTAAGAAATAAACAATCACACATATACACAGTACACCAGTGTTTTACATGGAAACCCAAATCGGGAGAAAACCACATAACGCTTTTTCTTATATGTCTTGAAGAATTACATTCATTGGAAGCACCAACTTCCTTTGTTTTCCAGCTGCAACTGGAAGGAGGCTCCAACCCCCTAGTTTCTTAGACTACAACCTGAGGGAAGCTCTAACTCCCCAATTCTCTGGCCACATCCAGAAGGAGGCTACAACCCCCAATATTCTTCGACTACAACCGGAAGGTTGCTACAACCACCTATCATTTCCCCGTCCTGCCACCCTAAAGTAGAAGTAGAATGATGGAACCACTGCCACACTATCACTGTGAGATATACCACTGTAAACTTGTACCAATAAATATGAACCATGCATCAAACTGTACCATAAACAAGTGCATCAACCATGTACGAAGTATGTACCAATCATGTGTCAACTACTCATCAACTATGAATCATCAATATGTACCAACATCATCAACTATACACCTCATGTATGTGCGCCAACTCATCAACTACTTGTCTCAACCATGTACTCAACATTTACCACAACCAAAATCCCTCATTAATTTCATCATGAAAATCTTATTTGTAGCTCTGTAATAGACCTGGTGTATATGATCACATTCCTACAAACCTTCATTAACTTTAAAAGCAAGAGACTAGAATTTTCATCAAACTTTTCTTTAGTCTCACATGCCTAGTTTTGGATTAGTTAACAACCCTAACTTGAAGTAATAATAAATTTTAACCTGTAATGTATAAAGATCTGAAACTGATACAAAATGTTATTCAGTGTGTTTTATGCAATTCCTCCAAGTTTCACTACTTGGAACCTCTCAGAAAAGGAGTTATAGAAAAAATGACATACCTTGCTGAATTCTGGCTTATTCTAGAGAGAGACCTTATAGAGAATTCCCCACACAAAATGTTTTATGAATTGATCTGAAACTATTACAAAGCATACTATAGACTATACCCTAACCAACACATTTGGTCTCACTGAATTTGGATCTGTTATGAAGAAGTTATGACGTTTTTACCCGAAACATCTAATTTTGACTAGTTTCAGGACTAGCCACAAACCTGTTTTCCACATAGTGTAACTCCCAAAATACAACGACCCACAAGATGAATTGTTTACCAATAGATACTTGGATATGTTTTCTCACTTGCATAACAATTTCAGGATTTGAATCATTATAGAAAAACATTTATAGCAAAAATGGTGAGATGACCTGTAAATAACATACCTTAGAAAACACCATCAAAAGAATTTATCCTTCCTTGCATTTCGGCCTTCTTTTCTTCACTTTCCTCATAATTTCGGCTTAGATATAATTTTTTTATCTCATACACCTATAGATATTCAATATGCTAAAGTGTGATTCAAATGAGAGAGCCTTGCCTCTTATTTATACTCTCCAAGTAGCTTCCTTAAAAACATCTTCTGGGTCACTTGACCCACTTTCCTTATTTTAGGGTTGGGTCCACTTCTAATTTCTCCATTAAATTCATTATTCAAATAATTTATTTTGTACTCACTTTGAATTATAATACATTCATCACTTCACTTTATTATTTACATTTTAAAATCTCTTAAACCACTTTGACTACTTTGACCTTTTGAGGCTTCTAGATGACATATGAGGGTCCTCCAACTTCGTAAGGCCATAACTCTCAAACTGTGAGGAGTTATGTGACGTTCTACATACCACTAGAAATGGCATGAAATGTACTATCCATATAGAATATTATTATCTGAAAACATATCATAACTCATACCATTACCCATCAAACAAACTTGGGTCCATTACCCAAACCCGAGGTCTCCAACTTCTCATGGCCATAACTCTCTAACCGTGAGGAATTATGTGTCGTTCCACA
The DNA here is from genome assembly GCA_009831015.1 of Picea engelmannii. Taxonomy (NCBI): domain Eukaryota; kingdom Viridiplantae; phylum Streptophyta; class Pinopsida; order Pinales; family Pinaceae; genus Picea; species Picea engelmannii. Next base: position 37,053 of record ML801852.1, read on the forward strand.
TACCACCGGAAATGACATGATAAGAACTATCCATATAGGATATTTTCCCTGACAAATTCACTTTCCTTCATCTCATTATTCCACAATTAAGCATGGGTTCTCTTACTCCACAAAACATCTTCCAGTGAGGGCTTTCACCATAAGGGGACCACTTTGGAGTTCATTCATATTTACTTCTTATCAACCATGAAAAAACAATAATGAGTCATATTTACATCAAACAATATTGGGTCCATTACTCAAACCTTTGTGCTGTAGGGCTTTCTTCAAGGGTTGACATCAATGACAACCAACCTTAATCAACATGCACATCACCTCTTTAAGTTGTTCAAAAGATTTAGTTGCCTCTGGAGTCCACGAAAATGCATCCTTCTTAGTTAGTGCCGTTAAAGGTGCTACTATTCTTCCTTAGTATCGAACAAACTTGCGGTAGTAACCTGTCAAACCCAAAAATACTCTAAGATTCTTTAATGTTTTGGGAATTGGCCAGTCCATCACGACCTTAATCTTGTTAGGGTCTACTTTGACACCTTCATGAGATACAATATGACACAAATACTCTACCTTCTTCACTCCAAAGAAACATTTGGATGGTTTGGCATATAGTTGTTTCTCCTTTAGTAGTTGTAGCACCTTGTCAACAAATTGCACATGATCCTCCCAAGACTTGCTATAGATTAATATATTATAAAAAAATACTAACACAATTTTTTGAAGGAAGGGATTGAAAATGGAATTCATCAACCCTTGGAATGTGGAAGGTGCATTTGTAAGGCCAAAAGTCATGACCAAAAATTCATAATGGCCTTCATGAGTTCGGAATGCTTTTTTTGGGATATCTTCTTCCTTCATTATAATCTGATGATACCCTGAACGAAGATCCAATTTTGTGAAATAGATTGCTCCATACAGTTCATCTAACAATTCATCAATGACGGGAATGGGAAAATTATCTTTAATAGTGATCTTGTTGAGCTCTCTATAATATGGACACATACACCATGAGCCATCTTTCTTGAATACCATTACCAATGGTGCAGAGTAAGAACTTTGGCTAGGTCTAATAATGCCAGCCAACATTTCTTCAACCATGCGCTCAATTTCACTCTTCTGGGCATAAGTGTGTATCTACAAATTTAAGATGACCCAAAAGCTGAAATTGCTACCACAGATACCTTACTAATATCTGTGAATAGCCTTCGGAGTTCAGGGTCTGAAACGTTACAAATTTTTTTTTATAGCGAAAATTCTGCCATGACTCAATTCAGGATGATTCCAGAATCCTATATTACAAATGTCTCTGAAAGTATAAGGCCCCAGGAGCTGAAATTTTAACCCAATGTACCTTGATCCGTCTACTAATTATCCTCCAAGCCGTTCCTTCTGAATCGTTGTAGAATAAAAGTTATATTGAAAATTCCACGGTGTCTCAGATGTAGCAGCGAAACCCCAAGACCTTGAGCTCTAATACCATATGTTAAGAACCAAATATCAATATAGCATAGAAAAACTTCAGAATAAGTACTCAACACCTTGAAAAAGAGATAATTTCAGATAATAAGCCTCTTTGAGGGGGAAACCTCCTTTTACCTCACATAAATGTTCAAGTACAAGATGATTCAAAATGAAAATGTCTCCTTGGTATATATAGGAAAATAGGAGGTATAATTACAACTAATGGAATAAAGCCGACATAATTAAAATAACATTACTAATGTAATATGCCCCAATTAAGGGGTAATGAGCCAATATTAGGGATTAACACCATCTCATTCCTTGTCGTCGATTGGCATTAGGCTGTTCGTCAGAAATGATTGCAAGACCCCAAAATTTCTAGCATAATCCAACAGCTTCAACAAGATCCCCAAGCTGCTCTAGGGTACTCTTGGAACAATGACAAGTTTCTCTATAAAGTTCACCTATATTTAAGAAAACAATCGACCCTTAAATCCATGGTGCTTTTTGAGTTTCATGCTTCACCTACTGTAGTGTTGAGGAAAATATATGAAATGATCTTACTCAAGCATTTTCAAATATTACTTGGCTAAAACAAGATAGACGGGAATATCACCCTATGTTTATAGCCATCAAAATTTGTTTCCTAATTCACAAGTGTCGATTACAAGTGCTTAGGATGATCTTTTTTATAAATGAAAGTTTGTTGAAAAATTTATTATTTATGTAATTTTCTGAATATAATAGATGTTGAAATAAATATAGAGACAGAAGTAAAAACACCAAGTCAATGATCAAAACATATGAGACATAAAGAAATCATTTATTCCATTCCAATTTATCAAAAGAATCGTTCTCTTTACAAAATTATCTGAGGAAGTTTGGACCAAAGTCAAACTTAGATGTCCCCGATGAAAACCATACAAAAAGACTTTTGACAGAAAGTAAAAAAACTAAACTTTAAAAGTTGGATCAGCTTGCCACATATTGCTTCCCACTCGACTCTGCACAATAGCCTTTTTCAGTGATGAAATTTAATTCACAAACAGACAAGTCTACACAGAGTATCAAAGATAGATCAACACCTCTGAAAAACAAGTGTCTGAATGATGTAATTCAGCCCTGAATCTTGTTGTCTACAATAGGACCCTTCTATCATAAAAGATAATTATGCTTTCAATGAATTAAATAACGAATGAAAATTGAATTATCTCAACAAAACTCAAAGAGAGAACCTTAGTATTCTTCTCCTTCTATTCCCCTCTTGTTCCTTATTTTCCTTTTGCCTTTAAACAATTAGAATTAGTGGAAGTAGTTGAACTACTTCCTTAGTTAAGTTAAAACTCAACCAACTTTTTAGTTAAGGGGGAAAAGTAATAAAATCATAATAAGGGTTTTAAATAAATAATAAGTAGTAGGTGGGACCCCTTGTGACTCTCTTTAGTTCTTTAACAAACATAACACAATTAGTTAATCAATCAAAACATTCCTCCTTGTGACTCCCATCATCACTCTCATAATTTGACAATTTATATCGATGATAATTGAAATTATTTCCAAAAAAATATTATCCATATATCCCAAAAATAGTGTGTTGTCCAAAATTTCATAAGTCAACTGTTCTCAAATAAATAAAAACACTTAAAACCCACATTTTCCACTCTGGGAGGCAATCTTTCCCTTGTTACTGTTGTCACACTTTGATTTCATTGAATTTGCCTTAGGTTGTGTGGAGCCTTTTGGCCTAATCTCACTGATCACACGAGAACAAACATTTCTCAAATGCATGCAGGAGGGCATAGATTTAGCAGAGTCATTTGAGGGTGAGGAGGGGGCAACAACATATTTTCCTTTGTCAGGAGCATGGTGGGCCTTGGTTTTTAACCTTTTGCTTGCATGGGAAGACTGTACTAGTGAGTGGACAGGGGTAGCTTGGACAATTTGATTAACATGTGGAGGAGCAAGTAGAGATAAGTTAGGCCAACCATGATGTTGGGAGACTATTGGGCAGACAATCTCTTGCAATCTGTCATTTTTAGGGACTTCAGGTTACAGTGAGGCATGAGGCGGCACTGGGATACCAGGGACATGTGGGGCTTGGAAGAGAGGCCTTTTTGGTCTAGGTTGGACCACTCCTTGCCCAATCCAGTTAAAAAATCCATCTTGAAATAGCTGGCCCAACTCTTACGAGTATGCATCAAAATGTATAGAAAAACTTGGCCTTCTAGGGCCCCTAATCCAATTTCCTCTTCCTCTGTTACCTCGACCATGGCTACCTCTACTGAAAAATCACATTCTTATATGAATTATTGATTAGAAATTAGTTTATTCAACAACCATACATGACATCTCTTTTAATTATGAAACAAAATTTGGCTCAACAACACATCAGACTCACGCAATCCAATCCATACAAATCGTTTAATACTTTTCAATGATCAAGGAGTGAATAAGGGTTCTGGGATATGTGAGGGATTGTATTGAGCGGAAAGTGTTAAAATGAGGGGGAGTAGATCATGATTACTGCTCGCAAATCATCAAACAATAAAATGTATCGTAAATCAAAAGAACATATCATTGTAATTCATTCGTGTGTGATCCTTTAACTGTCATAATACAAAATTTATCTTAACTATAATTTAATTTTAAGAATAGCGAGTGGATATTGAATATGGGAAGGTGAGGGGACTTGTAATGTGCGAAAAAGTGAAATAATGGTAGGGAAAAGAATGAATATTGTTCTTAAAACCAATTAAGTAATCCATAAAAACAACTCAAGGATACTAATACCAATTAACAATTTCTGTGTGTCACATCTATTCACTGTCCCACATTCAACTTTTCAAAATTTTTCAATTAACACAGTCTATAATCATACTTAGAATCACCATGCCTTACAACAGTTATGTCAAGAGAATACTTGTTTCCTTTCATTTCTTTTCCATTTAAAAAAAAAAACAAAATCAAGATGAACACACAGTCACATTGCTTCATCTTTGTCCAACATATATTTCTATAAAATATCAACCACTGCCCATAATTCGCGTTTTCCCAAATCAAACATAGACACAAGTCTTTTCCCAAGTTCAACAAAATTTTAAAAACTTGCTTGATTTCATTCTTTTGATAATATTAACCAATAAAAATTGAAAATGAAACCATAATACAAAACTCAAGATTCATTTCTGATGGTGCAATCAAAGAAAACAATGCACAATATTCCCATAATCCATACATAGTAATCAACAAAGTCACAGTCATCATTTTCCCTAACTTGCAATGATCCTGATCAAGGCTAATAAAACACACAACAACCATCAACTAACAATTGTCACCAATTTGAAAGAATATAGCAATTGGAATCACAAGGAGAAGAGACAACCATTGGTTTCACATTATCACTGATTCCCAATCAACCAAACTAATCAATAAAACCGAGCTAGGTTTTGGACGCAACTGTCATAACGAAAAGAGACAATCCCTTCACTATGTATCAATTCTCATCCCCAATCACAACTTTCAACTCGATCAAACGAGTTTAATATAAGTACTCAAAGCAACTGTCATAGCAATTCAACCAATCTGTGACAGTCAACAAGATTCCCAACAAGAGTGCGAACAGTTGGGGATTCTCAAAATCGAGCTCTGTAACAATGAATGCAAGAAGAAATCAAGAGTTTTCTCGGTCATCAAAGCACAAAGATACTGGAGGTTGAACATATCAACAATAGGTAGAGACCCTTCGAAACAAGCATGGTGGAACCACATGCTTTTATAACTCTCAATTTGTGTGATAGTGTGACAATTCAACACCGGATAGGGTAGGAAACAATGCAGAGGAGTAACAATTTCTCATTGGACAATAACAAATACCAAGAACACACAGAGGCATAACCCTCACACCTTTCTCAAGAGATGAACCAATTTATAACAATGCCAGTGGAAATGCAGCCCCGAGGTATCACCAACAACCATAAAGCACACATCTTGGCATAATGGCCATCCCATAACCAACTTCGTTGATGCCAATACCACAAAAATAAGCCTACGAATAGGTGAATAACCCATGACCATGGCTCTGGAAGATACATTGTTACCAACAGGTAGTTCAAAAACATATATGACAACCCCATAGCAACCCAAATACAACCGGACATGGTTACCATCACTGTGAGGAAGCAACCAACAAGGTTAAACAGAGTGAAACCCTCCAACCAAAATACCCATAACTTCTTAAAACAACAGAGAGCCATCACAGTTTTCACCACATAGAACAACCAACAAAATCATAACTCCAACAACCAATTCTTTCATTTGCAAAATGAATAACCACATGGTCATTCCAGAGAGAAGAGCCATGTGTTTACACAGTTTCCAATCTCAGGAAAACACAAACCAACACATTACTGAGCCATCATTCATTTCATACACATAGAAAAATTCATGGATGGACGAAAAGAATCATACCTCTAACTAATAGCTTTAAAAAGGGCGAGATGGTTGAGCAGTTCCTTCCAGGCTTGAATCTCGGAGCTTAAACACCAACCAAACCAAATGAAACAATAACCATGCTAGGGTGACGACCCGATGAGAGAATTACGGAGTGATGTGCATTTACTACATGTTGCTTCCATCTTCCTCAAATTCAATTTCGTAGTACATGACATCCAACCAAAAACCATACCATTAACCCTGCCTTTAATTCCATACATTGAAACTTGCGACATATTTCTTGCCAATTATGCTACCCAGAATCCATATTAACCATTTCCAAAAACCATACCATACCATATATCAAAATGCGCCAAATATAACTCAAATAAAATTCACACAACCACTAACCATTGCTAGTTAGGATTAATACTAACTTCTTTTCATTTCATTTGCACATAACCTCTTAACATAGCATAGTATATCCCCTTTCTTTTGGAATTTTTTGTTACAAGTCTCTTTCCATTTATTTTGTTTTATGTTGTTACTAACATATGTCTTGTGTAGTTGTAGCCATGTAATACTCATGGTGATATCATCAAATGTAACAACTGTAGTATATGCCACTCATAACATAGAATTTGAGCTTAGAATAAAGGAACATCACATAAAATGCATTATCCACCTACCATTATGTCAAAAACAAAACCAAGACTGCATCATCAACCATATAAGACCTTGTACGCAGTATCGAAACAACAGCATGAAAAGTGTGATATGACTATCTCCGAGCCTCTAGTCAACAAGGGGATCCCACCTACTAGTATTATATCTTATTAGCATAGTTTAAATAATAGGCTTTAGCAATACTTTACAGAGAAATTCATCGTTGCGATTTTTATCGTCGTCACGCAGGTCATTCAAGTTTGACCAAAACATTTGAATGGGTCAAGTGTTCTTTCTTCTGAGATGGTATGAAAAAGGACATCCACACCTTTGTGGCTGAATGTGATACCTGTGAACACAATAAGGGAGAGACTGTCAAACCTCCGGACACACTCCAACTGCTTCCACTTCCCCCTACTATTTGGATGAATATTTCTATGGATTTCATTGTTGGATTATCGAAATTAGGCAATAATTCAGTCATCACGGTGGTAGTCGATCGTCTTTCCAAATATTCTCATTTATGTGCTCTTTAACACTCGTTCACAACATCCATAGTGGCTCAAATTTGTATGGATAATATATTGAAACTCCATGTAATGCCTCATTCTAATGTTTCTCACTGAGATCCAAGTTTTACCAGCAATTTTTGGAAAAAATTATTTAGGATATAGTCCACCTAATTGCATCTCAACACAACCTATCATCACCAGATTGATGGCCAAATGGAAGCGGTCAATAAATTATTGGAAATATATTTGAGTTGTTTTTCATTCGACAGACAACATCAGTGGGTTCAGTGATTACTGTTAGGACCCTATAATTATAGGGAAATCAGGGTTGTTGAATTATATATATTAGTTTGGATTGCAGGTCGAAAATAATGTTTTATCCTGCAAAGGTGGTGTTATCTCGTCAAATAAATTTTCCAATTTTTTGTCATTAGGTGATAGGATGGTCATTAGATGAAGGATTCTTGTTATTTTTAAGTTAAGTGCCTTTAAGATGAGTTTTAGACTTGTCTTTTCAAGAAATAAGTGGTCTGTACTTTGAATGTAAAAAATGTCAAAAATCGGCTTTCGGCAGCTAAGGGATGGTTTTTATTGTGTTGTAAGCTGCTGAAAGTTCCCAGTTTCGGCAACTAAAAGGGTAGGCATGAGGTGTTGTTAGCTGTCGAAAGTGCATAAATTTTCCAGAATTCACAGAAAGTCAAAATTCGACTTGGATAGAGTATATTTAGGAGCATATGATGAATATTAATCAAATATATTATCAAATATCATCCATGAGTGCAGGTGGCACTTCATTTCATCAATAGAGACATTCTAGGGATTAAATCCTAAAATGTAGGAATATGACTAGATTTGGAAATCTAGATTTTCCTGTTTTAGTCACTTTCTTTGGAGGCATATTCTGATAATATGCAAAGGTATTTTTGGAAAGTGAGGGAGGTGTTTTACAAGCACGAGCTCCTCTTCAGAAACCACTCTCAGTTTTCAAAAATCTATTTTGATTTAGGTCAATATTTGAGCAGCATATTTCCATAAATTTATGTTTTTTCTAGCCACCTCACAAATTCGGATTTGAGATAGGAAAAGAGGTTATTAGATCCATATTTTGAGGATCTTGAAACTAATTTGTAAATATTATTTAATCTCATAGAGGCAAGAGTGTTAAGGGTTGGAATTTGAGGAACCTGTTGAAGGGATACTTTCCCAATTATTGTAATGAGCTCATAGAGCCTCTCTTCTTTCAAATCTATAGGGGTACAAGATCATATTGTTTCAGGATTCATGTGCCATGGCTATTGGTGAAGTCCTTCTCCTATAAATTGTCTCTCTGTTTCCATATGTTTTTCCTTTCCTTATTAACTTGCAGAAATTTTAAGAACATAATTTGTTGAAAGATACACTCTGATTCTTGCTGGGGATAACATAAATGTTTTCTTCTAATATTTAATGGAAAAATTCTTCATTGCTCTGTTGCTAAATTGATCTTTTCTCTTTTCTTCTATTTCACTTCATTCAAATTTACCAAATCTAGTAGTATTTCTACCTTGCCCTGTTTCACTTGAGATTGATACTTCTGCAAATTTATCACCTCGGTCTCTTTGACTCCATAGCCTAATGGTTTTCCTGTGTTGTTCCAACCAAGAATTTAAAAAACCAAACCCAAATCTATCATAACTAGCCTAACATCCATACTCAAACAAAGTTATATCATATAGAGAGATCCCTCTCTGAGTTTAGGAGGGCTAGATCCTAAGCTCCAAAGCGGTTTTGATGTTTCCTCTGTGACTGCCTCCATAGCCTTGGGAAAATTATAGAGTGTTAACAGAATGATGACCATACTGTGGAACTTTCCCCAATAGTACACTTTAAAGTTCTAGATCTGGTCACTGATGGTGGACAGTGAGAAGACACAGGAAGGCTGAAATCTTTCACCTGGCGACTCCAATCAGATCTAGAGAGTGTTGACTCAAAGACTCCACTAGAGGAAGAACCCGAAACATGACCAATCGGATTTGCATGATGAAGACCATCTCTCAAATTCTCTTTCATGTTGTATCTTGCCTCAATTTACAACCCTTGAAGAAAATCATAAAGGGTCTCAATCATTAATTTCTTCCTTGGATGTTGATCAAGTAGTACAACATATTGTTATAAGTCATGTTCCTTCACCCAAAATTAATGAGATTTCATAGCTCCATTGTAATCTTCTGTGTAACAAAGAGAATGATAATGAGTACTCAGAGCACTTAACTATAGTGGATAATGAGGAAAAAAAATTTGCTCCTTTTTTGTTTAAAGAGAATCAGTTTCAACACATAAGCAAAACAACAATGTGGAATGAGGTTTGTTTTCCTGTTACAAATCATCCAGAAGATCTTATGTTGCATGTTTACCATGATCCTTTGGTCAATATATGGAAGTCATTAGTAAATGAAGAATTTACCAGGTTCATCAATAGAGCTATTGAATCCAGTGGAAAATTCAAGTTTCCATGTTTTAAATTTATTTTTCTACCTAGAGAGGTGGAATGCAAACTTCAGTTAAGTATCCATTTTCTTGACTGGTTGCATTGGAAGTTTGTTATTACTTGATATGGCAGTGTTTTTATTATATTAGAGTAGGTATGAGTGTGCCAATAAGCGTAACAGGATGAACACTTCTTTCAGTTTGATATTTTTCATAGTTTTATTTCCAGTTTAGTTTGTAGCCCCCAGTTTTGGAACAATTACAGGAAATGGTTACATGATTTCAGTTTAGAGTCCGGGGACAACTCAATGATCAACTGGTATGTGAAACTCATAGTTACATGGATTCTTGACACCTCCAAAGGAGTTTCCATCCCCAGATGGAGCTACTATTAGGACCCTATAATTATAGGGAAATCATGGTTGCTGAATTATATATATTGGTTTGCATTGCAGGTCGAAAATAATGTTTTATCCTGCAAAGGTGGCGTTATCTCCTCAAATAAATTTTCCAATTTTTTGTCACTAGGTGATAGGATGGTCATTAGGTGAAGGATTCTTGTTATTTTTAAGTTAAGTGCCTTTAAGATGAGTTTTAGACTTGCATTTTCAAGAAATAAGTGGTATGTACTTTCAATGTAAAAAATGTCAAAAATCATCTTTCGACAGCTAAGGGATGGTTTTTATTGTGCTGTAAGCTGCTGAAAGTTCTCAGTTTCGGCAGCGAAAAGGGCAGGCGAGAGGTGTTGTTAGCTGTCGAAAGTGCAGAAATTTTCCAGAATTCACAGAAAGTCAAAATTTGACTTGGATAGACTATATTTAGGAGAATATGATGACTATTTCTTAATATATTATAAAATATCATCCATGAGTGCAGGTGGCACTTGATTTCATCAATAGAAACATTCTAGGGATTAAATCCTAAAATGTAGGAATATGACTAGATTTGGAAATCTGGATTTTCCTGTTTTAGTCACTTGCTTTGGAGATAGATTTTGGTCATATGGAAAGGTATTTTAGGAAAGTGAGAGAGGGTTTTTACAAGAACGAGCTCCAATTCAAAAACCTCTCTCAGTTTTTAAAAATCTGTTTTGATTTGAGAGATATAGGTCAATATTTGAGCAACATATTTCCAGAAATTTCTGTCTTTTCTAGCCACCTCACAAATTCGGATTTGAGATAAGAAAAGAGGTTATCAGATCCATATTTTTAGGATCTTGAAACTAATTTGTAAAGCTTATTTAAGTTCCTAGAGGAAAAAGTGTTAAGGGCTAGACTTTGAGGAACCTATTGAAGGGATACTTTCCCAATTATTGTAATGAGCTCATAGAGCCTCTCTTTTTTCAAATCTGCAGGGGTACAAGATCATATTGTTTCAGGATTCATGTGCCATGGCTATTGGTGAAGTGATTCTCCTATAAATTGTCTCTATATTTCCATATGTTTTTCTTTTCCTTATTATCTTGTAGAAGTTTTAAGAACAAAATTTGTTGAAAGATACATTCTGATTCTTGTTGGGGATAACATAAATGTTTTCTTCTGATATTTAATGGAAAAATTCTTCATTGATCTGTTGCTAAATTGATCTTTTCTCTTTTCTTCTATTTCACTTCATTCAAATTTACCAGATCCAGTAGTATGTCTACCTTGCCTTGTTTCACTTGAGATTGATACATCTGCAAATTGATCACCTCGGTCTTTTTAACTCCATAGCCCAACGATTTTCCAGTGTTGTTCCAACCAAACATTAAAAAAACCAAACCCAAATCTATCATAACTAGCCTAACATCCATACTCAAACAAAGTTATATCAGACAGAGAGATCCCTCTCTGAGTTTAGGAGGGCTAGATCCTAAGCTCGAAAGAGGTTTTGATGTTGCCTCTGTGACTGCCTCCACAACCTTGGGAAAATTACAGAGTGCTAACAATTACCACTAGTTTAATAGTGGTACAACACCTCTTACCATACTGCCACTCGCATGACTCCCTTTGAAGCAGTGTACATACAAAATCCACCATCGATTCTTCCATACATGCTGGGTGTCTATAAGGTTTAGGAGGTTGACCGAAATCTTACATTCAACATGACCATTGTCCATACTCTCAAAGAAAATTTGGTCATGGCTTAGAACCACATGAAGCAACATGAATATCAAGGTCATTCTGAATTTCAATTTGCTAAAGGGGACTAGTTGTTTCTTTGTTTACAACCATACAAGAAGACTTCACTAAAATCCCAACAGCGTCAAAAACTTGCCCACAAATTTTATTGTTCTTATACTATTCTAAAATGCATGGGACCAGTGGAATATTAGTTAGCCTTTCCCACTCACTCAAATCTACATCCCATTTTTCATGTCTCATTCTTGAAGAAAGTGATTAACACCAAGTGTCACACCCAGACTAGTTTACCAGAGTTTTATGAAGAAGGTTCCATTTGGTTGCAGCCACAAGCCGTATTGGACCAGTGCAAGCGTCTTCTCCATCAACGCACCATCAAGGAATTTTTAGTTCAATAGAATGATACTCCACCAGAAGATGCCACCTAGGAGCTGAATACCATTCTACAACAATTTCTTCATCTTAAGCCTCAAGGACAAGGGTATTTTTCAAGGGGGAGGGCATGTTAGGGACCTAACCTCCCAAACTTTGCACGTAGATAGAATAATATGTTTTCCAGGTAATAAATGACAACATTAGTCATTAAGGCCTATTTAATAAATATGAACACATGAATGTAAGAATACCTAGTAGAAGCTTCCGCTTTTAGAAATATCTTCCTATAGAATGTTCTTTAGAAGATATAATTAGTATAAATAAGAGTAGGAGGCATGAGAAAGATTTGTCTTTAGAATTATTGTAATAGAGATCTACTCTACAATAGGTTTCCCCATCGAAGAGGCAAGTGAACATTGCTTTCTTTGAATAAAATTATTATTTCTAGTGTTGCTCTTCTCAATATTTTGTTGTTCCCTTGATATCTATTGAATATTCTTGTTTCTACATATTATATTACATATGGTACCTTACATAAAGATTTATTATAGAAAAATGAGTATGAGATGTTGTACACAATTTTGGTAGTTCTAAGTTGGAATGTTTATGATTCCATTTACCATTAACTATAGGTGTTGGTGTGCGTTTCTTTGAGGCACTCAACCTTGACTTTTACCCTATCAAAAAAAAATCAAATTTGAAGTATTTTTGCACAACATAAATCTGGATATATTTGAAGTATTTGAATATATCTGAATATATCTAAACATAAATAAAAATTTGAAGTATCTGAATATTTGTAATAAATGAATAAGAGGTCTTATATGCCATCACATGTGTATGATTCCATATAATTACATATTGGGGGACTTGTGTATTGTTTCATGAAATTAAATTCCAAAGGAAAAATTCTAAGTTAGTGTTTAACACAACATTTTGAACATTTTATGAGTGACCTGAGTATGCATGAGAATGATTATTAGTAGTTTCCATGAAAAAATTGTTAATGTTTATGCTATTATTAGAGTTCTTTGCATTTCAATAGATAACAATAGCATAAGATAGAATCACTGAGAAATCCAGAATCACAAGAGACACATCATTTATCCTGGGAAACCCTCATGGGGTAGAAAACCCAGCAAAACTTCCTTAATATAGATAGCCAATACAATGCCGAGAGATAACTCAAACAAATACATAAATTCCTCTCCCAAAGATGTGCCTCTCTCTCTCTCTCTCTCTCTCTCTCTCTCTTCTCCAACTACAGCTCCGAAACTTGTCTCTCAATGAACAAGTGAGTGTGTCTAAGTGAGGTACTAGCCTCCTTATTTATACAAATATGGCACGTGTGAAAGTGTCTTTTCACTGGCAGGGCCGACTTATTCTTCTGGGTGGTTATAACCACCTTTATTATATTCTGGGGCCTCTTTGATATATTCTGGGGCCGACTTCTCTTTCTTCCTATTACAATTACATTATGACCAATCCACAAAAGGGGATTTGGTCCTTTACAGTAGTCGACATGATCAATCCACAATGGGGATTGATCCAATGAATAATATATCAAATAATAATAAGAATACACTTTGCAGTTACATTATTTCAACACTCCCCCTTAATAAGAAGGGTATTCTACAACAACATCAGATGAGAGAGAGGCCTTTATCATCAACAACATCAGGAGGACAAAATCATCAATATCATCTTGGAACACTGATTGGCGTATCTATAAATCATCGAAATTTTTCTTCATCAGAAACATCGTCATTCTCAAAGGAATGCAATCATCATCTGCATCAATATGAATTAGTATAAAACTAATACATCATCATCATCACAACACAAGGCTGGCTCATCATCATAATACAAGACTAGCTTTATGTCACAACTGTCAAGCTGGAAGCTCAATACTCGTCTTTCTTTACGTCACAACAATTAAGCTGGAAGCGAGATACTAGATTGGCTTTACGTCAAAGATTCTCAAGCTAGAAGCACAATACTAATCTCATCTCAACGTCTTTCTTTATGTCACAACACTCAAGATGGAAGCAAGTTACTACACTGGCTTGACGTCACAACTATCAAGCTGGAAGCACAATACTAGTCTCATCTCATCGTCTTGCTTTACGTCACAACAATCAAGCTGGAAGCAAGATACTAGACGAGCTTTACGTCATAGATATCCAGCCGAAAGCACAATACTAGTCACATCACATTGTCTTTCTTTATGTCACAATAATCAAGTTGGAAGCAAAATACTAGACTGGATTTACATCACATCTATCCAACCAAAAGCACAGTACTAGTCACATCACATCGTCTTTCTTTACGTCACAACAATAAAGCTAGAAGAAAGATACTTGTCCTGCTTTATGTCACAACAATCAAGCTGGAAGCAGGATACTAGACTGGCTTTACGTCGTAGCTGTCAAGTCGAAAGCACAGTTCTAGTCTCATCACATCATCTTGAATTACGTCACAGCAATAAAACTGGAAGCAAGAGATGTCTCTTCACAACAAATACTCCCCCTTTCAAGGAAGGTCCTTTCGGACTATACCAAGCTTATCTAGAAAATGCTCAAAATTTACCCGAGATAAAGGCTTGGTCAACACATCAACAACCTGTTCATCCATGCTAACATACTGGAGCTTTATGGCTCCTCTCTGCACCATGTCACAGATGTAATGATATCAGATCTCTATGTGCTTCAACCTATCATGGAATACAGGATTCTCAGTCATCTTTATGCAGCTCTGATTGTCACATAGGATCGTGGTTGCTTCCATATCTAGGTCAAATAGACTGGTCAACAACTTTCGAAGCCATATAGCTTCACAGCTGGCAGAACACACAACAATGTATTCTTCTTCCATTGTGCTGAGAGCAATGTTGGATTGCTTCCTACTCTGCCATGAGATCATGTCTGATCCCAAACTGAAATAACATCCTGAAGTGTTTTTCCTATTAGAAACACTTCTTGCCCAATCTAAATCAGTGTACCCACTCAATGTGAAATCATGATCTCCATCATATTTGAGACCACAATCTAATGTACCCTTAATGTACCTCATCACATGTTTTGCATCCACAAGGTGAACATGTCTGGGTTCTACCAGAAACTGACTCAAGGTGTTCACGACAAAACAAATGTCTGGTTTGGTGTTCGTCAGGTACATCAACGATCCAATAATCTGTCTGTACAATGTGGCATCAATCAATTCTGACGAAGTATCGACTAGCAACTTCAGCTTCATTTCCATGGGTGTATTCATGGGCTTGCACTCTAACATGTCGAATCTCTTCAAGATTTCGACTGCATACTTCCCTTGGTTAAGGAAGATATGCTATGGACTCTACCATACCTCAAGACCTAATAAATACTGCATTAGGCCAAGTTATTTCATCTCAAATTCTAAAGCGAGTCTCTTCTTACATTTGGTGATGAGATTTTCTTCTCCAGTTAAGAATAAGTCATCCACATATAGAAATAGTATCACTGGCTCATCATTCATAACCTTGAAGTAGAGGTTAGAATCTTCTTTACTCTTGGTAAATCCCAAGCTTGTCAGAAAGCTATCTATTCGGCCATACCAAGATCTAGGAGCTTGCTTCAATCCGTACAAGGCTTTCTTCAACTTGCAGACATGAGACTTCATGTCTTCAACTTCAAATCCTTGAGGTTTCTCTATATACACTTCCTCTTCGATAACACCATTTAGGAAAGATGTCTTTACGTCCATCTGGTGTAACTTCCACTTCATCTTAGTTGCAAGGGCTATGATGGTTCTGATCAAAGTGTATCTGGCTACATGAGTGAATGTCTCTTCATAGTCAATGCCTTCTTTTTGAGAAAAGCCATGAGCTACAAATCTTTCTTTATACTTCTCAATACTTCCATCAACAACATGTTTTATTTTGAAGAGCCATCTAGGCGGTACCACATCCTTGCTATTCGGTCTGGGAACTATTTCCCATACATTGTTCTTTATTATGGATTGGTATTCTTCTATCATGGCATCTGCCCATTCTTTCTTCTGAATGGATTCTTCAAAGAAAGTAGGCTCCTTTTCTAGGAGATCATCACACATCAAAGCCATATAACTGGACAATGGCTTAGGTTTCTTCATATGTCTCATGGTTATTTCAGGAACACCATATTTCTCTCCATCTTGAATAATCTCTCTAGCCCAATATGGCTTTCTTTTATGGAGGATCGTCATCTGAGGAGGTTCTTGAAACTTTGCTACATCATGATCTTCTAGAATTTCCTCATCAGGGAAAGTTATGACTTCCCTCACTGGTTCAACAACTCTGGGAAACTCCCTCACTGATTCTACAACTCTGGGGATTACGGGTTCCTCTTCATATACCTCTTCAAGATGTCATTTTATCGATTTCTTGAGCGGTGCATCTTCATCAAAGGTCACATCCCTGTTGATCTCAATGTGACAGTGACCTGGTATATAGATCCCAAAGGACTTGAAAACCTCACAATATCCCACAAATATTCCCTTCTTTCCTAAGGGTTCCAGCTTGTTTCTTTTCTCTTTCGGTATATGTATAAATACTTGGGAGCCAAATATTTTGAGATGGCTTACCTCTGGATTCTTTCCGGTGAACATCTCTTATGGGGTCTTGAACCCAAGTGCACTATGCGACAATCAATTTTGCACATATACAACTGTCATTGCTACTTCTGCCCATATGCACATAGGAAGATCTTGATCATGGATCATGGTCTTCATGACTTCCATTATCGTTTTGTTCTTTCTTTCAGCCACATCGTTTTGTTGAGGATTATAGGGAGTAGTGAGTTCCCTCTTGATCCCAACATCTTTGCAAAATCTCACGAACTCTTTTGAGGTGTATTCTCTTCCATTATCTGACCTGGGTATCTTGATCTTTCTTTCAGAAAGATTCTCTATCAAGGCTCTGAATTCCTTGAACTTGCTAAACACTTCATCTTTAGATTTCAAAAAATACAACCAGGTCTTACGAGAATAATCATCAATGAATGATACATAGTATACATACCCACTCATGGAGGACAATGGCATTGGGCCACACACATATGAATGGATGAGTTCTAGGACTCCTTATTCTTTGTTGTCTCTCTTTGGAAAAGGGTTCTTGATGTTCTTCCCTTGTGCACATCCATTGCATACACCTTCATGATCAACCTTGAGTTCTGGTAAACCTGTGACAACTTTGCATATGTATGGTAGCACCTTGTAGTTAATGTGAGCTAATCTTCTATGCCAAAGTTCACATGATTTTTCAATGGCGTGGATCATTGTAGCCTCTGAGTGACTCTTTAGCTTATACAAGCCATTTTATTCACTTCCAATGATGATTGCTTCATTTAAGGTTTCTCCTTTAGTACGTTTCCTTCTACAACCCTTACTATAACTTCCTCAGGGTTATTACCTGTAACCTAGAGCAAGGTCAACAAAAAAGCAAGCAAGAATAATATCCTTTTGATAATATAAAGCAATAGCATGAAAAATCATCACAATAGATCCTTTAGAGCTATCACTTGTAATTTGTTTGAAGCAAAGATTAAAGGTAAGGAATACAATATGAAAATGAGGTTAACACTCTCATAGTGTTGTGATCAAACATACCTCCATGGAAACCTAGAACTAACACATGAGATTCTTCTTAGAGGAGGTGTTATTTGTATTAGACAAATGATTACGTTAATTATTTACCTCTATGTCCTCACATGCTATCAAGTATGATACTTTACAAAGACTTCTATTTCAACTATAGTCATAAACTTGTCATGTGTACCTTTGAATCTTATTAACTTGATTAATCAAACCTAGAGCCTTGTCCTCATGAATGAGTGCTTGCTTTTCTTTCGAGTCTCCTTCACTCAAGATGACGAGTGCTTTCTTCAACCTATCTTTTGTACTAAGACACTATGCTATCTTGATAGAAGGTTTAGTTAGAGGATAAGTTCTATGATCTCAACTTTTAATCCATCTAATACCTTGACTCAAAAAAGGTTAGAATGATGGTCATAGCTACAACATGCAACATTTATCAATATAACAAACGGATGCATATCAGAATAATCACATCTGGGTTGCATCATTTCTCTGAATGTGTTGGATCTTGAGATCCTTCTGGATCTATGGTAAGAGATCCCTTCTCCTGCAAATACTCTTTAAAATTTAACCATTTAAACATATGTGAGTACATACCTCTGATACCATTTACAGGTAGTGGCATCATCTGTCAGCAACAATAATCATTACCAACTCTTAAAAACTTCAAGGGTGATTTGCAAATGGTACTACGGCTGCAACTGCAATTGGTTCTGAGACTGCAACTGGTTTTGAGACTGCAACTGCAACTGCAACTTAGGGTTTTATGAGGAAACCCTAATTTTTTAAACTTCAAAATTTGAAATTATGATCCAGGGGATAGATGCGCTGAGCTGAGGCAAGTAATATGGTGCAGTCAGATTTATGAAAATCCAACTTTTACCCCCTCAAACTTGATCTGCAGATTTCTCGACTGGTGTTTCTGGTTTTCTAGTACTTTTGGTACTCTGGTTTTCTGGTACTTTGTGAAACTAGGGTTTCACTTTCCAGGAGATCTAGCCACTGAAAAGGTGCGCTGAAGGTGCAAAAATGATCCTTGAGGGAGGGTGCACTTTTCTAGATGGTTGTAGGGATGAAATACCTCACCAACAAAAAACCCTAATTTGCGTGTACAACAACAATGACGTTTTTCACTTTTCTCTTGTGAAAGATGCTCTCTTCAGCTTGGCTCTAATACCATGTTAATGTTTAAGCTATTATTAGAGTTCTTTTCATTTTAATAGATAACAATAGCATAAGATAGGATCACTGAGAAATACAAAATCACAAGAGACACATCATTTATCCTAGGAAATCCTCATGGGGCAGAAAACCCAGCAAAAATTCCTTAATATAGATAGCCAATACAATGCCAAGAGATAACTCAAACAAATACAAAAAGTCCTCTCCCAAAGATGTGCCTCTCTCTCTCTCTCTCTTCTCCAACTGCAGCTCTGAAACTTGTCTCTCAATGAACAAGTGAGTGTGTCTAAGTGAGGCACTAGCCTCCTTATTTATATAATTTGGCATGTGTGAAAGTGTCTTTTCACTGGCAGGGCTGACTTCTTTTTCTGGGTGGTTATAGCCACCTTTATTATATTCTGGGGCCTCTTTGATATATTCTGGGGCCGACTTCTCTTTCTGCCTATTACAATTACATTATGACCAATCCACAAAAGGGGATTTGGTCCTTTATAGTAGCTGACATGATCAATCCACAATGGGGATTGATCCAATGAATAATATATCAAATAATAATAAGAATACACTTTGCAGTTACATTATTTCAACAAAAATTGCATTAGTGTTGAACTTGTGCTT
>ML801852.1:56499-90035 GCA_009831015.1 Picea engelmannii
GGGGGGGGGGGGTGAATCAATATAAGATACATTTTACTTTATTTAACCATTCATAAATCATTCATTAGCACATATATCATAAATCATTCATTAAAAATATAAAATTAGTATAGGATACTTTTTACTTTATTTAACCATTCATCAATCATTCATTAGCACATATATCATCAATCATTCACTAACAATATAAACTCAAATCACAATGCACAAGTTTTAATGTGGAAAACCTTGGAGGAGAAAACCACAAAAAACGTATCTTTATAAACGCCTTCAAGCACCAACCTACTATTACAAATCTTGTAGGGACCAACCTACTGGAGACAACAATATCCTCAACTAAGAACCAACTTAGCAAGATATTTTGTAGGCACCAACCTACCAGAGACACCAATATCCTTATATGAACACTAACTCAACAAGATATTTGTAGTCACCAACCTACTAGAGACACCAATATTCCCAACTAAGCACCAAATCAGTAAGATCTATATGGAAACCAATCTAAGAAATTCATACACATAATACTTTTTACTTCACCTGCATGTTTCATACTTCATGCATTTCACAACATCATCATACCCTTAACTATCATGTTACAACTCCTTTCTTTTCTTCATACCCCAAACATAGATTCAAACCCTTATAATATTTAGCTTTCATACCCTAGTAAACCTCATAACATCATTCACAAAATATAATCCTAGACTGTAGCATCACAACCTTAAAACAAATCTCTTTGCAACATCATAGACCTTATTCCTTCATAGTGCATCCTTAAAACTCCAAGAAATCTCCTCTTACACACCTTTAGACCCCAAGAATAATCTCCAACTTCTCTTGCGCACCTCATATATCTTCTGCGCACCTCAAACTTGGATCTTATTGCTCGGATACTCTTCAAATGTGCACATCTATTATATATTTATAGTGTTTCTGTGCTCACTTTAAGGGACGATCTGTAAAGACTGGATGAGCCTATCTAAACTTTCTTGTTGGGTTGTATGAAAAAAAAAATCATATCTCCTCATTCCTAAGTAGTTAGAGGGGGATCCATATACCATTGGAAATGTCTCATAATAATATTTCCAACCATATAACCTATGATCCCATTTGTGCTAGGTATTTATAGTAAAAGTGTTTTTAAAAATAGGGTATCCAAACTAAGTATAAAAAATCCAAAACCAATATTTTCAACAATCACCATCTTGCAATCTTTATCTTGGAAATCTGTAGTCTCGCATTATCTTTGACATCAATGAAAACAATATTTCAAACAATCTCCCCCTTTTTCATTGATGGCAACCCTTACTCAATTATGATGCTCCCCCTGCCTGCAACTTTCCTTGTGTATGCAATTCTTCCTCTGTCTTCAACTTCCCTCCCTTTGAAATCAATGACAAAGGGATGATATCCCTTAGCTTGTGCCTCACTTTACTAATGACAAGAGAGGGATATCAATCCCATACAACATTTTTCTCCTTTGACTTCATTGAGAACATATATATTGCTTGGGGTTCTATTTGCATTTGCCACCAATATTCTTGAACCTGTTTTTCTTGTCTCACATCCTTTAGAATAAAATGTGAGGTTGTAACCTTGATCACACTTTTGACTGACACTTAGAATATTTTATTTTATCCCTTCAACATACAACACATTTTGTGTTTTATTCTTTCCATTATAAAGACTAACGATACATTTTCCAACTATCCTTGCAAAAACATTATCCCCAAAGGTAACAATGCCTCCTTTTTCTTCCTCTAGGATTAGAAATTAGTTCTGAACCCATGTCACATGTTTTGAATATCCACTATAAATGTACCATTTGATTCCTTTGTCTTGAGAATACATTGCAAGTACACATTCTTCCTTCTTTGGTTCTTGTTGCTTCCTTTTCCACACCCTTGTGTATTCTTCTCTATTCTTGGTAAGAACATCTTCTTCCCTATTTTGTTTAGGAGACTTTATTATTTTGCTTCTACAATCATGTGCTATGTCCCCATAGTTATTTCACTTATAACATTCAATATCACAACCAAGTAGAGTAGAAAATGGATTGTAGGTTCTATTATCAAACCTAAGAGAACTTCTGGTTTTGCTGCTCAGATAATCATTCTTTGAGGTCTTGTAAGGACCTCCATTTTTGTTTCTCACATGGTCAGTTCTTATATAAGATCTACAATATATTGCTTTATGACCAAAATTATTGCAAGAAAAATAGTATCCAAGGAAGATATTTTGATACCATGTTGTGAAAGGCCTTCATGGTGGAACAACTCTTCTGAACTCATTCTTGTTATTCTTACGAGAAGAATCAAGGTTTTTGTTGATTGTCATTTCCTTTCTTGTTGTTTCTTTCATTGTTGAATGATCCTTTGAGAATGTTAGTATAGCTATTAGATTTTTCTTCATTTTTCATTTTTGATGGATTTTTTATCTTGGTTCTTTCATCTTCCTCTGGGGTCGTTTGTTTTTTCATCATAGCCAAGACTTGTCTTGATGAATGACGACCTTTGAAAATTGAGAATATTATCTAAGATTTCGATACTCTTTCCAAACTTCAAGATTCTATTTAATTGATCATCTATTTTTTCTAGTTCCTTTCTTAAGGAAACCATTTAATCTTCTAAATACTCTCAATTTTCTTCCTTTTATTTCAGTTGGCTTCTCACCACTTATTCTGACCTTTTTTCCTCTTGTATTTGAGTCTTCGAGATGATAATTGTGTTAGAATAATAGGCGTGCTTGTTTGACCGTAGACAATATAGAAATATTGTCACCCAACCATAGGCACAAAGGCCACACTTGAGCACCTTAACCTTGATAGACAAAATAATTTCGGAAGCAAACCCTAGAACCAATAGCTAATCAAGGTAGCGTACCTCTCTCCAAAGCTAGCATACCAAGTATAAAGTCCAAACCATAACCAAGAAGAAAGTCCAACCATAACCAAATACCAAGTCACCACTGCAATAGTTGCAAATCTCCTCCAGTCATGCACACCACTTGTCCTTATGAAATTGTGAGAGTGAGTGTCCAATGAGCTCTAGCGCCCTCTTATTTATAGTCCTCCAAGTGACCTAACTGGGTTGACTTCTACTTTTGGGGGATAATAATTTAATATAAATTATTATCTTGAGCCGACTTGTCTTCTAAGGTTATTTCCTAACCTTCTAGGGGTTCTCTTGATTCCCAGAATATTCTAGACTCATCAAAGGTTACACATAGAGGTTAATAGCTCCCGCAACTACCATAATATAAAAACTCCCTTCTAGCTAGGGAGGTATTAAAGACAATGGTCTTGAGCAGAAACAAACCATTCAACCGATAGCATCATCATAGCCACACATGATATCTCATGATCAAATCACAAGAACCATCATCACTATCCAACTAGATAGTCTCTATGGAAATAAGAACAATGCCATCCAATAAAAAAAAACTGTGTCTATTCATAGTAGTATACAACTACTATCCAACACTACACAACCACTCCTAGTAGGACACAACTACTAACTAGTGACACATAGCCACTACCAATGGATCACATCCACCACAATAGCATACAACTATTGTCCAAAGACATATAGTCTCCACAATAATCATATCATCTGATATCAATAATGTCATGATATGAATTGAATCATATGGGCCAGTCTTCCACTCACATTTGTGAGATCTGGAAGAGCATCTACCCTTGGAAAGTTAAACATCAACCATGGGTTGTCTGGACTATTCTTCTCAAGCATAGAAAAATAACTGTCCCTGATTTTTGAACCTAAACCATTCAACCTAATTGGGCCATTGTTTTGGCGCGATTCACAGTGCAACCTAGAGAGGATGATTCTACCCTAGGAAATGCATATCCATGATCGTTGAACTTGGACCATTCAACCTAAATGGGCCATTCTTCCAGCATGATTCATAGTGAAACCTAGAGAGGATGAGTCTGCCCTAGGGAATGACTGTCTGGACCATTTCCTATGGAAATGACTATCCTGCACCAATCTCCTACATCGGACCATTCTTCGAAAATTCTCACAACTATGAAATTCGAAAGAATGACTGCCCGAAGAGGTGGAACATTCTGCTTGACCACTTCTCATAGTGACTACCAAGGACAATGAATATCCTATACCATTCCCCCACACTGGCCATAAGGGGAATCACTGTCTATGGTACATCAACAATTTGTCGGACCGTGACAATCTGTTCTAGACCATTTTCAGAACTGGAAAATGAATTTCCATCATAAATATTGGACCACTTTATGAATTGGAAAGTGACTGCTCAACTTGGACCATTTTCCAAACTGGAAAATAACTGTCCATCAAGAATTTTGGACCACTTTTTGGATTGGAAAGTGACTGCCCAACCTGGACCATTTTCCAAACTGGAAAATGATTGTCCATATATCAATAACATATCAATACTCCCTCTCAACCTAGGGAGTAATCACTTTTCCAATAAGGAATTCATCTCCATGACTCCAACTTGTCCCATAAGTACACAAAATTTTCATCTTGGACAAAGGCTTTACTAAAATATCTTTTTTCTTCTCATCAATGGAGATATACTGGAGAATCACTTCTCTCCTTTGGACTTTAATACGAAGAAAAAATAGTACTTGATATCAATGTTATTTGACCTATCATGGAACACCAGGTTCTATGAGAGCTTCACAAAACTCTGGTTATCACAATATATCACGGTCAAATCCAACACATGAACAAACAATCCATAAACTAGCTTACAGAGCCACACTACTTCCGTACAAGCATCACAAGCTGCAATATATTATGCTTTTGCAGTGCTGAGTATAACCATTGTTTTTTCCTGCTAGCCTATGATATCGTGGAAAATCTAAAAATGAAACATATCCAAGAAGTGCTTCTTTTGTTATCTACACTCCCTACCCAATTTGAATCGATAAATCCATGCAACTATATATCATAACTCAAACGTCCCACATAGACATTTCAAGGTAATTATTAAATTCTCATGGCTAGGTTCCACCTGGAACTGGCTCAACATGTTTAAAATAAAGTAAATGTCCGGCCTAGTATTCATCGGGGACAAGTCTACTAGATCAGAGTCTCTCAACTTCTTCAGATCTGTCATCATGGGAGTTTTCCATGGATTTTCAATCCATCATCCTTGACTTCTGAAAAACCATTTCGATACACTTCCTCTATCATATGAATTTTTCACCATGCTTCTGTTGTACATGAGAGGATCTACACAAGGTTACTTGAACCCATACAAGGTCTTCTTCTATCTGCATACATGGGTCTCTTTCTGGTATACCTCAAAACCTTGAGGTTTCTCTACATATGCTTATTCTTTAATTACTCTGTTGAGAAGAATAGTCTTTACATCCATCTAATGTAAACTCCAACCCATGGATACTTGTATCTATCAATGCTTTCGTTCATAATTTCTCACATAGATTGTTATTCATCACAAATTCCTTCCATTCCTTCTGTTTGACTGCTTCTAGTGAGTTCAAACCATGCTGGTAGTCTTATGATTCTCGGTAAAATAACTAGTTCAATTGGTTGTTTTGATTTTTCTTACTTTCTTGGAATCTTCTTGTTCTTCCTCATGTTTCTCTTCAATGTTGGAGTCCATGGAATCTTCTATAGATTCTATGTCCTTATTTTCTGAAGGTTCCAACTTCTTCTTTTCGTCATAGGAACATAAATTTAGATGGATAATCAAGGATATTTAGGGATTCTTTTTTAAGAAGACTTCTTCTAGAGTCAAATTGAACACGTTCTGCTCATCATGGCTACTACTTATAATGAATAACATGGAAAGATACTTCATAGTCTTCATGGGTTATTTAATAGATAACATCATTGAGGATTAGCTCCCTCCTAATCCCAACTTCATGTTTGAATGAGCAATATGCATGCTCTTCTTTTGGAATTTTGCAATCAACTCTCTCCATCTAAGAGAGTCCATGCTTCCATCTGCATCCTTCTTGATTTCTGTAAAGTCACACAAATATATTATAGCTTCCTCTTGATTACTTCTTTCTTTCTTGTATGACGCTTTCCAGGTCTCTTCAAGTTTGGTTCTGATTGTGGCCCATATGGCAGTTGTTACTTACGTACATCATCCTTTTCAAATACATTACTAGTAGTCATTGTAATGACAATCCTTATCTTGTTCTTCTCCCATAGATATTTTTTCATTGACATTGACCATCTTATCGTTTAAGAAATGGATACACATGACATGCTTGTAAACATCGTATGTGCAAGGACTATGTTACATAAGAATACTGTTACCATGACTAGTAGAAGAATTCTTCTTCATCCTGCTTGACTTTCTTTGAGGGTTCCTTTTCTTTGGAAATTTTTTCTTCATGTGTTTCCTTCCTTTTATTTAAATCAGGACAATGGTTCTTGTAGTGGCCATATTTTCAATAGTTGAAGGATTGTATTTTTGACATATCCTTTTCTTGATTTGGTTTCTTCCTTGAGCCAAATTTCTTCTTATTTCTAAATTTCTTGAACTTTGTTGTGTAGGCTTGGTCATCATATTTCTTTTGGGATTTCTCTTTTTTGCTAATCCTTGATTATTCTTGTGCATAACAAGTCCAAAGTTATTCAAATGTGGGATACTCTGTTCTTGTGTTCATGCTTGCGGCAAATGCATCCCATGTCTTGGGAAGGCCATTAAGTACTATATTTAATAGTTCCTTTTTTGAAATGATTTCCTCAATAGATTGTATTTGATCTCTTAACTGGGATATTCTTACAAAGTATGATGTTATGTTGTCATCATCATTCATTTTCATGTCACGGAGCTCATTCTTAAGACTCATCACTTGTCCAATATCTATGAATGAGAAAAGGTTAGTTAGGGCATCATACATCTTCTTAGATGAGTCAAGATGAAAAATGTAAGGTATCAAATGTTCCTTTACAGATTCCACTATGATGCTCATAGCATTGATGTAATTGTCCTTGAACTTCTCCATAACTGCACTGTTCTGAGGTTTCTTCTCTTTTCCCGCTTCAAACTGTGGTTCCATGATCTTGCCTTTCACGATATCCAACAATTTATTCTTGGCAAGGATGAGTTCAATCCTTGTCTTCCATGCTCTAAAGTTATAAGCCCCTTCTAACTTATTTTCTAACTTCATAGAGTAAGTTATGACTTCTTTGACTTGGTAAACTTTTGACTTTGACTTGGACAACCTTTGACTTTGACCTGATCAACCTTTGACTTTGACCAAAAACTCAAACTTGACACCTTGGATTGATGAGAGTACCAGGAGGTATACTAGTTTAGGGCGCACTAGGTTATCCAAGAATTAGGTCTAGTGCTTGAATTAAGGTGCCTCAACATGAGGGTTAGGGTTTCATTGCTACAACAAAACTTTGACTGCAACTACAACTAAGAAAATCCTCCCAATCTACCTTCCAGTGGTTAGATAGTCTGAGGATAGTGTGGGCCCATAACTTGTTAGAATAATAGGTGTGCTTGTTTCACCATAGACAATATAGAAATATTGTCACCCAACCATAGGCACAAAGGTCACCCCCGAGTACCTTAACTTTGATAGAAAGAATAATTTCGGAAGAAAACCCTAGAACCAATAGCCAACCAAGGTAGTGTACCTCTCTCCAAAGCTAGTGTACCAAGCAAAAAGTCCAAACCATAACTAGGCAGAAAGTCCAACCATAACCAAAGACTAATTCACCACTACAACAACTACAACTCTCCTCCAGTCATGCACACCACTTGTCGTTATGTAGTTGTGAGATTGAGTGTGTCAAATGAGATCTAGTGCCTTCTTATTTATAGTCCTCCAAGTGACCTAACTGGGATGACTTCTACTTATGGAGAATAATAATTTAATATAAATTATTATCTTGAGCCGACTTGTCTTCTAAGGTTATTTCCTAATCTTCTAGGGTTTCTCTTGCTTCCCAAAATATTTTAGACTCGTCAAAGGTTACACATAAGTTAATACCTCCTGCAACCACTTTAATATCAACAAATTGTCTTCTATTGGTGGGTTCAACTTCGCTCGACAACAGTAAGGGTTATTTCTCAGTTTATGGTCCCAACTAGACTATACACCGTTTAAATTAGGAGTCCCATCCAAAATTTGGCCCAACTGCCATTTTTGTTGTCTTCTTTTTTATTTTTCTTACTGGTTATGGTCCGATGTACTGATGAGGTGATGGATGGTGAGAATGAAATGAAAATATGTAGATGAAGACCATGTATGTAAAAACAACTAATTCATTACTAATATATACTAACATATCCTAGGTAGGAGCACACTAGAGTAACCGGTGAGTTATGATGCACCCAAAATATTACACAACTTTTATATAGTTAGCTCCAACAAAAGAGGAAGATTGGAGACAAATGCATACATATGTATATAATCAGATTAATCTAGATCAAAACAACGTATATTGTAATAACCCACAAATATCAATGCATTGAAATATTCAAAGAAGCATCAATAACTGCGGAATGACAAGGATTGTATATGAATTAGTCTACAACAAACAAGCATTCTTGCAGTCCATAGAAACAATAGTTATGTTCACTTGAAGTAGTTCAAAGCTTTGATCCTTTTCTACACATAATTCCTTCTATAATATATTGGCCCTGAGGGCTTCTCAATATTAATTAACAAAGTATATGTTCTAAAAACAGTTCTTGGGTTTATACAATGCTTGAAAAGCTAAAAAGTCCTTATCCAATGAGCTTCTACCCTATTTTATACAAAAAACTAGTAAATCCTATGTGTCCTTTCACATTCTTCTTGAAGAGGAAGTTACAAAATTATTCATCTTCTCTATACTAATGACAAGTGGCATAAAGGACGAAATTTGAAGTGGTTAGGAAATGGACGAGAGAATAACAATCATTTTTTCCTTTCCCTATGAACTTTTTCTTTGGAGATAAGTTGTCCAAACTTCCAAATGGTCATATAGTGACCCAATTCTTCTGTATGTTAGTTGTTCCAGTGTTTCTTCGTTCATGGCGATGCTATCATCAAGGGTGCTCATATCCTTCTCTAATTTTGTCATGAAATCTTGTACCATAGTGTGAAGCTTCACTGGCTGTAGCAGATGTTGGTCAGTGAGATCGGTGGAGACAAAGGTTTCCACTTCGACTATCTGTTTCCTTCGACTCGTGGTGTCCTGGAATGAATTCACCAATTCTTTTGTGACCAAATTCTTCCCAAGTTCATCTAATATTGGGAGACGACCATTCCTTATCAGTTCCTGGGTAGCTTTGTGGGTCCTTGAAAATATTTCCATCACCTTGGTTACTTCTTTATATAATCTTTTATGTATCTACTAGAAATGATCTAATGCACACCTATATGTCTTTCTAGATGATTTTGAGGGTCTATACAGCTCAGGAGATGCATCATGATTTTCTTCTATTCATGTATTGATGTCAACTATACCTTCACGGATAATGTTGCATTTTGTTAGCTTTATTTATATCTAGTTTTTTTGGCCAATGACTATTACAACTGCATCCTGGAAGAGGTTTAGATCGACATACATGTCAATTATGGTGTCTTCCAAATCATTCATAACTTTTTCCGCACTGGCCTTAAAGTTTAGGAGGCTTCTCTCATCGATCATTACTTGCTGAAGTTTTTCTTCTAGGTCCCTGATCCTTGCCTCCTCCTCTTCGTTTTGCTGGCATAACCTATGTATATTGTCTATGGTAGCATCTATAAATTTAGAACCAACCCTAACTATTTCCACAAGGTCTTCCCTGACATGTTCTGTGACAAGGACTTGAGTAATCACTGATATAGGGGCTCCTTCTATTGATAAAACCTTTTAAACTCTTTCTTGCACAATTCTATCTGTTTTTCCTATTATATGTGAAACTTCTTAGATCCAATACTTTGGTTGATCCAAAATGATCCTAGGGCCTGAGGCATAAACCACTTCTCATTGTCCCTTCTCCTATAACTACAGTGGATGTTCCTGAGATATACAAGTCCATTAGGTGTGTTTCATCCTCACTGTTCTTTATATTATTCCTTTGTCTTTCTTCTTCAACAACTTTATCCACTGCTTCTTTTGCTTCCTTATATGCTAATTCCACTACTACTCTTGTTTCTTCTACTAACTCCTTTTCTTTTTCTGCAACAACTTTTGCTTCAGCCTCTGCTTTATCTTTCGCTTCATATTCTGCTCTGGCCTTTTCTTTGCCTGCTTCAATTTTTTGTTTCTTTTTAGTGCCATTCTTCCTTTTCAACACCCTCTCTTTGTCTCTTATCTTTTTATTTGCTGGCGCTTATTCCTCCTCTTCAGTGAAATCTGAATGAGTTGAGACAGAGATGGGAGAACATCTCTCAGATTCATATTATTCTGCCTCTTTTCCAGCCACCTCTCTTGCTGCTTCTTCGTCAATGATCCTTCCTTTTGACTAGCCACGCCTATTGAAAATGACTTCGCCGTAATTACTGGAATTTTGATGCACCTCCTCTTCTTCCCATAATTTAGTAGTGCATTCATATGGGAGCCTCATGCTATTGAAGTGCTCTTTGACAATAATCTTAGGGTCGTGCCTCTTGAATCTTTCCTCTCCAAAGTGGCAGGAAAGTAAGATGTCCACTTTTGTTTGAGCTTACTTGGTGTTCTCAAAGAAATAGTTGCCAATGTATAGAGGTAGTGGAGACCAAATTGATTTCTTTGATCTGTATAGCATTCCTTCGACCCCATGTATGATAGTTTGATATGCTACCTCCTGAAGCACAATTTTGTTAGGAACAAACCAAGGGAGTAGGTGGGGTGGTTTCATCGCACAATATATTATTATATAAGTACCTTGCTCCATTTAATACCAACCCCTAATCCTTCTTATGATTTCTATGGATTTGTCTGTCATAAAAGGTGGGGAGGTGCAAAAGATAAATTCATATAAGGGAGCAATCAAGTGTTCACAAATTCTTTGATATTATGTACACTATTTGTTCTCCCAAAGCACTTTGCAATAGATGTGGATTGCGACGTCGGCGAGAAACCAAATCCGCTCCATATTTGGGTACTTGTGGGTTGTACACATTATGTCCAGGAAGTACGAGGACATATGGAAACCAAGAAATTTTTCTAGTTGTGTTTACGTAACTGCAGAGATGGCAGCTTTGGCATTTTTAGATAATATGTCTGCCCAATTGAATGAAATCCCCACATCGTAACACAAATAAATTAGGGGAATGTATGATAAGCGAAATGAGTTCCATATGGCTCCTTGTATAACCTGCACATCATGGCCACCATATACTGGTAGGGTATCCTTAAATTGGTTGTGGGGTATCGACTCTTAGGCCTATACTTGAACTGCTTCTCTTCCTTGTACCATACGGGGAATAAATATTTTTGTGTAAGTTCCAACTCACTAAGGAGTTGACCATCTAGTCTTTTGTTCCTAGCTTCAATATGATAACATTTATCCAAATCATCGGGATGGAATGAATCTATAGGTTTTTGTCTTGCATTACAAACATATCGACTATTTATGTCTATGTTCTTCAAAATCCACGAAATGATGTTTGCATAAGGGAAGATCACTGGATGTGTTGCCACCCAGAGAATTCTAGATTTTCTGATGTTCTTGAACACTTGGAGTTCATATGGCTCTTCTGCCTCCACATAGAAGTTTGACTTCTTGAACATATAACACACTTCTCCCCATTTTAAGGTCTCTCCATCCTTCTCTAGAAGTCTCGATGTATCATCATATATAGTCCCGACAATTTCTGCCTCTATTGTTTGCTGGGAGCTACTAGATGGCTCAATCCTTGTTGCTTTCACCGCCATCTTCTTTCACGGTGACATGTTTGAATTTTCAAAAAGGATAAGTTTAGAGCATGTTATTTGAAATACAACTAAATGATTGGAAGAGTTACTTAAATTATCAAGACATATCAAGATGATTTCTATAGATTCCAGGTTAATAATAGATAATGCTCAAATTCTTTGATGATATTTTAGGGAGAAATTCTTGGCACCATCTTAAAAAGGCAAAATTTGAGGTCAAGAAAATAACTTTTTCGATACAAATTGGAAGGGTTAAGGACAACTCATTGC
The DNA here is from genome assembly GCA_009831015.1 of Picea engelmannii. Classification (NCBI taxonomy): domain Eukaryota; kingdom Viridiplantae; phylum Streptophyta; class Pinopsida; order Pinales; family Pinaceae; genus Picea; species Picea engelmannii. The sequence continues at coordinate 68,601 of ML801852.1, forward strand.
ATCAGAGGAGTTAGTAACAACTCCTTCAATGAGATTGGAAGAGTTGTTTCCAAATTCTCGGATATGTCATCGAAAGGAACTCTCACAGTATCAAGGAGTTCAGAGAAATTAAAAGAAACTCCTCAGATCATATTAGAGGAGTTGAAAGTAACTCCTTCGATATGATTGGAGGAGTTTTTTCCAGAGGTTCCAAAATACGCGGAGGAAATAATTTTAACTCTTTTGAATGCATCGAATAAGTTAGTAATAACTTATCCGATGTACTTGGAGATTTACTTTAAAAACATTCAATTTTGAGTTAGGGATTTTTGCAAAAATGGCAAGGCAATCCAGGGAAAAATCACAATGATTTTAGAGGGACGTGAGGAATCCCTAGAGCCTTCTAGATCATGGTCTATGTGATCAGGGAAAGCTTCAGGGATTGCAAGGATTAAGTGAAAGGGTGTATAGAAGGTCTGTCATGGTGAAGGAGAAGGGGTTGACTTGTCATTCATTATGTGGCAAGGAACGAGCTCTAAAACACGTAAGGTTGGTGAATCTTGGCGGGCGGGGTGTGTTCGAGAGAGAAGCGATGAGGAGCGAGGAAGGAGACTATCGATCTAGGGCAAGGATAAAAACTAGAAATAAACAAATACCTAAGCCTAACATTATAATAGAAGAGAGGTGAGGTGCTCTTACCTAGATTATGCTGCCACGTGGTGAGTATGGATAGGTGAGAGCTTCAAATGGAGTTCAACTCAACACATTTAACCTCAGGTTTCCTTTTTCACTTGAAAATAGTCGGATGACATTAAGACTAACCTCGTTTTGTTTATAAATCCAAAAAATCATTTATGGAATTAAATGCGGTGGTTGGGGTCAGTTTGTTCAGAGGTCCAAAGAGGAAGTTCTCTGATAAGTTCGGAAGCCGAGAGAGGAAATCCATCGATGTGTTCGTAGGAGTTGAAAGCAACTCCTTCGAACATATCAAAGGAGTTTATCCTAACTCTTGCGATGATGTTGCGCATCAAAGAAAATGAAAAGAACTCTTCTAAGCTATTCGGAGGAGTTTGAAGTAACTCCTCTGAATTTTTTTGAAGGAGTTTGAAGTAACTCCTCTGATATGTTTGGAGGAGTTTGAAGTAACTCCTATGAACTGTTCGGAGGAGTTTGAAGGAACTCCTCCACACTATTTGGAAGAGTTTGAATTAACTCTGCTGACTTCAAATTTGGATTACAACACCAAGTATTGATGAATTTTGTTTTTTCCAAGTGAAACGTGAGTTATAAAAAGAATATTGAGATGGAGAGGGAGACTTATGAGGCTTTATCTTAGGCTAAAAAGATAATGGGGATCTATTTTTAGGGAGGTAAACAAAATAAAACGAAAAATGGAGGGTTGTAGTGCATGTCAGAACAAATGGCAACACACTAGGCGAAGCCCTGGATCTCTGCAAGATGATATCTACACACAATTTAGGAAGAATGCTCCATCATACAAAATCATAAGAGAGAAAATATAAGTCCCATAAATTGCATATTGAAAAGACTGAGGTGGTTCAAAGAGGGGTGAGACTTTTCCAATTAACAAATTGTTTTCAGATTGATATCTAATCACATGGTAAATGGCTAGAAAGGAAGGTGTAGGTAGTATAATATAAATGAAACTTCAAGAATGTTGAGAATACAAGTCATAGTGAATTTATCTGGTTTCACTCCACTTCTAGTGAGTGCCCATAGCCTCTATGGAGTCACCCCGATGTCACAAGCCTTGCTCCATTGCTAGTGAGCATCCATAGCCCCGACGAAGATACTTGCATGTACCATGTGATATGGAAAGCCTTGCCCCAAGCATTTATCTTTTATAATATTTAAGTCTCTTTTATTTAGAGATATGGGTGGATGGGGGGATAACATTTAACCTTTAAAGGAACTATGGATGGCACATGTGATGGTGAGATATGCTAACTTGATTATGGATGAGAAAACTTCCCGAGTTGTGATTCTTATTCTACTACGAACATTTCATCTAGACCATTTTCATTTAACTCGTATAACATAACGATCTGTTGTTTAGTGTAGTCTCTTGGATCTTTTTTTACCCAATGTCTCTTCGTATTGAAAATCTATGTTCCTCCACCAGATCTTGACTTGTGATAGTGCATAAAGAGATTACATGTATGAGGAGATATGTATATTTGACATCGTATTACATATATTTTTAGGTTATATGCACTAGATGTGTTACATTTAGACATGTGACTTGCGTTAAGTTGTGAGAAATTCAAAATCACAAAGGAAACCATCAACAAGGATAAAGGAGAATGCTAGTAATAAAAAAGATTAAGAAAACCAACCTAACCGGGGAAGAAAAATCAAATGAAAAACATAATCATGATTTATTTATGTACAAGTGATCAACAACCTCAATGGATAACCGATATAGTGCTTCAAGACTTAGCTCTTTATAGGGAGAGAGTCGAATTCCCCCTGAAGGTTTTGTAATCGAAAAGTTCCTTGGCCAATATTTTCTTTAATGAGGTAGGGACCAAGCCAAAGCTACTGAAATTTTGAATGATTCCATTTATCTTCATGTGGTGTGTCCCATTTTAGAACTAAGTCCCCAACTTGGAACTCTTTCTCACTTGCAGATTTCTTATCAAACCAACGTTTTACTATTTGCTGGTGATATTTAAACTTGATTTTGTTTTTTTCACGTATTTCCTCAAGGTTCAGCAAGGTATCGATATAACTTTAGATGACAGGGAATTCTCTGCCTCGAAACTATTGTGTAAGTTGGAGGGAAGGTAGGTATATGTTAGAGGGTAAAATGACTTATTTCTCATACACAAGAAAGTAAATCAAAGTTTCGATGGAAGCTTTGGGAGTGACACAATCCTCCTAGATTTTGTAATGCATTGTGCCAATTTATCGGGTGATCAACTACAATTCATTTAAGGATACAAATGATGTTCTTATTCATAGATTCTGCTAATCCATTTCCTTGGTTTTAGTAATTGGCTGAGTATTTAAAAAAAATCCTTTTTCCAATGCATACTCAGATAATTTCAAGGAAGAGAAGTAAGTAGCATTATCAAATACTAAAGAGTTAGGAATTCCAAATCTCGTGATAATGTGTTTCTCAAGAAATGTTTTTACTACTTTCTCATTCACTTTGACTAAAGGTATTGCTTCAATCCAACATGCAAAATAATCAGTGATAGTCAGAATACTTGTGTTGCTTGGGTGAATGAGGATTTATGTCACCAATGATATCTAGGCCCCACTACTCGAAGGGTTCTTTCATTGCTATAGGTTGGAGAGGAAGAGTAGCTTTACGTTCCCTCCCCATATCCTTTTGACATGCTTCATATCTCCTTGAGTATGCATGAGAATCCTTGAAGAGTGTGGGCTAATAGTATCCTTCTCTCAACACTTTGTGGGCCATTGTGTCTCCTAAAAAATGACCACCAACCGATCCATAGTGCATATATTTCAGGACATTATCGACATATTATCTTTCGATGCATCTGAGCAACACTCTGTCATAATTCTTTCTGAAAAAGATACCATATAATAACTGATACTATAAATATTTCATATGTAGCGCTCTTTTTTGCGTAGCATTGAGATGGTACAGAGTAGTTCCATATTGCATATAGTATTTAAGATCATTGTAATATGATCCTTCAATGGTTGGGACATATGGAACCTATTGAGTATACATTATAGGTTCATCTTGCCAAACATCCTCCTCTTGTTCTTCAATGTTAGCTCCCTGTGTCACTAATTTACACAAGCCTTGACCTTTCACAATATTGGTTGGTTTGAATTCGAGGTCATACTCTTGTAGAGCCATCATCCAATTCACTCGTCTTTCACCCAGTTCCTTTTGGAAAAACATGGACCTTACTTCTAGGTGTGGGATGATGAATTTAGTATGAATTTTGAGGATACAAGGTCTAAATTGTTTGATTGCTTTATGGACAACAAAGGCTTGCTTGTCCATTGGAGGATAATTCACTTCAACACCTTGTAACCTAATGCTCATAAATGTGATGGGGTATTCATCTCCTTGTTCGTCATTTTTCATCAGCACTGCTGCTAACGAGTGATTAGACGTGAAGGTGTATAACAAGAAATCCTTGGAGAAATCAGGACTCTAAAGAGATGGTGCGTTGGATATAGTGGTTTTAATGTTTTCAAATGCTTACTTCTTGTTGGGTTTGTGTTATATTCTTTGCACAACTAGTTATAGTGTTTGCTACGTTGTGTCGGGCGTGTAGGGGGGTGATATACCCCCTGCACGAGGGTTCGGTGGCAATTCCCCCGAGATTTGTTTCCTTGAGAAACATGTAGCATTTTTGCCTCGTTTTTCTTGTTGCCTCAATTTTCGTGTCCATTGTTGGGCGATGTTTTCGGCACATGTTTTTTGCCAATGGTTTTCTATTTCCAGTTAAGGAATTAGGGTTGTTGACTAATCCAATTCATTGGATTAGGGTTTTGGATGTCGCTCGCTCCTATAGAATATGTTGGTTTCCCAGTTTGGGTTTCCAGGGGCAAAATCTATGTGTAATTTGTGTATTTTCCATTGTATCTTTTCTGTTTTTTATTGAAAATCTATTTGCAGTAAAATATTGTACAAGGTTAAAATTTACATTTGGTATCGAAGCTTTGTTGGCTTTAGGGGGACTCCTTTATGGTCAAGGGTTTGTCTCGAGACTGTGATAATATTTGTTATAGTGGGAGATCTGTGGTATTTATTTTTCAGGTGAAAAGAAATGGCGAACCGATTAAAAATGGAGATCGAGAAGTTTAATGGGAAAAGTTTTGAGATGTGGAAGCTCAATATAGAAGATCTATTGGTGGACAAAGATTAGTGGATTGCGGTGGATCTAGGTACTGCACCTATAGGGACTTCAACAGATGACTGGAAAAATTTGGATCGGAAGGCAAAGAGAACAATCCAACTGAGTCTCTCATATTCAATATTACAAAATGTGTCAGAGGAAGCTACAACCAAATATTTATGGGATAAGTTGGGAAAGTTGTATCAGTCTAAGTCCCTAGTAAATAAACTTTTCATGAGAAAGAAGTTGTATAACTTGAGGATGAGAGATGGAGACTCAGTGGCAAAGAATTTGAACCCTTTCAATACTATGGTAAGTCAGTTAGTATTGTTTGAGATTAAAATTTCAGATGGATATAAGTGTATCAGTTTATTGTGCTCTTTACCAGACTCATGGGATTACCTAGTTGTGGCTATAGGAAGTAATACAACTGCCTTGAAGTTTGATGAAGTGGTCTCATCCTTGTTGTTGGAGGAGATGAGACAAAAGAACATGGAAGGACATAGAACATAAACATTATTTTCAAGAGGACGCTCCAAGGAAAGAAATAGATCTAAGTCTAAGGGTAGATCTAAATCTCCTTGAAAGTTTGTAAATGTATACTGAAGATGTGGAAAAGAAGGGCACTACAAGAAGTAGTGTAGATCCAAAATTGAGAAAAAGAAGGGATCTCAAGAAGCTTCTTCTATAGAATAAAATACCTCCAAGGATGGAGGGGATGCGTACTTGGCTTCTTCAAGAACACATGTAGATCATGAGGCATGGTTGGTTGACTTAGGTGAATCCTTTCATATGAATCCCCACAGGGAGTGGTTCTGTGAATATGAAAGGAATGATGGAGGTAATGTTTTCTTAGGTGATGATTCGACAAAAAAAATCATAGGACAAGGAAAAGTCAAGTTGAGTCTCATATATGGAAAGATTAGAACACTACCTCGTGTTCTGCACATCCCAAGATTGGCTAGAAATTTGATTTCTGTAAGAAAAATGGATGATGCAGGGGTAAAATCAATATTTGAAAAGGAAACCCGTAGGATGGTTCAAGGAGAAATGATGTTGTTGAAGGGAGTTTGGTTTGGAACTATGTATAAGCTTCAAGGAAGCATTATTAGTGATGGGTGTAATAGTTCCATTGTTCCTGATATTGGATTTGAAGAAGAAAGAATTCCTACAGTCTATGGATAAAAGGTTATGTTGTGGCATCAAAGACTGAGGCATATTGGAGAGAAGGGTCTTTGACTACTACACGGTAAAGGTATGGTTGAAGGAATGTATAAATGCTCTCTGGATTTTTATTTCTATGAACATTGTGTATATGAGAAGAAAAATTGGGTAAGATTCCCCTATGGTGCAATGAGGGCAGAAGAAATTTTACAACTAGTTCACAGTGATGTGTTTGGACCTATGTCAGTTCCATCATTGGGAAAATTTGTGTACTATGTCTCATTTATAGATGACTTCTCGAGGAATAATTGGATATATTTCCCCAGGAAGAAATCTGAAGTCTTTGACATGTTTAAAGAGTTTAAGGCTCTTTTTGAGAATCAAACATAGAAAGAAATTAAGATGTCGAGGACAGATAATGGCGGAGAGTTCTGTGGGAATGAATTCAAATAATTTTGTAAAAAGTGTGGTATAGAAAGGCATGAGACTACTCCATATACACCTTAGTAGAATGGAGTTGCAGAAAGGATGAACATGACACTGATGGAAAAAACTAGGTGCATGCTCAGTGGTGTCGGGTTAGGGAAATAATTATGGGCAAAGGTAGTGGGTTTTGCATGTTACCTGGTCAACAAATCACCCCCATCAATGGTGGATTACAAGACTCCACAAGAGGTATGAACTGGTAAGAAACCTTCTCTCACACATTTCAAGGTATTTGGATGTGAGGCCTATGTTCATGTTCCAAAGGAAAACATGAGTAATCCAGATAAGAAGGCTGAAAATGCATCTTTACTGGGTATAAAGATGGTCTCAAAGGTTACAAGATTTGGAACCCAAAAACTAATAAGGTTGTGTATAGTCGAGATGTGGTATTTAGAGAAATGAAGGATGTTTTTAAACAGGAAGTCCTACCAAGTAAGGAAGAACTAAAATATAGTTTGATTCAAAGGATGATGAATCAGACTCTACAGAAGAACATGAATTAGAAGAAGAAAATCCTCATACTCCAGTATTGAGGAGATCAGTTCAAGAAAGAAGGCTACCAGAAAGGTATACTCCATTTGTTTTCCGTTCAAATTGTGCTTTGTCTATTACTGATGATGATCCTAGAACTGTCAGGGAGGCAATGGATTCAGAGGATGGAAAGCTCTAGAAAAATGCCATGGATGAAGAAATGACAACCTTGGATAAGAATGAGGCTTGAGATCTAGTGGAGTTTCCTACTGGAATAAATCCCATTGGAAACAAATGGGTATTTAAAAAGACATTGAAAGAAAAAGGAAAAATGGAGAAATACAAATATCGGTTAGTAACAAAGGGTTATTCCCAGGTTGAGGGATGTGATTTTGGTGAGAATTTTTCTCATGTTGCGAAGTTAACTTCTATAAGATTTATGTTATCTATTGTTTTTGCATTTGATTTTGAAGTAGAATAAATGGATGTGAAGACAACATTCCTACATGGGGATATGGAAGAATAAATCTATATGAAACATCTGAAAAGATTTGTTGTGAAAGGAAAGAAGGAGCTGGTATGCAAGCTGAAAAAGTCCTTGTATGGTTTAAAACAATCACTAAAGATGTGGTATCAAAATTTGATACTTATATGATGAGACTTGGATTCACAAGAAGCAAAGAGGATCACTGTGTGTATTTTAAATTAATTGGTGATCATTTGATTTATTTGGTCTTGTATGTGGATGACATGTTACTAATAGGAAACAATAAGGAGATTATCCAGGATGTGAAAAATTAGTTGTCCTCTAAATTTGACATGAAGGATATTGGTGCTTCAAATTTCATTTTGGGAATGGAAATTAAAAGAGATCAGAAAAAGAGGAAACTATGGTTAAATTAGAGAAAATATGTCAAGACAATATTGATGAGGTTTAATAGGAAGGAATGTAAACTAGTCAAGGTCCCTATTCATGTTGGTGTAAATTTATCTACGGATCAGTGTCCCAAGATACATGAAGAGGAAGAGGACATGTATCGTGTTCCACATGTGAGTGCATTTAGAAGTTTGATGTATGCAATGGTTTGTACTAGACCGAACATTACATATGCAGTGGGAGTTTTGAGCAGGTATATGTCAAAACAAGGGAAGGAGCATTGGACAACAGTAAAAAGGGTTTTCAAGTATTTGTGTGGCACTTCTAGCTATGGTTTGTGCTACCAAGGAAAACCAGGATTGGACAGAGTGTTGGACATACATGGCTTTGTGTATGCAAATTGGGTTGGAGATCTGTTATCGTAGGAGATCAACAAGAGGGTATGTGTTTAACCTATTTGGAGGAGAATACAGTTGGATGAGAAAAAGATAGGCTGTAGTGACACTTTCAACTACATAAGCTGAATAGATGGCAGCCGCTCATGCAAGTAAGGAATTAGTATGGTTAGAAATATTGTGTTCAGGTATTAGGTTGGTACAACAAGTTGTAACGATAGATTGTGACATTCAGAGTGCAATTTTTCTGGCAAAGAACCTGACTTATCATTCAAAGACAAAGCATATTGATATTCAATATCACTTTGTGAGAGACATGGTTGAAGAAAAGAAAGGGTTTTTGATGAAGGTGGACACTTTGAAGAATGTTGCAGATTCATTACCAAAATCTGTGAGCACTAAGAAGTTATCTTGGTGTAGAGTATCCATGGGCATTTCTACCCTGGATTGTTGACTATGTAACCCTGTAACCCCCTATATGCAAAGAAAACAACAAGTGGGAGAATCTTGGGTATGTGTTATATTTTTTGCACGACTAACACTAGTATCTGCTAGATTGTGTCGGGTGCACAGGGGGGTTGGAGGGGGGTGATATCCCCCTTGCGCAAGGGTTTGGGGGCAGTGCCCCCTATAATTTTTTTCCCTAGAGAAACATGTCACATTTTTCCTCGTTTTTCGTGTTGCCTTGATTTTCATGTCTATTGTTGGGCGGTTTTTTGGCACATGGTTTTTGCCGATGGTTTTCTATTTCCTGTTAAGGAATTAGGGTTGTTGACTAATCTAGTTCATTGGGTTATGGTTTTGGATGTCATTGGATCCTATATGTATATTGTATTGTAAACAATGTATCACTATGAATGAATATAGAATATGTTGGCTTTCCCGGTTTGGGTTTCCAGGGGAAAAATCTCTGTGTAATGTGTGTATTTCCCATTGTATATTTTTCTGTTCTTTTATTGAAAATTTGTTTGCAGTAAAATATTGTACAAGGTTAAAATCTACATTCGGTTAGGGGAACTAGGTAGATGAAATGAGCACTGAGTAGCTTCTCTACTTCTACCTTAATAATGAAGGCCTTCCTAGGATTAACAACTCTAAGATGTTGCCGAACAGGTTTAGAATTCAGATAGGTTTTAGTTTTATGTTCGACAATGCTGGGGTCGATCCCTGACATATATTCATATGAACAAGCGAATACATCTCAAAATTCCTTGAAGAGATCAGTGTAGATATGAATTTTTTCAAGCGAACAATCTGCACATATATATACGTTCTCAATTTTACCAGGGGTACAAGAGATATTGATTGTGACAGTAGGAGAAATATTCACCATGTTTCCTTTGGAATAAATTCCATGCGTATCTAATGGAACCACAATATGACTAACCATATCACTCAAAGTAGATCTAAATTCATCATGTTCGATCCTAACAAGCTCCGAGAAAAAAAAGGATCGATGATGCATATTGTACCAAGGCCTATTAAGACCAGAAATGGCCTCTAAGATGGCTTCATCCGAAGGTAAAATATCGTCAAGGAAATCATGTGAATAAGATGATTGAGCTGCCCATATGGGCTCCAAAACTGGATCAACCTCATCCGTTCATGAGGAGGAAATATTTGGGTCAATAGTAGCATCTAGAATAGCTTGCTACACAACTTTTGTTGTTGACAATGGCTTTTCCATATCAATGTGTGAATGACCTTCATACGACATAGTCGGGGAAGGTAGGGTCCAAGGGTCGTTGAAATATGAATTACAAAAAGGAAAAAACCTCATCGACGACGAAGAATCAATGGAAAGGGCATTAATATGGTGAATTGGTGCCATGAAATCAAAACTACCCATCAAAGAGGAATACATCCTGACACCAACATACTTAGTTTCCTGCTGATAATTATCAATCATAGGGACCAAATGTCCAACCAATGCATTAGGACTAGTGTGCACAAAGGACAAGGTATCAATCGTCACTATATTCCCTTCATGAGGAAAATATAATGTGTGGAAAAACGATGACACGACAAATGTCATGGCATAAGTCCAATTACACCCTACTAGTAAATTATATTTAATAGGCACATCAACCACCTCGACATCGACCTCCACAGTCTTTCCACCTAACTCGACCAGGAAAGTGGGAAGGATCACGTGGGGTCGAAACAAATTCCCATCAAATGTGGTAAACATAGTCATAGATTGAGATAGGTTTGGAGAGCCAATGTATTTCCAATAGGTTAGGGACATCACACATGTCGCAAAACCTTCATCAATTACAATATGTTTGATGGTAATTTCCATGTACTCCACATGAATTTGAAAGGCCACGTGGTAAGGTAAGCAAGGCTTACTATCCGTGACATCAAACTTGATAACCTTTGAGCCACATGGGTATAGAGCTCCTAACACAAATAACAAGGCTTTCCTTTGTGAAGGACACGTCTGGAGCACCTCCAAAGCTAACATCGCACATGGGGTTTGGCCCAAATCTTCGACAATCGAATAGTTTTGGGTGGCTCTAGAATTAAGATTGTGGGCATAGTGCTTTAATACTCCTTTCGGAATACGAGGTGAAGTTTCTGACTTATCGATCTATAAGGGTATTTTTGGGGGAGGAGGAGGCTCTGGACCTATAACAGTCTGTGAAGAACCGTAATCATGAGATTGAGTGGCGACATCAATATGAGGCTTAACCATATTGACACATAGATGGCCAACTTCATGTGATGAGGGGTTTTAACTCCCACTTAACACATTTCTGGTGTTAGAGGTCCCTGAAGCCATATGTTGATTATGTGGAAACGGGTTTGTCAACACAATGGGTGGATGTGATAATAGCCTCGAGGATTCCTCGATTTTGGGGCACAAGTGGGTAAGGTGATCATCTTTACAAAGTTTACAAAGAAACTTCACCTTCCACTTCTCTTTCTTTCCCTCACCATCATTATTATTCGATTTATCATTATTATTGTCATCCTTGGCTTTATTATTATTTTTCCCACCATTATGATTATTACCTTGTCATTTTTTCTTAGTCCCTCCTGGTTGTTGGTTACCATTCAAGTTAGAAGATGACTATACAAAATGCAGATTTGTTGACTAGGTGGTGGTGGAGGACAAAGTCGAAGCTTGTCCTACTATAGGTTGGCTTAGAGACAAATCTTTCAACTGGTTCATCACCAAGTTTGTAGTCTTAGCATTTGCTGAGAATATGATGCCATCAGCATGAGACTTGATATTTTGTCTAGGATCGTAGTTTGATTATGGTGCATCGGGGAGAATTTCATAAAGAATCCCAGATTGAGCATATATAAGGTCCAATTGTTGGGATTTGAAGATGGATTCTTCCTAAGATGTTATTCCAGATGTAGAAACATCCTTCAAAATGTAAGGCAACAAAGACTTAAGGAACCATTCCAACATAAACTATGGAGGAATGTAGGCTTTAATCAACCTCTTCTGTATGCACCAATATTGGATATGATCGAAGATATGTGTGACTTTATCTTGGCGAAGGGTCGACATCGTAACGAATCGGTAATTGGAAGTGATTGATAAAAAACAATACCATCTGATTGAAAGTTCCATATGTTCCCCCAAGTATCTCAATGTACCACTTCACGGTGAACCTCGTGAGGGTGCGTTGAAATAACCTCAAATGACTAGAATCATCATTTAGGGAGTTCGTTGATCACCAAAGATGAAAAGTAGTAACATGATCACTCGGGTCCTCCCCAGTCTTTCCCTCGAATTTGAAAATGTCCGAAGGAAGCTTGGTGGGGATGGGGGGCCATGGCGGATCGTGATGCATAGGGTCATTCATTAAATTATACAAATCTAACAGATTTAGAATGGCCAGAAAAGGGATTCGGGGTTGCGGCTTCTGATCTCATGGTCCTAGGAAATATTGGGATTAAGGGATTGCAGACCATCTTAGGTTTGGTATATACCATGGCCTTGTCTGGTAGGATATGATACCCTATCCAGTAGGATAGTATCCTCCTCCAAACTGATTCATGAAATGTTGTAAGGGCACCATACCCGTGGAAGCAACATGATAAGGATTATATACATTTCCCCTAGATGAAGGAACTCTGTGTTGGGGGTTTCCCATACTGTGAAACTGAATCCTTCTAGATGGAACACCAGAGGACAGAGGAGGATTCTCCATAATAAATGCATTTTTCAGTATCGACATGGAGGAAGAGGGAATGAAATACATAATATAGGAAGTAAACTGATTGCCCATTTGAGCACTCCATCCCAAAGCAATGAAGCTAGGATTAGGCCCGAAGGAAAAAGGATTCCGACCTCCAACCGTATAATTCACTTTTGGAATATGACCTCCACCAAACGATAAAGGAACATAAGGAGGCATCGTGCCCCAGACCCAAAACTAGGATATATATTAGCCATTGAAAAGGATGATGAGAGTTGCGATGTCATGTCGGGCATACCAAAAGAAAAAGGATTAGAGGCTGAAGGTATTGATTGAGAATCATGATTCGACATACTGAAAATAAATCCAAAAGTGTTCGTTCCCATGGGTGGAGTAGAGCTTACGGGTTGGGAAACACTAGATGAGGGAGCCTCCAACACCCACACCATTGAGGATGAAGGAGTCAAGAGGACCCCACTAATCATAGAAAACAGGGATTCGAAGGACCTCCTGAGACATTCATATCTAACTCAGTACTCATAGTTGGATGATCACAAGTCTGGGAGGTGGAGATATATGTACCACGCTTATTAACTCTACGCCTTTTAGAAGGCAACATCAGTAAAGTATCAAGATGCAGTGGTAACTTCAACAGATGAAGAGACCAACAAGGAGAATGGTATGTCTCCATGATGAATTAGTACTTGATATATAATACATAATCCTAGGTCCAACTAATAATCAAAGAGCACACCAAAATAAAGAAAAAGGCCAATTCACACAAACAAGATATAATGGTTGAAAGGGGCCTCCCGAACTAAAGTAGGTATGTCTTGCCCAAGAGGGGCCTAAGACTCTGGAAATATAGAGTGGAGGTGTCATAATCATTTATAAGGACCCTTGTAGGCTTCATAGTGTAGTTGGTTCGACCCCTCCGAAGAGGAAATCCTCTATAAAGTCTGTGTGTTGTTCGACCCTTATCTGACTCATGGTACCTACAGAATAACCCCTGCAAGTAACCTATGTGGCTACCTATGTCAAGAAACTAGAGTCATCATGATATAACCAATGCGCAAGTTTGGTCCATTGTATGGGAAGGTTAGAAAAGCCTAAAATCTTGAAAGCGTCGCCTCTGACGGAGGTAAAGGCAATAGCGAGACCCCCATATACGAATAGAACCCCAGAAATATCTATGACACTAGGAAGGTATTAGAGGACTATCGCTGCCACCAAATTTGCGTGACTTCGTGCTTAACTCCGGTGTGAGCATAACCTCATGATGTCACTAGTTATACAATGGGTTTCAACACTCCTTGGTTAGACACATACGTTGAGTTTAATATCTTTGGAGAAGTTTACTCACAAAATCCTATTCAATGGCCCTAGGTCCTATACTTGTTTGTGTACCTTGAAAAATAAAATCGTTTCTAATAAATTTTAATTATTAAACCTTAATTTTAATGGCTTGTGCTAACTCAAGAGATGCAATCATGAAACTAATGGTATTACGACTCAACTTATAAAAAGAAGCAAATACAAAACAATGCTAAGTACTAGTCTTGAATTTCAAAGAGATAGTATGATTCTAAATGCAATCTCTATAATTTCAATGAAGTGCAATCTTTCCAAATGCATCAAAATAAATGCAAAGTAATAAAAAGTGAAAATTCCATAAGTACAATGCAAGTAAAAAAATGTTTTTGTATTTTCGAAAAAATGAAAAGAAAATGTAAGCATTGAATAACAACCTCATAGGAAAATCCCACTATAAGAAAAAAGAAACAAGCCAAGTAGGATACCAAGAGGCAACTACTCAGACGAGTACACAAGGACAACCAATGAGAAAGATGACAAGAAAGGATTTCGCCCAAAAATTCAAAAATAAAAAGGCTTCCTATCACTCTTAGGCACTTAACAGTCATAATAGGGACCCAAGAAGACTCAACAACTAGAAAAACTCACCCAACAAACAAAAAACTCAGCTAGCCATACTTAAGAGATGATGTACACAATGTTTTAGGCAACAAGTGTGTATATACGCTCCCTAAAGGCACACAACTCGTGTATGTACGCGTCTGTCAAGGGAAAAACTATGTCTACCAAAAAAAACACTGTCACGGCTAAGGTTAATCCAAGAAACTCAGATGCAAGGAAAAATACAGGCTGTCAAAGAACATGCGACAATGAAACTCAGGCAAACAAAGAATAAATCAAGGATAAAAACACTCAATATGCCAAATAAGGAGACCCCCCCAGTGGAGTCATGAATTCTGTTATGAGGAAAATATCTCTATGACTAGGGGAAAACAACAATAGATGGAACAACACCCAGAAAATAACTCTAATATCAAGTATTCTCTATAAATGAAATTCTAACAAGACAAGGATAAGAGTCTACCTCGTCCGGACGTTCTAAGAAGACCATCGTTGAGCATGCAACCTAAATATTTATACCTGCAACTTGTCCTCAACAACCAAGATACACAAGTATATGGTGATAATATATGATGCCAGCATATAAATTTTCATAATCCATTAACATACATGAAAATATGCCCATGGAAAGTAATTCAGATATTTGCAAGATACCAGTTGGACGACAAAAGAACATTTCTATTAAAGTAATCAACATAAGTACATAGGTGACAAACTTTTGTAATTGCACATATCAGAACCGAGAAAAAAAGTCCCTCCTGCTGGGCCTCCACCACTTCAATCCTCCACAAAGGAAATCTCATATATAGGAGTTAATGAGGTTCTCCATCACAAATTTGGAAGATATTGGGGGCTGAACATAAGAAGTTCAAGATTCTGAGGACAAAGGGATGCATACTCAATGTGAAGTAAATTTCTCTGGAGTGTCTTTGCTCTCAATGTTGAATTGTCGATTAGGCTTGGATATGGCTCAATTTATAGCCTCCAAATGGAACTGAAGGGTTGAGTTGAAGCGTTTCCAGTATATGGAAGGTCAAGGATCATGGATCTCATGACATGGCATGGAAACCCGACATAATTATTAATTTTTTAGCACCAAACCCGATGTATGTGGGTTATAGTGGAGAAACCTGTGTATACGCTTATTGTATAACTAATAGGGCATGTATATGTACAAAAATATTCATTTTTGGATTTTTAGTGAACAAAAAAAGGGGACTTCAAGTCTGCAGAGGGAAATGGAAGGCCATCTAAGCAAGCTACATGAAGTGAGGAAAAATTTGTTGTAATAGTTGGAACCTCCTTCTAGTTGGAGTTGGAGATTTCAGGGAGTTGTATCTTCCTTCATGTTGGAGCCAGTAAATCAAGGGGTTGGAGCCTCCTTCTAGTTGGTACTAGAGAATTTAGGGAGTTGGAGCTTTCTTCAGGTTGGAGCCTATAAATAGGGGGTTGGTGCCTCCTTCTAGTTGGTGCTAGAGAATTTTTGAATTGGGTTCTTCTCGTGGATGTAATATTCAAGATATATATTAAAAAACATTCTGTGGTTTTCTCCCATTTGGGTTTCCACTTAAACTCTTGTGTATTGTGTGATGCATCCCCCCTCCCCTCTTAGGGTTCTGTGACCTCTCGATGTATGGATCGTTCTCCTTGTCGAGTCGTATTGACTCTTCGGGCTCCTGAATGAACCCTGATCAATTATACACATGCCCCTTTTCTTCTTTGGCACTGGTTCTGTGATACCCACACCTTTTGTTTCTATGTGCTCTGGGCGCTTCTCAATTTACAAGTGCTATCTCCTCTTCACTAGCCTCTTCCTTCATATGTCCTTGGACTATGCCCTTGTGCTAATACATGATTGCGGGCACGGGCAAGAGTGGTTTCAAACCAAACCACTTTTCGCCCCACAATCGCCCTCATGTTACCATGTCTCCATTTGTTAAAACCGTGGTTCTAATTGCGGCCCGCTCTCAAGTTTTTATCCCCCCACAAGTTTTGGCCCCGCAATTCTTCTCGATCATCAATCTCATGATCTTGATGACAATGTATGAATCGACGCTTCATATCCATGCCCTTTCAATCTACGGATTAGATCTGTTCCTCCTAGATCAACGACTGTGATCTCTCTCGCAACTCCAGACTTCGGGTGTTTGAAATCTCAAACCCAACTCCTCTCATATGTCAAGATCCCAGAGTTAAGGATCTATGGACAGCTACCCTGTAAATCAATGCCCATGATCCTCCCTCGAATGTTTGACCTTTCAACCCAGATCAATGGTCCAGGTTCTTCTCTTCTTTCCTCCTTCCACGCGTCTCCACATATCTCTACGATCTGCAGACACGTAGTCCTGTTCAAATCAACAGTTGTTGTTAACTCCGCCTTTCTGGCCTCTAGGAGTTTCAATTCTCAAACTCCACTCTCCTTTACATGAAAATCTCCATAGTGGAAGATTTGTTTCCACCTATCCCCTTGAATCTACAACCATGATTTCCTCCGTGGATCCGGCCTTCGGGAATATCAATTCTCAAATCCTTTTCCTTTTTCTCAAATATGTGAAATACTACCACGTGTCCTGTTAAATTGGACGGCCTAGGATTTCTTTGGGTCTTTACCTGGATTTCACAGATCTTCGCCACCTCTCCTCCTGATTTGACGAATGTAAATCACTTCAGGTGATTCGACGAATATGATCTTCTCCGACTCTTCGGATTTATGAGATCTCAAATCTCAAACTATCGTCTCTACTAACTGGGTATCTCCCAGAGTGGAAGATCCGCTAACACGTATCCTCCTAGACCAATGGTTGTGGTCTCACTTTGGGTCTTTGACCTCCTCGAACAGATCAACGGTCCTACGATTCCTTCCTTGTTCAATGACCAAGATTTCCTCCGGGTCCTCGGACCTTCTCTCCTCTTCTTTCTTCCGGAGTTCTAGATCTATCACCGCATGTCCTTCTTCACATCGACTGTTCTCATCGTTTAGGGACTCTGGCCTTCGACGATTTCAAATATCAACAACCACAAGTCTTTGGAGTGAATCCTTTCGGATTTCATGATCTGGTGACACCTACCCAACCCCTGATAAACAACTATCATTCGCCTCGACAGTTCGGGCTTCGGCGATCTTAATTCTCAAACTGAAGCTCCAGTGTAACTTTCCCTAGAGCTCATGATCTGGTGACAAGTGTCCCTTCATAGATCGACGACTCTCATATCTTCGGCTCTTTGGGATTCGGCTGGTTCAACACTTTAACCTTCGCCTCCTCTTGGATCTCCCGACCCCTTGACACAGATCCCTTTTGGATCCAATGGTCCAAATCCGTTTCGGCCCTTCTTCTCTCCGCGCTTCGAGAATCTCAAGTTTCAAACTTTGAGATGTTCTCTCTCCTGTGCATACGAGCATTAAGACTCATGCACCTTCCTCTGATCAGACGACTGTCGATCTTCTGTGCTTAGATCTAATGGATGAGATCTATCCTTCCATTTGTGCTCCCTCTATTCGTTGGACATAGATCTAGTGGTCCAGGTTCTTCTCTACAACCGATCAGACAGTTGTTGTCACTCCTCCTCCTGAGATTCCACCTTCTCCCAACTTGGAAGGTTTTCAAGTGTTCAAAGTTCTCGGCCTTTGAATTTCCTCCTGCGAACCCGAATCTTGGTCTCGCTTTGATCTTGTAGCATTATCCCTCCTTTGAGTTTTCGAACTTAGAATAAGCCCGACTCTTTCACAATCTCTACATTATCCCTTTTGAGCTTGATCTCTTCGAATATTTCGACCTCCCACACACACCTTGCGTTTCTGGGATTTCGTCAAACTCAGAATCTGAAGGATTTCTTGAACAAGAAATACTTCTCACCCTCCTTGTTCTCTTCTTCTCGATACACTCCTTGTAGAGATTTTCCTCACAGAGTATTTGACAACTCTATTCCTCCCTGAACTCAACACAGATTTCTTCTATGCACACTTGCACCGACTCAATGCCCACTTGGTAGAGCTTCGACAAAGTTCTCAGTAACTATGTTTCTCTGTGCTTCTTCCACACAGTCTTCCCTCTAAGGTATTCAGTAACCTTGAGGTTCCTCTTGAGCTTATGATTTCTCTAGTGTGCCCTCCTGGCACGTTCTTTTGTGACTGCACAGAGTTCAGATGCGCACTCCTTGCGTTGGCTGCAGAACTTCCAATGTTCTGTTGCGCACTCCTTGCACAACCTAAGGAACCCAGAATGATACAACAAACTCAAAAAAAGATAGAGAAATCTATCTTCCTACTGTAAATGAAATTTATCATACATATACAACATTCATTCATGAAATACAAAAACACATGAACAACAATATGCAGGAAAAATTGTTTTTATATTATCTTTGTGTGTCTATACAGATGATTACAAAAATTGGACTGTAACAAAGTCCTAGTTCTCTTAAGATCTCTCTCTCTCTCATAACTATTCTACCTCTCGAGTCTCCTAAGACTCTCTACCTTGATATATCTCTCTCAAGTATTCTAATTACAAATGTGAGGGATCCCCAAGATTATCCTCACCACCTCCTTAGTGGTATCTCTATCTCAGTTACGACACCATTCTCCTACAACTACATTCCATAAATGAATGTCCATACCTGACTATAATATGGGCCTACTACAGGTAACCATTTAAGGCAACTCCAACCACTACTTGTACAAAGGCATGGCCTGGCATTTACAACTTTACAACACAAAAATCCATATAGGATTATTTCAAATTTAAAAAAATGGGAGGGTCGGTGCGTCTCCCTTTCTCCATTATGAATCTACGTGTTGGCATGCTGGCACATGTGGTGAGGTGGAGCAATGCTCCTGCATCATACTCCACTACTGGGAAAATCATGAACTCCTTCTCATGAGCTCCTCTTCTATATTGTTGAAATCCACCTGGATCTTAAATTCTCTTCTGGAGTTGTCCTCTTGCTCCTCTCCAGCTATGTTATTGTTGTTGCTGCTTCTTCTTTTTATTTCCTGCTACTATGGAAGGTCCTCTTCTGTTCATCTCCTCTTTGTTGACTTCTTCTTCTGACCTCAACATCAACTTCCTGATCTCCTCTATCACCTTGTCAAGTTGCTCCAGTGGCTGGCTCTTCTTATGCAGTCTTCTCAGCTGCAACTCTTCCTTATCAATGAGTGAATCTTCATGATCCCTCATGTCATTTTCTTCTTCTGTGGCATTAGATTTTGTTAAATTTTTAATTAAAATGAAGTACCAAGGAAAGTGTTTCTCTTCCCTAGGTGTCTAAGGGGAGAAATTGCCGAATGTGGGTCTTAGTCAAATTAATTTGTGAGATGCAAATTAAAATATAACTTTATGATTAAAGTGAGGGTGAGTGAAGAGACACCAAATCTCAGCCACCCATCTAATCTAATCTCAACCGTTAGATTAGAAATATCCTCACCTTCCCTCATGAGGTTGATTAAGGCAAGTGGGCGCACCCATTCTTGGGTAAGAAGAAGAAGAAATCTTGGTGAGAGGCCAAGAGGCTTTTTGGTGAGATGCCAAGAGCAAGAGGAGCTGAAGCATTCTTGTTGAGAGAACAAGAGAGAGCAAGAGAGAGGTCGAGCTAAAAAAAAGAGATAGCAGTTGCAATTTCTGGGAGTATTGGCATGCATTCCAAGGTTTCCAAATAACATTGAGTGGCACAGAAATTGAATCTTAGTAGAGTTTTGGCACAAATTTCGTGACAGTCGGTACAACATTAATTGCCATACAGTTGTACGAATTTCTGGTTCAGAAATTGAGGATCAAAGCTACAGGAATGTCCAGATAAGTTTATGTAAATATCTGAAGATGAATATGCTGTAAAAGAATTTCTCAGAAGCTCATAAATAATACAAAGCCCTCTCGAACTGGTTTTCCCCTTGTGGGTTTTTTCCAGGTTCGAAGTTAGACCGAAAATATTTGTGTCTATATTTTATGAGTTTTGCATATTGCTGATATTTTATTTCTACGTTGAAAACGATGTTCAAAATCCTCATGTTTCAGTTCTGAAATTTATTTCTATTAAGTTTTTTTTATATGATGAAACACAGTGCTGAGTCATATGCTGAAACACCGTTGTGAGTATATGTTGAAACACAGTGCTGAGTCATATGATGAAACACTGCTGTGAGTATATGCTGAAACACAGTGCTAAGTCATATGCTGAAACACCGTTGTGAGTATATGCTGAAACACAGTGCTGAGTAATATGATGAAACACTGCTGTGAACAGATGTTGAAACACAGTGTTGTAGCAGATGTTGAAACACAGTACTGTAGAAGATGCTGAAACACAGTGTAGTAGTAGATGTTGAAACACAGTGCTATAACAGATGCTGAAACACAGTGCTGTAGCAGATGCTGAAACACAGTGCTATAGAAGATGCTGAAACACAGTGTTGTAGCAGATGCTGAAACACAGTGATGTAGCAGATGTTGAAACACAGTGCTGAGTCATATGCTGAAACACCGCTGTGAGTATATGATGAAACACAGGGCTATAACATATGCTGAAACAATGCTGAAACTGAGTTTGGCATTTAAATTTGACTGAAAAATCAGCAAGACTGAAACTGGGTTGGGATTTTGAAAAATTAACATGGTATCAGAGCTGAGTTGAAGAGAAGCATAAATTTTAGCAGACAGAAAGTTGGGACAGCAATCACTTTGAGAGTAAGTCACTTGGTGAGAGACCAAGGAGAGGATCTTTGGTGAGATGCCAAGATCAAGAAACTCTTGGTGAGATGCCAAGAGAAGGGACCTTTGGTGAGATGCCAAGGTCGAGACAAACAACAGCTTCAGCAGAGGTGGATGAGTTTTCCACCAAGTTTGACAAGGAATTTTCCTTGATTGTGTGTCTTTCCTCGAGGACCACTACTCCCGATACTTGGTATATTGACAGTGGTGCCTCTCACCATATGAAAATAGTTCATGAGCACTTGACGGATCTTACTCAGTGTGGATATGCAGAGGTAGTGCTTGGAGATGACCGGGAGGTCAAGGTGGCTGGTTGTGGGACCGTATCATTTCAGAGGGAGTCTTTGCCTCCCATGAATTTGACAGAGGTTCTTTATGTTCCAGGCTTGAAGAAGAACTTAGTGTCAGTTTCTA
>ML801852.1:100170-138838 GCA_009831015.1 Picea engelmannii
GAGCCTGATTATCTTCCTGATTCAGAGGTCCTTGCTTTCAGCCGTGTTTATACCCCATGAAGTATTTACACCCCAGAAGTATGTACACTCTTCCACGTGGGGGAGTGCAGAGGGGGGGTACCCCCTCTGCGGGGTCTGGGGGTCCTATCCCCTCGGCTGGGGGGTTTGAGGGCAAGCGGGCCCCCAGCGGGGGTTTAGGGGCAGCGTCCCCCGATGGGGGTTCGGGGGCAAATCACCCGAATCAAAAATTGCCTTGTAAAAGTATATTGTAATTTCATTGTAAATTTGGACCGTTCATTATAAGTTCGCAGATCTAACGATAGAGATTATGTTAGGGTTTTTTTCCCTTGAAGGCAACCCTCTTTTATGAGGGAAATGTATTGCGGCTATGGTTGATGGTGAATATTGTATTCTGAGAGAGGAGGCTGTGAGAGAAAGAAGAGGAAGTTGCAGCGGGTTTTGCTGTAGGTTGTATCCCTTCATTTGTTGGATAATAATAAAGGAAGAACCTGGCAATTTCTCTGGTGGACGTAGCCCACACTGGGTGAACCACGTAAATCTGTGTCTCTCTTATATTGTGTGTCTTCTGTGTTTTGTTTATGAATTTGTTTTATTTTATTGCTTCACGATCCTATTTTTCTAACATATCAGTGCTCCTTGCTGACATGAAATCACTTTTTAGCTCCCGAGACTTTCAGACAATCTCATTTCTTTCACCTTGCCCACCTGGAAATTTGGGAACTTTCTGCAGCCCACCTGGAAGTCTATGAGATCAACCGATCCCATCTCATTGCCCACTTGGAAATCCAAACTTTTATCACTGCTCCTCTGGCAGTATACAAGACATCCACCTAGTCTCTTTCCATTGCCCACCTGGCAACTTGAAAGTCCATTTATGCCCACTAGGCAGTTTACGAGATCTTCATCTGACCTCTTCTCCTCCTCGTCGCTGAGATTTCTCCCAATCTCTGGTTCACAGATGTGAATCAGTTCCTCCTCTGGTTCACTGAGGTTTTCAGCATGCCTCAACCATAATCTTATCAGCCTTCGCTGTCCTCTGGCCAACAATTCCTTTACTAGCCATTTCACTCTCTTCTTCATGGGCCATTCATACACCCAATGTTCTTTTGCATCCTCCTACATTTTAAATGCAAGCTTCTCCATCCTCTCTCTTATCTCAACGAGCTCCAGATCCATCTATGGATTGCATTTTTTTTTGTGGCCTTCTCTTTGACCACGTCCATGGCCTTCAGTATCCATTTCCACCTCCTTCTACCTTATATGGATTACTCTACATCTGCGAGCATCTCCATCCTCTTTCAAATCTCACCCGATTGTTTTAAATTTTTGTTGTTGCGTCCATGCAACAACCTTCTTACAAAATATCAATATTGTGCCTTCTTTTTACCTCTTTCTTATCTATTGTCTGTAAGCAAGGATCGGTCTTCTGATTACCTCCATTTCCTACAGAAATCAATTCCGTGCTCTGATACCACTTGATGGTGTGTATCAGAGTATGTATTTCTCATCTCTTTGCTACAGAATAACCAATATGTGCTTTGATTTCACTTGATGCAGCTCCCCTCCACTCCTAAGGTTCTGCGACCTCTCGGTCTCTGGATCACTCTCCTTGTCGATTCATATTGACTCTTTAGGCTCCTGAATGAACCCTGGTCAATTATACACAGGCCCCTTTCTTTCTTCAGCATCGATCATGTATTACCCACACCTTATGTTTATATGCGCTCTAGGTGCTTCTCAATTTACAAGCACTAGCTCCTCTTCACTACCCCCTTCCTTTATATGTCCTTGGACTATGCCCTTGTGCTAATACGTGATTGCGGGTGCAGGCAAGAGTGGTTTCAAACCAACCCGCTTTTTTCCCCGCAATCCCCCTTGGGCTGCCACGTCTCCATTTTTTAAAACCGTGGTTCCAATTGCAGCCCGATCTCAGGTTTTTATCCCCCCCACAAGTTCTGGCCCCACAATTCTTCTCGATCGTCGATCTCACGATCTTGACGATAATGTCTGAATCGATGCTTCATATATGTGCCCTTTCCATCTACGGATCAGATTTGTTCCTCCTAGATCAATGACCGTGATCTCTCTCACAACTCCGGACTTTAGGTGTTTGAAATCTCAAACCCAACTCCTCTCGTATGTCAATCTCCCGGAGTTAACGATATACAAACACCTGTCCCATAAATCAACTACCATGTTCCTCCCTCGAATGTTTGACCTTTCAACCCAGATCAATGGTCTAGGTTCTACTGTTCTTTCCTCCTTCCAGGCGTCTCCACAGATCTCTATGATCTGCCGAAACATAGTCATGTTCGAATCAACGCCTGCTGTTAACTCCGACTTTTTGGCTTCCAGGAGTTTCAATTCTCAAACTCCACTCTCCTCTACTTGACAATCTTCTGGAGTGGAAGATATGTTGCCACATGTCCCCTTGAATCTACGACCAGGATTTCCTCTGTGGATTCGACCTTCAGGAATCTCAATTCTCAATTTCTTTTCCTTTTCCTCAAATATGCAGAATCCTGCCAAGTTTCCTCTTAAATCGGATGGCCTAGGATTTCTATGGGTCTTTACCTAGAGTTCATAGATCTTCTCCACATGTCCTCCTAATCTGACAACTGTAAATCACTTTCGGTGATCCGACGGCTTTGATCTGCTCCGACTCTTCGAACTTTTGAGATCTCAACTCTCAAGCTCTCGTCTCTGTTGATTGGGTATCTCCCGGAGTGGAAGATCTGTTGACACGTATCCTCCTAGACCAACGGTTGTGCTCTCGCTTCGGGTCGACCAGATCAATGGTCCTATGACTCCTTCCTTGATCAACAACCAAGATTTCCTCCTGATCCTCAAACCTTCTCTCTCTGCTTTCTTCTGGAGTTATAGATCTGGCGCCATGTGTCCTTATTCACATCGATGGTTATCGTCGTTTTCGAGACTCTGGCCTTCGGTAATTTCAAATCTCAACAACCACAAGTCTCCAGAGTGAATCCTTCCAAAGTTCACGATCTGGTGACACCTGGCCAACCCCAGATCAACGACTATCGTTCACCCCGATAGTTCGGGCTTCGACAATCTTAATTGTCATACTGAAGCACCAACGTAACTTTCCTTAGAGCTCGCGATCTGGTAACAAGTGTCCCCTCGCAGATCGAAGGCTCTCGTCTCTTCGGCTCTTCTAGCTTCAGCTGGTTCAACACTTCAACTTCCACCTCCTCCCGGATCTCCCGACCCATTGACACAGATCCCCTATGGATCCAATGATCCAGATCCTTTTTGTCCCTTCATCTCTCCACGCTTCGGGAATCTCAATTTTCAAACCTTGAGATGTTCTCTCTCCTGTGCATACGAGCGTTAGGACTTGTGCACCTTCCTCCGATCAGATTGTTGCCGATCTTCTACGCTCAGATCTAATGGATGAGATTTGTCCTTCCCTTTGTGATCCCTCTATTCGTTGGACGTATATCTAGCGGTCTAGTTTCTTCTCTACAATTGATCAACCGATTGTTGTCTCTCCTCTTGAGCTTCCACCTTCTCCCAACTTGGAAGGTTTTTCAAGTGTTCAAAGTTCTCGGCCTTTGAATTTCCTTTTGCGAACCCAACTCTTGGTCTTGCTTTGCTCTTGTAGAGTTATCCCTCCTTTGAGTTTTCATACTTAGAATAAGCCCGACTCTTTCGAAAGATTTGTGTTATCCCTTCTGATCTTGATCTCTTCAAATATTTCGACCTCCCACGCAGACCTTGCATTTCTGGGATTTCGTCAAACTCAGAATCCGAAGGATTTCTTGAACAAGAAATACTTCTCTCCCTCCTAGCATTCTTCTGCTCGATGCACTCCTTGTAGATTTTTTCCTCACAGAGTATTCGACAACTCTGTCCCCCCCCCGAATTCAACATAGAGTTCTTCTATGCACACTTGCATCTGCTCAATGCCCACTTGGTAGAGCTTCGATAGAGTTCTCAGTGACTTTGTTTTTATGTGCTTCTTTCGCATTGTCTTACCTCTAAGGTATTTAGTAACCTTTAGGTTCCTCTTGAGCTTATGATCACTCTGGTGTGCCCTCTTGACATGTTCTTTTCTGACTCAATAGATTTCAGATGCACACTCTTTGCGCTGGCTGTAGAACTTCCAATGTTCTGTTGTGCACTCTTTGCACGGCCTAAGGAACCGAGAATGATACAACAAACTCAAACAAAGATAGAGAAATCTATCTTCCTACTGCAAATGAAATTTATCATACATATACAACATTCATTCATGAAATACATAAACACATGAACAACAATATGCAGGAAAAACTTCTTTTCTATTATCTTTGTGTGTCTATACAAATGATTACAAAAACTGGATTGTAACAAAGTCCCAGTTCTCTCAAGCTCTCTCTCTCTCTCAAAACTATTCTACCTCCTGAGTCTCCTAAGACTCTCTACCTCGATATCTCTCTCTCAAGTCTCCTAATTACAAATGCAAGGGCTCCCCGAGATTATCCTCACCACCGCCTTAGTTCTATCACTATCTCAGTTACGACACCATACTCATATGGCTACATTTCATAAATGAATGTCCAAACTTGACTACGATATGGGCCTGCTACAGGTAACCATTTAAGGAAACCCCAACCACTACCTATACAAAGGCATGGCCTAGCATTTACAACCTTACAACACAAAAATCCATATAGGAATATTTCAAATTTAAAAAAATGGGAGGTTCGACGCCTCTCCCTTTCTCCATTGCGCATCCGCATGTTGGCGCATGTTCTTAGGTGGAGTGATGCTCCTACATCACTGTGCATCTGTTGTTATATGATTATGACATGTTAAATGCAATCATAAGTGAATGTAATTGTTGATAACTTAATGTTTACATGTTAATGTTGAAAATAGTAAAAATTTCTCAATATTGATTGACCCCCCCTCTCAGTATTAGTGAATATTCCAACAATTGGAATCATACAAGGTCATTCAAAATTAGTCTAACCATTGGAAGGTATATCATGGATTACATAGATAATGGAATGCTAACATTTGATGGTCAGAATTATGACATATGGAACCCAATTATGAAAATATTTTTAGAGTCACATGGGTATGATGTTTGGTACTCAATTGTTACAGGATACACCACTACAAAGAAACCTCTAAAGACTGCAACCAAGAAGGAATTGAAAAGGAACAACAAAATAACAACGGATTCCATCTAGATGCATTACTTGATTTGGTAAAAGTAAAAATGGGACAATGCTCATCAACGAAAGATAATTGAGGTAAGCTACATAATCTGTACTATAAGGAATATCATCTTGTAACCACAAAGACAAAACATGTTGATCAAAACAAAGAATATGTTGAGACAGAACACGAATAATGAAGCTTATCATATCAGACAGATCCAAAAGAATATTATGAAGAAGGTGAAATATATCTTGAAGCGGAACTAATCAATGCTTTAAGTGAACTGAAAAGAGAAAGGAAGAAAAACAAGTTCCTCAAGGAATAATTGGTCAAGCTAAAGGAAAGTTATCAAAATCAAAACAAAAACTCTGAAGAAATCCAACAAATTATTCTAAATCTAAAGGTTCAGCTGGAAAAATCCAAAGTGATTGAAGAAAAACTAAAAAATCAGTTGGAAGAAAAGAAGTGTTTGGAAGCCGAAATAGTATCACTAAGAAAGAAAGAAAAGAAGTGAGAAGAAATTTTGACAAATAATTTCAAGGAAATATCTGAGGACTTAAACAAGCTTGAAGGATAATTTAGTTAACAAAAAAGAATATTTGAAGAAGAAATCATCTCCTTGAAAACTCAACTTGAAGAAGCAAAGAGGACGAAAGAAGTAATGAAGATCTAGATGATGAAGAAAGAAGAAGATAGTGATAATATTGAATAAGAAGTTGTCTCATTGAGGGTCAAAGTTGACAAGCTCAATAAGAATTGGAAGATATCTCAAGTACTAGAATACATTCTCATTTGTCAATGGTCACCATTCGATAAAACAATTTTTGGATACATTGGTGAGGCCTCATGCAAAGAAGATGCAAATTCCAATCCCAGCAAGTGCATCAAAGAGAGAGGAAGTTACACACAATTGGTATTGAAATTTGAAGATAAGTGTTCCATATTTCCATAAATGAAGAATGAAGAGAAGGATAATAACTATGCATACAATCTCAAAGGAAGGAATCATGGTCAACAAGAGTAAAAAAGGGATGAAAGCAAAAGAAGTATATCGTCAAGAATACCTTCTATCTCCAAGTATCAAAGAAGGTTCAATCATTGTGAAGAAAAAAGAAGAGAATATCACGATCAGATAAAGAATGAATTCAAAAGTACTGCATCACAAAGATGATCACTTGCCTCCAGGTATCAAAGTTTATTTCCTGGTTATTGTTTTACTTGTAATAACTTTGGACATAAAGTTGTATATTGCAGAGCATATGGAAGAAATGTTCAAGCAAGAGATGTCTATATGCCCCCCTACAATATTGAATGTTACAAATTCCAAAACTATGGACACATATCTCGTGATTGTAGAAGCATGATGAAACCTTCCTTAAGGAAAAACACTGATATCAGATACAAGAAGGTTTGGATATGAAAGAAAAAACAATAAGAACATGTGAATGAAGAACTCCCAGAGATCATACTCACAGGATTTGTAGATGATCATGATCAATCTATAGGTAAAGAGGAAGATGTTATAACTCAAAATGATGATCCCATAGTAGAGAAACCTTATATATTGTTCTAAACCATCCAACTTAGAGACTCCCAATAATGTGAATATTGAAGAGGGGGAGTCTAAGAAACAACTATTACAGGTTGGAGAACTATCTTTTGGGTAGTCTAAAGTGTTTGCAAATTTTGGGAAGGAAAATTTTGAATGGTCTAATGGCAGAGGTACGAAATGTCTCATGACATATTGATTGATTAAGAAGAAGGTTTCAGAACTCATCTCCTGTGCAGGTATGTATAGGTCAATTAGAAGTTATAAGGAATATCATTGACATATGTTTGAGGTCAAGATTCATGATTGTATAGACGACTCCAAGAATGTATTCAAGCAGGGATATATTCATTATAGATTCGAGAATGTGTACTTGTTGTAGAATTGTAGAGTTTTTATTTAAAGATAGAGAAAACTAGTGAACACATTTGATTCATATTGAGAAGAATGAATATGTTTTGTTTCGTTGCAACATATTTGGATAAGTATTCAGAACAATAAAGGGACAGATGTGTTAGCATTGTGCACAATTGAGTAGCAAATTCGTGGACAATTTTTGGACATATGGACAACAATGAATTCATTAAATATTTAGTAGGTCTAGAAGATAATACTTGAAATGAACCAGAGAAGATAAGTGACAGTGGATGAAAGCATGAACATCGGGAGGAATTATAGAAAGGTAAATAGATTCGTTGACATTGTCATCAAGAGGAATGTTCAGTAAAACATGTCTCAGAAAAAAAAACATATTGACATGTGGAACCAGCTAGTCACAGGAAGGCAATTCGTGAGAGGTACAACAATATAGGGGGAGAGAAACCATGATAAGGAGTTATATTGTCAAGGGGATATTGTTGAATGATTATGTCACTTATTTCATCTTAGTGAAGACATGACAAGCCATGAATACTTGAATTTAAGTGATGAAGGAACTTTGACATGAACACTTTTAATATACGTTTGTGGATTACACTAGGAAGTACCAATGGAAAAGAAGCCCCAGTAGAGAGGAAATGAAGGATATACAAGAAACCGCACATTGATCTACACAAAATCTTGCAAAGAAGACAAAGGGAGAGAAATCGTCAAGGGGAGTTACCCTTTTCCATTGATGTCAAAGGGGGAGAGAAAGAACAAAAGAAGGAGAGAAAGTTCAGAAACATGAGGACAGGGGGAGCAAGAATGAATATAGGGGGAGAAATGGTCACAAGGAGAGTATGAGTGTTTCCATCAATTCCAAAGGGGGATATTGTTGGAAAATTGTTTATCATTGATGTCAACCCTAGAATAATTCTATAAGCCTCTAGAAGTGATGGGTGTATTTGAAGAAGTATCCAAAGTGGCCCCCTTATGGGGTAGATATAATAATGGCCCTCATTAAAATACACTTTGAAGAAGTCTGCAAGAATCCATGGAAATATGGCTAAGTATGGTTAAGTGGTTAAGAAGCCCCAAAAGTGTGGTCATGAATCCCAAAGTTTATTGGAGAAAAATAATGTGAATGACATTGAAAATGAATGCAAAACCTCCATTGACTGATATTCCTCATCAAGCCATCTCCAACTGTAGGTGGAATTCCACGTGGTTCCTCATGGTTGAGGAGTTATTCCCTCTTAAATATGAAGCCCTGAAGTATGGATAAGAAGCCCCAAATCTAAGCTCAAGAAGTTATAAGTTGGCCCTAAAGTCAAGTAAAGGAGAAAAAATTGTTGCAAACAAGAAGTTACAAGTTAGATTGAGGTCAAGTAAAGAAGATTCTTGGAAGGGTATAAATACACATTAAGAAGATCTCATTTTCATCATTCAATATTGTGTTGGAATATTCACCAATACTGAGAGGGGAGGTGAATCGGTATTGAGCACTTTTTACCATTTTCAATATTAAAATGTAAACATTAAGTTATCAACAATTCCATTCACTTATGATAGCATTTAACATATCATAACCATATAACCACATATGCACAGTACACAAGATTTTTGTGGAAACCCAAATGGGAGAAAACCACATAACACATTTTAATATATATATATATTGAATATTATATCCAGATGATGCACCAACTTCCAAACTTCTCCAAAACCAACTAGAAGGAGGCACCAATCCCTTATTTATAGGCTCCAACCTGAAGAAAGCTCCAACTCCATAGATTCTCCAACACCAACTAGAAGGAGGCTCCAACCCCCCGATTTACAGGCTCTAACCCGAAGGAATCTACAACTCCCTGAATTCTCCAGCTCCAAATCCCTTGTTTATAGGCTCCAACCTAAAGGAAGCTATGACTCCCTGTATTCTTTGGCTCCAACCTGAAGGAAGCTATGACTCTCTGCATTCTTTGGATCCAATTGGAAGGAGGCTCCAACCCATTTTCCTTTCCACTTCATTCCTTTCCAAAGTATAAGTGTGAGACTCAATGTGTCATTGTTGTTGTTACTGATACATCATCATCATCATCAAAACCAAACTCAACCTGTCACTGTAACTGTCATTGATACTGATACCTCATCATCATCAAAACCAAACTCAACCAATCACTATAATTGTCACTGATATTGATACATCACCATCATCAAAACTAGCTCCACAACAAACTAATACGTCATCATCATCAAAATTGGATACACCATAACTAATACATCATCATCATAAAAACTAGATCCACCACAACTAATATATCATCATCATCAAAACTGGATACACCATAATTGATACATCAACATCATCAACCTGTGTCCACTTAGAGAGTGGGTCCACATATAAACCCCAACATCACTTCTTAAATCTGCATATAAATCTTCTTAGAACTGTACCGCAAATATGAAAATTTGTAAGATTCACCACAAGCTCAATTTTCTATTTCTGATTATGAAAATCAGATCTCAGATATTAGGATATTTTTTCATTCTTATTCAACAAGTGGAATTTAATTTGGTCCTACCAAGATTCATATATAACTATTTGATCTCGAACACATGTTTGGGACTAGTTTTTGGATTAGTCACAAACCCTAACTTTCAACAAGTATAACTTCATACTTGTAATGAATCAACGTCTGAAACTTATACCCAATATTATTTTATATATTCTATGAAATTTATCCAATTTTCGCTCCTTGAATCATTCTTGAAAAAGAGTTATAGTGAAAATAACAGACCTTCCTTAATTTTGGCCTATTCTGGAGAGATAATGAGTACAACATGCCATGTGCTCAATATTTGATATGTGATTCTGAAACTCACACAAAAATACTAAGTATTGTACTCTTTCCAATTCAATTAGTCTCGCATAATTTGGATCCTCTATGGAGAAGTTATGGCTGTTTTACCCGGAACACCTATTTGAGACTAGTTACATGATTAGTTAAAAACCTTATCTTCCATAGAGTGTATCTCCAAAAGTAAAATGATCCAGAAGATGGAATTCGTACCACAAGTACCTTGATATGTCTTCTCAACATCTTGAAGTTTTCACTATCTGAATCATTCTAGAAAAAACCATTATATCTAAAATGGTAAGATGACCTTTAGAAAACACACCTTTGAACACATCATCACAAGACTTCATCTTCCCTTGGAATTTGTCTCTTCTGCATTTCATCTTTCCTTTGAAATTCACTGCCAAGATTGTGCTATGAGATAAAAAGATTGAATTATGAAAATGATAGGTTCTTAATGTGTATTTATACCCTTCCAAGAACCTTCTCCCTCTTTAGTGAAACTCATATATAGTTCCTTGAAATCTATGGTAACTGGTCCCAAGCTATGTAACCATTTTTCCCCCAATACTCTATCAAAACCACCCATATAGATGGAAAATAGATTGGTTTTGAGATGATAGTCTCCCATATGGAGTTTAAAATTTTCACATGTACCCCTACATTTCATCATACCTCCATTGGTGATCATGATTTGAAAGTTGTGGAATGGGTGTATAAAACATTGAGTTTAATTTTCCATTTTCAACTAGGACTACAACTTTTCAGTTCTTGATGTAGCTTGTGAGTTTTAAGGTTTGTGGAGTCGAAATTCCCGATAACACATGCAAGGAGATCATGCATTCTTCTTGAGGGAATGGAGGTTTGATATATGATTGAGTTGGAGTGTTCGTGTCTTCAATAAAAAACTCTAATGTCTCTTCGATAGTTATGTCTTCTGTGAGGGTTGTAGTGGTCATATCAATTTGTAACAATTTATGTTCTTTACACCTATGACCCTAAGCATATTTTTCATTGAAATTATAACAGAGTTCATGTCTTTGGTGATATGTCATTTTTGTTGGAGACAACCTTCGTACTTTCAAGGGATGAGTAGGGTTTGTGCTGGAGGAATTAACCTGGGAAGGGAAAGTGTGGGAAATGAAAGAGTTTTTTTTTTTACAATCATCATTGTCTCTACTTCTTAATATTGTTGAGACACTTCCAACCAAATAGTTGGACACTACATTTTGACTTGTGCACCAATTTCCTTCTTGAGGTCACTAATAAAACATTATTTATATAAATAATCAATTAAGTTCTCTGTACATATGGATAATTTCTCAAAGGTTGAAATAAAGTCTTCCATTGGATTTGTTTAGCATAACTTGGTAAGCCTCTCCAAATAGTGACTATCTTGCTTGAAACTCGCATGGATAGATTTAACAAACTAAATCTAACCAATGTATCCCACATAGGATTTTTTATGCCATTCCCATCATTGCCATCATTCCATATCTAGATACAATACCCCCACCTTTAGTTCCATTGTGTCATTAGTAATTCCTTGGAGTGAGAAGTAATGTTCCATCTGGGTGACCCATCCTGATGCATTAGAACCATCAAACTTGTTCAATTTCACCTTAGGAAAATGTGGCATATGTTATTATCCATTGGTTTATGGGTTTGAGGACCTAAAAAGGGTTGTAAGTGGATAAATAGTCCCAAGTTAGAAGTTTCTTCCTAGTGTGGCTCAATGTGTTATGCATTCAAGGGTTCTTCTTTTGGTATGCTATGAGTTGTCATATGTGCCTTTCTCTCAGTCAAACTTTTTTCCAAGCTATCCAAATTATCATCCAACTTTTGATTCCAACTGCTTATGGTATGTTGAATTTATTGAAGCTAGATATTAAGACTTGTGTATTGAGTATCATGGTGATCCAATCTACTGGTAGTAGAGGAGGTGGCCATATATTTTTGGGATTTGGTATGAGGTGGTTTATAGGAATTCACCATAGGCAAGCTCACTGAAAAATTTGAACGAGTATTGAGGACAAGGGAGTGTCAAATACTATATCTCTCTGATATACTTGAAGGGTCCAATAGTAATACTCAACCAAATATCTTATGGAACTAACTAAAAAGGCTTAACCATTCCCTTAGTTGTACTACTTGACTACCCAAGTACTACAAAGTGATCTCCTTGAGTGTTGTTCTTCGTGTACTATAACAAAAATATGATTGATTAGCTTATCTAAAGTTGGTTTCAATTATACCTAGGGGACTTACTATATACTCGAGGGTACATGGAAGTGATATTCCATATACATGTACTATTGTATGTGGTACTATTAGAAGGGGTACCAACAACTGTTACAAGGGTTTCCAACAATGTGATTCCACTTGTATTTCCTGCATGTATTCTTCATCAACCATGGTTTTACCCACTGAATGACATATCACTAGGTTATTTAAAGTCATTGAAACATGTCTCTAAAAAAATTTAAAAATTTAAGAGCTTCTTGACCCAAGAAAGAGTTCTACAATCACCAAAATTAACTTACTTTTCAAGGTAAGGTTTGAGACTGAAAAGGTGAAATGATCATAACTTCTGCTATACTTATTGGATTGGCTATTATGACACCAATTATGAAATTCCAAAACTTATTTGGATCTACTAGAATTGGTTTGATTGAAATATGTGCATTCTATCAAAAAATATACAATCTTTGAAATTCATGGCTGTCATCACCAAAATCCCTAAAAAAAATGTTGATTTTAAATAAGTGATAAATCCACTTCTTGGATTCTATTTTGGATGACTTTTTATAAAACTTGGGTATTATTCAAGAAGAATTCAATTCTGTGGCTTGTTTCTTCAAATTATTCATAGAAAGTTTCATAAATCGATTTGAATGTTTCCATCTTTTTTTTCCCGTAAAAAAATTACAAAAAAACAATTCTCCCTTTTTTGGCCCAAGAAAGAGATTTGAAACCAATTGTAAGGTACTTAATCCGAATAATTCAGAACATTCAGATAAAAGGTAGTGCAAAATCAAAGAATAACAAAGAAAATAGATAAACCTCGAGAAATATATCTTGTATTAATAAAAAAAAATAGAGAGCTATGTTCACTTGCCTCTTCAATGGGGCAACCTCGTAGATAAAATCTCTCAAATATAATAACAATTCTTGAAAAAATATTACATAACCTTCTACTGGATATATAACTATCCATAGAGAATCTTAACTACATACGAGAACACTTATAATGAGGGCCTAGTTATTAATTTGTGCCTTCTTAATAAAAAAGGCCCTTTTTAGAATGAGTGACTATTAACTAACTATTTAGTGGGCCTTATTCAAGGAAAGTGTTCTCATAAATTGATAAAGTATATTGATTAAGGGGGTTAGGGGAGGAACCTAACATTGTCAGCTTCTTGAACAATTCCACATTCTTCTTATACTTCTCCAAGTGTTATTTCTTCTTGTTTTCAAGATCTTACTTTGTAGAATCACGTTGATCTTGAACTTCAACCAATTGTCTGGTGATTTGATATACTTCATTCTCTTGCTGTTGTTCCCTCAACTTTTTCTCATCTAGAGGACACACAATTGTTACCATCTCAACTTCATCCCTCTATAAATTTTTCTGCAAATAATCAATTTTGGATTTGAGGTTTTTCATCTCCATATTTCATCCCAAATGTTGTACTTTTCAATACTCCAAGAGTTTTCGGTTGATTTCTATAATATTTGCTTTTTTCTCAACTACCTTCTCCTTCAATGCTTCAAGTATCAATTATGAGGCAAATATAACACCTCCAACATTCATTAGTGTGATACTTCTCTATAACCACTTCTCTCAATATTGTGATAACTTCTCCAAATCAATTAAGGACATATTGTGTGCAAGACTTCCCTTACCTTTACCATTAACCTTAGGTTCACCTTTACCACCTTCTTCTCTATCACTTTCTTCTTCTCATTAATTTACTTTACCCTTACCACCTTCTTCACCTTATTCTTGGGTTTCTTCAATTTTCCCGCTCTTTTATTAAATTATACAATCTTGTTTTCATGTTTATCTTGCTAATTTTTCAATTTATTTTGAATTTCAAATTTCAAAATTTTCAATTAATTTTTATTTTTCCTTCAAATTCTTCACAAGTTCATCCTAAGGAACAAATACAATGTTTAATGGAGTTATATTCAAAACCTTTGGTCTACTTTCCAACTATTGTTCAAGTTTGCTAATATTTTCTTGAACATTAATCTTTGCATCTTGAAAACTTGCATACATTGCATCAATTTCCTTCTTGAATTCAACTTGAGTTTTGGCTACTTCACTAGATAAATATGCAACAATATCTTCCCTTCTTTTTATGAGTATGTTTTCTTTTTCTGTATGATCCACATCTATTTTGTGTAGCCCTACAATATGCTTTAGGAATTCAACAATACTATTATCCTTTTCCTTGCGCATTTCCTTTAAGGTGTCTATAGAGGAAGCATCCTCTATTGCAACTAGTTTTTTGAATTTCACCATTTTATGAAATAACGAAAATACAAATATTTCATAAAATATATATGTTATATGGTGTAAAATTATTCTTGGAGGCACTAGAACAAATGAAATAGAGACATTGTACTCAAGTGCCAACTATGGAGGAGGAATTCAATCAAATACAGTCTTTAGAGGAGTGTAAAAATTTTCATTACTTGGTTCTAGATCATTATCCATAACTTCCTACCCCTAAGATTCTTTTTTAAATCCATGCAATTATTTTAAAGTTGTGGCATCAACAACTTCTTTAAGAGTGACTAAATCATTGAAATTTCCCACATCTTTCATATTGTTCTCTATAATCTGTTCAAGTACTTATTTTAAAGTCGTGGCAACAACAACTCCTTCATGGGTTCCTAAATCATTGGAATTTCCCACACCTTCCAAATTGTTCTTCTAATATTGTTTAGGTACTTCCTCATTATTTTTCTTCATTATAGATCTCTTAATGTAAGTTTTTATAGTCCTTGTTTCAACAACTTTGGGTCAATATCAATCAATAATTGTTTTATGTGTTCCCAAGAAATTGAACATAACCCTCTTCATTTGAATCTCTTGTAGGGAAAAATGCAATTTCTGCCAATATATGAGAGAAATTTATGGCCATGTCTTCAACCCAATGTATGACCAGCCTCATGCAATCACCTAAAATATCTTGCTTAATATGATTAATAATGGTTTAAGGATGATCTAATCAAGTTTTTGTATAGTCCTGGGGAGCATATTGCATTTTAAACCATTATTGGGAACATATACCTTTTTTCCCACAAATTTTATTGGCCATGTCAATTTTCTCTAACTTAGGGGTTTTCTTGGAGTTAAACATTGCTCCTCCTCGACGTGGAATTTTTGTTGCTCTGGTAACCAAATCAGGGTTTAAATAATCCCTCTTACAAAAAAATATCAATTACATAGCTTCGACATCATAATGAAGAATGATATCATCTATCTTTTTATTGTGAAAATTGAACTATTCAAAAACAAAATCATACACTTTATTGTTCTCGGGATATTTAGCATAGATGTTGGCTAGTTGTTTTTATCTCTCCATGCATAACACACTCTTGAAACTTTTTTCATTTTGAATTATCATCTTGGGAACCCCATATTTCAATTGTTTCCATGGTAGAGTACACCTATGTTCCAACTATGGCCATCGTTGTTTGGGTTTAGAGATGAAATTGTGGATAACAATCCTATTCACTGCAATTTTGTATGTCTACTCAATTAGTTAGGAATTGGTTTTAATTATGCACGCTGATGAATACATGCTCAAATGAGTTTTTAATGGATTTTAAGTATATGGGTTAATGAAACGAATGTGATTATGAATACACTATATCATACAAAGTGCATTTTTTATAAAGTACTTAAAATTTTATAAATAATAATAAATTTTATAAAGTGAATAATTTTTTTTGTAAGGTATTTTAACTCGGACACAAACACACAACATCAATTTCAAACATGGTTAAGCAATATATCATGCATGAATTTGAAATAAATTATAGGTGTGGGATACTTACAAGTAATTCCAATTCATATTTTAGGACTTAGACATGCCTACGTTGCCTTGGGCATGCATTTTTAAAATCTTCACATGCACCTTGAATTGTGGAAATAAGGACAATTTTGTTTCAAGCACAATAAAATGTAGGATCAAATTCATGGCACAAGGTCAAAATGGATTATAAATAATCGAATGTAGAATTTAGATAAACTTTTAGAATGTGATTTGGATCCTCAACTTGGCCTCAAAAAGAATTTAAGCGACGATTGTGTGCATTTTCTTTGAATGTGAAAACACTGTCAAAGGACACATTTGAAGGAAAACTTCATACAATTAGAGATGAATCAAGGAAATGTAAGAAGTGGATTATGTTCGAAACATATGAAATTACGAAAGAAAAAGGATATTTTCCTTATACCATGCATGTCATGGAAGATTTGACATGCATTTTTGTTAGGCTTCATGGACTTTGCACATTGTGTGAAAAGTAGACATAATTTGTGTATTTTTTCACAAGTACAACTTTTAAAACTCAAATTGAACACATGGAAATGTAGAGAGTTGTGAAACGAAAAAATACACATTATCCAATTTGAATCACTCATTTTTTCCAAGAAATAAACCTTGGCATGCATTTTAGTGAAACACGACATTTTTCATCAATTTTAGTGAATAATACAAAAGTTGTTGACTTGGCATATCATATACCAACAAAACGAGGCAAATTTGAGAATTTTTATACATGGTTTGTCTCAATAACATATATATATATATATATATATATATATATATAGATAGATAGATATAGTATATCACTTTTTTCAAAGGATATTTGTACAAAACTTGGCATGGATTTTTTAAAGCCCACTCATGTAGTTTTGTAACCTATTTTAACAATGGACTTGATAAATTATTGTAAATTCTACATCCTTGGTAAATTTTTGTAAACGCTTGGAATATCAAGGGTTGTAATTTGAATGTGGAAAAAAATGTGTTAGGAATGACTAAGCAAAGATTAAGTGAATTTTAGGTGATTTTTGTGTGCATGTCACATATGGTATTTTTGAAAGAAAATTGCATGCAATATTTAGATATGAATTGAGGAAATGTAAGAGACGAGTTACGATTTCTACATAAAAAATTATGGAACAAGAAGGATATTTTCCTTATATCATATGCATGTGGAATATTTCGCATGCATTTTTGTTAGGCTTCATGGACTTGGCACATTGTGTAAAAAGTGGGTATAATTAGAGTATTTTTTATAA
The DNA here is from genome assembly GCA_009831015.1 of Picea engelmannii. Classification (NCBI taxonomy): domain Eukaryota; kingdom Viridiplantae; phylum Streptophyta; class Pinopsida; order Pinales; family Pinaceae; genus Picea; species Picea engelmannii. Next base: position 117,455 of record ML801852.1, read on the forward strand.
AATACAACTTTTAAAACTCAAATTGAACACATGGACATGTAGAAAGGAATGAAATGAAAAATACTCATTCTCCAATTTGAATCACTCAATTTGACCAAGAAATAAACTATGGGAGTGCATTTTAGAGAAGCAAGGCAATTTTTCGTCAATTTCAATAAAAAAATACAGAAGTTGTTGATTTAACAGATTACACCAACAAAATGAAGTGAATTTGGGAATTTGGATATGTGGGTTTTGTCAACAATGTATAAGTCTATAAACACCATGTATCACTTTTTCAAAAGGAAAATTCTATGAAACTTGGTGTGCATTTTTCTAAGCCCACTCACGTCTCATTCTTGTGCAAGGATTCCATTTCTTCGACCATGGAATCCTTCCATAGTTTACTCTTCGTCGATTCGAATATCTCCCTAACTGACCTGGGATCATCATCAATGGTAGATAATATGCAAAACAAAAATCAGGTGAACTATACCTTTCAATTGGTTTCTTTACTCGTTCAAACCTCCTTACAAGAGTCGGTGGTGCCATCTCTTCATCTGAATCATGTTCCTCGTTCCTCAGCTCAAACACAAGCTTCTTTGGTTCTTTCTCCATTTGATCCTATTTAGACTCAGAAATTCCTCTGACTTCTCTGAAGACCACATCTTGACTATAAATGTTTTTCCTCGATACTGGATCCCACAACTTATATACTTTCATTCCATCCTTCTAACTGATGAAAATAACTTGAACTCTTTATTGTCCATCGTGTTCCTCTTTTCCTTAGGAACATGCTCAAATGAATGACATAGAAATACTTTGAGATGTGAAATAAAAGGATTATTACCAAAACATACCTCATGTGGAGTCAATTCGACTAACACCGATGAAGGATACCTATCTACCGAATATCGTGCAGTGTCGACTGCCTCTATTTATAATTCTTGTGAGAGCCCAAAACCATTGATAATTCTCCTTTTCTCATTTCAGACTCATTTCCTCTTATATAAGAGATGCAACCATGCATTCAGGTGTTAATGTTGTTGTTGTATTACTCCCAATAGCCACGACTGGACTATCCCATGAATCTGACAAAGAATATAGCAGATCGATACATTTCTCCTCCTCATTGATTTTAATATCCATAGACAACAATTGACTTAATATAGTATTGAACGCATCTAGGTGATTTTTTACTAACATACCATCACTCATCCTCAGAAGATATAATTTCTTCCAAAGGGACAACTTTTTTACTAGGGATTTCGACTTGTACATGCTTCCCAACTTATCCCATAGTTTCTTTACAGTGTCTCCACTAAGACATTCAATAGTATTGAATTTGAAACACAAAGTTGGATTGAGATCCTTGCCTTCTTTCGAGTTTCTCTCATTATTCCTTTTACATACCCGTTAGAATTGTTTCGAGACTCACAACTATCCACTGTTCTCGATATACAAGGAGATCTTCCATTTTAATCTTCTACAACTCAAAATTTTGGCCATTAAACTTTTCGATCTCTATCCTCGAATTGCTAGCCATTCTTTCAAGTCATTAAACTTTGGCCATTAAAATTTTCGATCTCTATCCTCGATTTCTATCCCGTGAATCTCACGATTATGTTACAATCAACTACCCAGTCAACCTCCAGATGGTCTTCTAGTAGGCTACCAAATGACCATTTAGTTGATCACCTTTCAACCTCCTGTCAATATCTAGTCAACTCAATCTATCGAATCGACCTTCGAATTAACCCAAACACCATATTTTGTTTTTGGTAGCTAAATATCCCTGACTTGTAGGATTGCCTTATGGCTGAGATTCCATGACCCAAGGGCATCTAAGCCATCAAAATCACCTAGGGATCACACCAGCCTTTAACATAGCTATATTTGAGGTTTCCCCAGAGGTTTCGAACCAGTGACTTCACTTACGAAGTGCCTTAACAATGATCTCCCTCAAAGACTTATCTACATTGTGGGGACACCCAAACATCGTCTTTACTTAGTTAACATTCTACCAGTCGATCCACCTCGACTAGCCATTTGGTTAGATTGTTTTTTCATTGCAAAGTATATAACAACCCCCAAAAAATATTGTATTGAATAAAAATATGAGAGATCATAATAAAATTATGATATTACAATGAAGGGCCCCGTATATATACCTAAGCAAGTTCCTTTTCACAAAAGTTCATGTCCTTTAGTTAAGACATTCAAGAGATAGTAAAGGATTGCAATTAGTTTTGGGTGAATGTAGAATAGTCACACAAAAGCACCAGATACCCCCTTTAAAGAAAATAATGTGCTCTTGTCCTGGGATGAAATAATGAGGGCATTAGAAGAAAGGTAAAGCGAGAAAAGGAGCACCAAGAGGTTAACTCCTAGAGTCAACATTATGGTAGATAAATAATATGTGGAAATTCATACTAGGGAAATCAAATTGATGGATGTTTTATTTTCTAAGATAGGTGAGGGGCATATCAAAATTGAAAATGGCTTAGATTTTATTAGGTCCCCTTTTGAACAACATTGTTTCCCTAGTCTCTTTGAAATAAGAAAGGCATATGAGGCTTGCAAATATTATATAGGTGATAGGATATATTTATATCAACAACCTTTAGATAATTAGGCTTAAAATATGAAGAGTCGGGAAGCTAAAATGTTCCATCTTCCCTTACTCTTAATTTTGTATAAATATGATAAATGTAATGAGAAAAAATATATTTTTTCTTGACAATGTAAGATGTCTTCATGTTAATTAAGAAGGCATTGTTGGCCATTTCATTTTTTTGACAATTATGGTATAATTGTGAATAGTATGGACTAATATTGTTGTTCATGATTTTTTATAAATATGTAAGAATATGTATTTATATGGTAGAATATTCTCATGCATCTTATATATGTTCTTACTTTATCTTATATTTCATTTTTTTTACCAGATGGAAGTTAAATCGTTGGGAACCCACCCCGATACTTCCCCACATAGTGGATGATATGGGAGTGGAAAGAAACAGCCCTAGGGACTCATAGCTAGGCTTGAACTCGTGACCTCTCCCAAAACTAGAAGAGTGTGCACACATCTTTCCAACTGAGCTATCCCATGGGAATTTATCTTATCTTTCGTACTAACAAAACATATATGGAATTGTAATTTTTAGTAACGTTGTAGGCTATTCTTAATTATTGCCAATTATTTTGGAAATTTCTGCAATTTTTAATTTGGTGAACTATTTCATATTTTGTTTCTTTATTGATTCATATTGGTTCCATGTCCTTTATTTACTGAATACACTCCTAGACAGGGCATGATAGATTATATATATGTATAATATGTTCATTTTTCATTTACATTCAAATTGCATTTAGATTTAATTGATCAAACATGTGACAACAATCATTCCATAAACCAAAGGGTTCTCCTTTTTGAACAGTGAAAAGTCTAATCAAGCCCTTTCCACAAATTTAAATTTTACAAAGGGTATATTTCTCATATCAATACATTAATAGTTAAAACCATCTAAAAAAGCCTCTAGGAAAATCCTCAATGCATAAAGCTCATGATGATCCACATCACATTAACTCCAACTAGACTCAAAGTGTATGAGTAATATCTTGTGAGAACTTCGATATCTATTCCACAATAGTGAGAATTCACCTCCACATAATAAATTTGGGATAAATAATCTCACCTACCAAACCCATATTAAAGCCTAAGGCCCCACATAATCACTTATTTTAAGAAACAAGAGCCATATAAGTGGGTCCATAAAGTATCATGATTCCCTTTTACACGTACATTGATACCCCACCAATTATGGCCTTCAATGTTACACATACCATCACAATGGCACTAATTACATCCACAAATGTGGCTACTAGACAATATTACCACATATTCTAATAACTATTATTCAAACGAGAGTTTTTTTTAGACATGCGAAAATAATTCCATTACTATAAATTATTTGCAAAATATGTTTTATTGAGGTTTTCTCTCCTATTATCAAGTTCAATATTTAATGTGCTCTATTACATATTTCCTCCTTAAATTTATCGAGCCATGTGTCATATACATGCTTTATGGATATTGAATCATTTGAGATTTTCATAACTCCAGGATTGCTTCTATGTGTGGCAAGCCACCCTTATAGATAATACATTTCTTAAAAATATAAGATCCTTTGAATCCCAGGAATTATAGACACATTCCTCATTATCTTACACAATGCCTTTTTTATCCAGTTTTTTTGTTCTTAATTATCATCCATGTAAACATTCTAGAAACTGTCCCTTGTTGATCCAGGTGGATATTGGTGGCCACCCACCTTTTCCAACTGGCTCAAAACAATTTTTTGGCAATCTTGGTAATTTACTATTTTTAGCAGTTTTTCACTTCCAGAGCCGCGTTGAGGCCCTAAACGATGTTTTTTGGGAAAAATGTGCAATTTCTTTCTATATTTATTCCAAAATGAATCTCCTCGACGATACCTTTCCAACAGGCTATCATACGCCTAAAACGAAGATCGTATGCAAAAGTTACGACCCCAGAAAGTTGATGTACTAACTTACCCAAACGGGGCCCACATGACTTTTGGCGCTTCATCTCCTAGGGTTAGGTTTTTGGATATCTAGGGTTTTTTGCATTATTGTTTATTGTAAAAAGGCCTTCAGAGCCTCATTGTAATCATCTTCTGGCGAATGAGCATAGCCGTCACATCTCTTCTCAGAGATAAGCCGCCACCATTCCAACAAGCTGGTTTCTGTTGCATTTTATAGTTTCAACTTATTTCCTTATTGAATAAAAAACTAGTTTACCGTATCTCTGTTATTTTGTGTTAAGCACCTGTTAATAATTTGTAGTCATTTTTTTCTTCTCATAAAATATGGATCAGTGGTATCAGAGTGGTTTGTTCCTTGTCGTCTTAATCCATGTCCCCAACGAGGTCGGAGTACAAAGAGTTGGGTCTCAAGCTTGTTTCTCTTGAGGACAAAATCTCTCGCACTCCCAAGCGACCTCTCATGGCAGGAGAAAAGAAATATGATGGGACAAGAGATCATTTCAAACTGTTGATTGAGGAATCCCTCAAGCAACAAAGGAACAAGATGATGGTGTTAAGAACCTGAATAGATCTACAAATATAATCACCACAAATATTGAATACACAATAGATCCACGGAGAAATATAAAAGAAACCACACTTTATTATTACCAAACCCTTGAGGTAGAGAAACACCATACAATGGATCCTATTATGGAAGATATCCTCTCCTATTCACTTGCCTCTTCGAGGGGGCATCCTCCTATTGAGCTACCGCTCCAAATACAATAATTCTCTTCATGTCCCATTACATTGCTTGAACCCCTTTATATAGTGTTACCCTCACCTAAGAACATTCTAGAGGAGGAATCTTATAGAAGTAGAACCTTCTAATAAGTTCTCTTACATTTATTATATCTAATTACCATAGTGGGCCTTATTTAATAATATAGTGGACCTAGTCCACCTTACATTGAATGGCCTCCACTACTATCACTATGGGCCCTCTGCCCCCCCCCATTACCTCTCTAACTACCTTACATTCCATCCCCCTTATGAAAGTGTTGTCCTCAATGCTTAATGTACAACCATATACTAGGGTCCCATGGATAAGTGTGGACCATAGTGTTGAAGTAGACTAGAGAACCAGGGTCCCATTAAGAAATGGAAGCCACCATGTTGAAGTAGTCCAACTGCCATTGTAAACCAGGGTCCCATGTCCAATTTCTCATGTGAACCCCACATGGAAGATATCGACACCCAATAACCAACTGAAAATGATGCTCCCAATACTGACACCTATCATGTGGATCCAAATAAGAATATCCATCCACATAGTGAGAGATGATCAAAGATGAATCTGGAAGGAACAATACCATTGTATAATATGCAGGATAGACACCGGTAATTAGATCCTAATGTGGGACATTGATGTTCTCTATAGAAGGTGGAGTAGAGTCATCAAATCAAATATGGAAGTGGTTGTCATCCTATAAATGAAAACTATCCATATACCAATCATCGCAATCGGCCTCAAAATCATACCAAACATATATTTCTTGATTATATTCATCCCTGAGGTCCTTCATAAGAAATATTTCCTGCATGTTATCCAATGAATCTTGAATACTACGAAAACTATCATTGAGACCATCTACAAAGCCATCAAATATGTCATTCAATGTGTCAAACAATTGGGCTTTGAATGATTCAGTAATCTGTAGAATTTATTTGAGGGTTTGAGAAGAAATAACCATCTGAGCACCCTATGAAAATTTATGAACTCTACAGTCTTGTCGCCTTCACAAAAAAACCCCAAAAATAGAACAATAAATTACTGCAAAAAATTGCAACGTTTTCCGGAAAAACCCTAAAAAACTGTTGAATTTAAAATTCTCATAACTTCACTTTCCGGACTCCATTTCGGCTGATTTGTTTTTTGAAATTGGGCGAAATTGTGAGAAGAACTCAGATCTGTAATTTGTTTGGGAAAATTAGATGCTACAGAAAAAAAAAAAAAAAAACTGCGTCGCTTTCCATGGAAAAAACCCTGAAAATTACGGATTTTAAAACTTCAATATCTTGACTTCTCGAACTCTGTTTCGGATGATTTTGTTTTTCAAATTGGGTGTTTTTTTTAGAGGAACTCAGATATACAACATATTTATGAAAATTGTGCACAGAATAATACCCAAAACTTCTGGAATGTCGCGGCCCTCTTTTTTCTTCTCCAAAAAAAAATCTGCAAAAATAAAAAATATTTTCCCACAATGTCTGCCAAGGAAAGTTCTCTGATACTACTTGTTAAGAACCTGAATAGATCTAAAAATATAATCACCAAAAATAATGAATACATAATAGATCCATAGAGCAAGATAAAAGAAACCACACTTTATTATTACCAAACCCTTGAGATGGGGAAACACCATACAATAGATCATATTATGGAAGGGATCCTCTATTGTTCACTTGCCTCTTCAAGGGGGCATCCTCCTATTGAGATACCGCTCCAAATACAATAATTCTCTTCATGTCCCATTATATTGTTTGAACCATTTTATATAGTGCTACCCTCACCTAAGAACATTCTAGAGGAGGAATCTTCTATAAGTAGAACCTTCTAAGAAGTCCTCTTACATTTATTATATCTAACTAGCATAGTGAGACTTATTTAATAATATAGTGAACCTATTCCACCTTACATTGAATGGCCTCCACTATTATTGTTAATATTATGGTATATTTGGGAGGTATGAGCATCTATTGTGACCTATGATGAGACTAGAATCCTCCGGAAGGAATCAAAGAATTGAAGGAAACCCTAGACAAGTTGTTGGCTAGACAAATACATTTAAAATGAATTTATTGATACCCAGAAGGAGAAGTCAACCCTAGTTAGCTTGCCCAGTTCACTATAAATATAGGGCACCAATTCTCATTATTGATCATCTCAATAGTTGCAGAGAGAGCCAAATCTGTGCAGGCAGTTGCAGTTTTGGTGCGCAAGTTTCTGGGAGAGCTGGGAAAGTGAGCGCTATCTTCTGGGTGGGATCATCTGTTCAGCTTAGTTTCTATTATTTCTTGGTGCATTAGCCTCTCTTGGTTATTGTATTTCTACTAGGATTCTCTTCTCGGTCAAGGTCAAGGTGCTCGAAGGATGGCTTCGGCCTGTGGTTGGGTGATGAGGGTATCGTCAATGGAAAAATGAGCACAATCTTCTATATTCTAACAGGTTATGGGCCCACACCCCTTCAATCAGCCTAAAACACTGGAAGGAAACACAACCACTAGATATTGATCTCATTGAGGAACTGTCGCTAGGGTTACTAGCAGAAGCAGTTTCCAAAGCACTGCAGCTAGGGTTACTAGCAAAGCAAGTTGAAGAAACCCTAATTCTCAGATTTGACACCTTGTGATGGAGCATCTCGCTCAAGGAGAAGATATTCATATGCGCCCTAACTCAGCACACCTATTGACTCTCTCAGAAGACAAAAATGATGAATTTAAAGTTTTGGATCAAGGCACGACCAGTTACTAGTCAACTGAAGACATGTGTGAAACAATTAGTCTCTTACACCACTTAGCACTTACCGGGACAATTGAATATGATATGTGGATAATCGACAGTGGAGCTTTCAGGCACATGACAGGAGATCAATATAGACTCTCAAATCTAAATGAGAGAAAGACATCGTACAAAGTGGAGCTTGGAGACAAAATCACTTACCCCGTTGAAGGATTTGGAAAAGCCTCCGTCAAGTTGGAATTAGGTAATCATGTTCACTTAAGAAATGTTTTATATGTACCTGGTTTAGAAAAGAATCTTGTATCAATATCATGTTTAGAAGACAAAGGAAATATAATAGCCTTCATGGATGGAAAGATGTTATCATGGCATAAGAATTCCAGCATAGAAGATTCTAGGGCTATTGGAAGACGTGAAGGAAATATGTATAGACTACTAGAACGAAATGAAGAAGCTCTAGTACATGATGAAGTCAATCCTAATGAACTTTGGCATAGAAGGTATGATCATATCAATTATCAAGCATTACCTTTCCTTAGAAAAATGGTTGAAGGAATACTAGAATTGAAATCCACACACGAAGGAATTTGCAAAGGATGTGCCCTTGGGAAGATTATCAAGAAACCATTCCCAAGCAGCAACAACAGATCCAAGGAAATCCTAGATCTAATACACTCAGATGTTTGTGGTCCAATGCCAGACAGATCTCTAAGAGGATCTCTCTACTACATAACCTTCATATATGACTATTCAAGAAAGACGTGGCTATATCTACTAAAATCAAAAGACGAAGTGTTCAACAAGTTCCAAGAATTCAAGGCAAAAATAGAAAACCTTACGAACAAGAAGATCAAGACATTAAGAACAGATAATGGAGGAGAATACACCTCGAAGGAGTTCGTTGCATTTTACAAATCGGTAGGGATTAGGAGGGAGTTGATTGTTTCTCATAATCCTCAACAAAACGGTGTAGCAGAAAGAAAGAATAGATCTATCAAAGAAACAGTAAAATCCCTATTGAACGATCAAGATCTATCCATGTTTCTATGGGGAGAAGCAACAATGACGGAAATATATGTACAAAATAGAATCCCTCATCGCATATTGAAGGACATGACACCAAAAGAAGCATTCTCAAGTAAGAAATTACTTAACATAGAAAATATAAGAATATTTGGATGTCCATTTTACTCTTATATTCCCAAAGATAAAAAGAACAAACTAGAACCCTCAGGAAAGAAGGGGATATTTGTGGGATCTAGTGATTCATCCAAAGCCTATCGAATATATATTCCAGAACAACACAAAATAGAAGTAAGCAGAGATGTAATGTTCAATGAAAGTATGACCTTCAGAAAATCTATTGAAGAAATTATAGAAGAAGAAGAAATTGAAGAACCAAATGAAGAAAACACATAAAACAAAAATAATGAAAAGGATCAACCTGATCATCCTATGGAACCATGTGAGAACATTGATCCAGATATCATACCAAAGGACAAGAAACAACCAGCTTGGCTTGAAGCCACATTACAAGACGTAGAAAGAATTAAGGTTCCAGAAGGAACATCCAGGAAGAGTAAAAGACCGAAAAGATTCTCAAGTTATGCAACATACATGACAAAGATTCTAGATGAAGAACCTACTACATTTGAAGAAACAGTCCAAAAGGGACAATGAAAAAAAGCTATGGTGGAAGAAAATCAGTCCATTATGAAAAATGAAGTATGGGAAATTGTACCTAGACCTAAAGAAAAATCAATGGTAACCTCAAAATGGGTATACAAGATCAAACATGCAGCACACGAAAGCGTGGATAAATCCAAGGCAAGATTCGTGGCCAGAGAGTTCTCCCAGAAGGAGGGAGAAGACTATGATGAAACCTTTGCTCCGGTGGCAAGGTATACCTTCATCAGATCTATCATATCTCTTACCGCTTCCATGGGACGGAATCTACACCAGATGGATGTAAAGACAACCTTTCTCAACAGAGCTATTGAAGAAGAAGTGTATATTGAACAACCTCAAGGATTTGAGGTACATTCCAGAGACACTCATGTTTGTAGATTGAATAAATCTCTATATTGACTCAAGCAAGCTCCAAGGGCTTGGTACTCCAAAATGGACAACTATCTAACAAGACTCAGTTTCTCCAAAAGTCATGCAGATCCAAACCTTTATTACAAAGTCATGGATAACACACCTGTGATTCTACTATTATACGTTGATGATCTATTCATAACAGGTGAAGAATCTCTAATCATCCAGTGCAAAACGGATTTAGCCTCTGAATTTGATATGAAAGATCTAGGTCTCAAGCACTATTACTTGGGACTAGAAGTATGGCAGAAGCATGGTGAAGTATTCCTTGGATAAGGAAAGTACTCAATAAAGATCCTTCAGAAGTTTGGAATGATGGACTGTAAGTCCATGGACACTCCTATGAATGCGGATATAAGAAAAGTGAAAGTCCTAGATTTCGATCCAGTAGATCCATCTCTATATCGGTAGCTAGTTGGATCATTGATGTATTTGGTAAATACTCGACCAGATATTTTCTTTGTTGTAAATACATTAATTCAGTTCTAGGTGGAACCTAGACAAGAGCATTAGATACCTACAAAGCATGTCCTAATATATATTCGTGGGACAATAAACTATGGCTTGAGATATATCACATCCATTGATATCCAACTTCATGGATTCACAGACTTTGATTGGGCAGGAAGTGCAGAAGATAGAAAGAGTACTTCAGGTATGTGTTTCAGCTTGGGCTCCACTATGGTATCTTAGGGCATCAGGAAACAGAAGTCAGTCGCACTTAGTATAGAAGAAACAGAGTATATGGAAGCTTATGAAGCATGCACAGAAGCAATATGGCTAAGGAAGTTAATCTCCAATTTATTTGATCAGACTCCAGAATCGACCATAATATATTGTGATAATCAGAGTTGCATAAGATTATCCGAACATCCAGTGTTTCATGAAAGGTCGAAGAACATTGAGATCAAATACTACTTTATTCAAGATAAAGTCCAAGAAGGAGAGGTAAAGCTCGCGTATATCCCCACTTATGAGAAGACAATAGATATCCTGAAAAAACCTCTATCCAAAATCAAGTTTGCATATTTCCGAGAGAAGATGGGGATCGTGGAAATAACTCCCTCAGCTGAAAGAGAAGATTCTCCAAGCGAGACAAGGTATGGAAAAATATTCTCGAAGAACATTTATTTTTTTTATTTAAATAACTCTCTAGTTAGGAGGGAGCACTGAAAACATTATTTATCTTTATAATTGAAAATTAGTCCAGATTGGACAAATGATTTCCTCTTCGAAAAGTGGATTGATATTTATGACAGACATTGACTTCCCATTGTAGTTAACATGGGAGGCAGACTGATTGTTGATGTATCATCGACAACGACTTCCCATTGTGGTTAACATGGGGAGTGGTCTAGGACATTCATTCTTCTTGGTAGTCACTCCGAGTAGTGGTCAAGTAGAATGACCCGCCTTGTCGGGCAGTCATTCTTTCGAAGTTCACAGTTGTTAGCAGTTTTGAAGAATGGTCCGTTTTGGAGGTTGATGCAAGACAGACATTCCTTAGGACAGACTCATTCTCTCCAGGTTACACTTTTTTTAGTGTCAAAGGAATGGCTCAGGGTGGGGAATGGTCCGAATAGTTATTTCTTAGGGAAGACTCATTCTCTCTAGGTTACATTTTGTTTAGTGTCAGAGGAATGGTCCAGGGTGGGGAATAGTCTAGGATCAACAATCAGGAACAGTCATTCCTTAGGGTTTATACATTCTCTCTAGGGTGCACTTCAATTAGTGTAGGAGGAATGGCCCAAGGTGAGGAATGGTCCAAACATTTCTTAGGGTTTATACATTCTGTCCAGGGTGCACTTTAATTATTGTAGGAAGAATGGCCTAGGGTGAGAAATGGTCTAGGCTCAGAAATCAGAAATAATCCTTCTTCCTTGTTTGAGAAGAATGGGGTAGATATCCCATTGTTGATATTCTATACTGAGGGAAAATATTCTTTCAGATCTCACAGACATGAGTGAAAGATTAGCTTAGATGATTCAGTTTTTATCATAACATTGTTTCTATGCAGGTTGCTATTAGATGTTTTTTATGAAGAATATATGACAGTAGATATACTACTGTGGTGGATTTGTTCCATTATTTGTGATTATGTTTCACAGTTTGAGTAGTTGCGTACTACCTGAATAGACACAGGTGTGTTCTATTAATTAATATTGTACAAGTTGTCATAGGAGATTATCCAGTTGAATGATAGTGACAGTGCTCGTAGTGCTACCAGTTGAATGGTCTGGTGTGCTCAAGACCATACCTCCCTAGCTAGGAGGGAGTGTTAATATTATGGTAGCTTCGGGAGGTATGAACCTCTATTGTGACCTATGACGAGACTAGAATCCTTTAGAAGGAAGCAAATAATTGAAGGAAACCCTAGACAAGTTGTCGGTTGGACAAATACATTTAAAATGAATTTATTGATACCTAGAAGGAGAAGTCGACCCCAATTAGCCTGCCCAGTTCACTATAAATATAGGGCGCCAATTCTCATTATTGATCATCTTAGCAGTTGCAGAGAGAGCCAAATCTACGCATGCAGTTGCAGGTAGTTGCAATTTTGGTACGCAAGTTTCTCGGAGAGCTGGGAAAGTGAGCACTAGATTCTGGGTGGGATCATCTATTCAACTTAGTTTCTATTCTTGCTTGGTGCATTAGCCTCTCTTGGCTTTTGGATTGCTACCAGGATTCTATTCTCAGTCAAGGTCATGGTGCTCGGAGGGTGGCTTCGGCCTATGGTTGGGTGACGAGGGTATCGTCAATGGTAAAACGAGCACAATCTTCTATATTCTAACAATTATCACTATGGGCCCTCTGCCCCCCCCCCCACTACCTCTCTAGCTACCTTACAGATGGATAGTTTCATGCAAATCCTTCGGTGGCTACCAACAGGTGATGCATCTTCTTCAAGCGGAGGCGTCGCCCCCTTCAAGGTATAAATAAACTTCGATACTCCTATATTTGAAGGTTAGATAGACGCAGATGTTGTAGACAAGTGGTTTAATCTACTAGAAGGGTATTTTTCTATCCATAACTTTTAAAATAGAGAAAAGATTACTTTTGCGCTCCTCAAATCTGTTCCCCATGTCAAAGATTGGTGGGAAACTTTCTGTGAGCAAAAGGAAACATAGGAACCCTCATTATTTACAGTCACGACCACCTAAGAATCCTAAGGAACAATACTACCCTGTCGGAATTTATGATGACTTGTATACCAAATGGACCACACTGTGGCAAAAAAGAGACCAAGCAGTGCCAGATTTCACAAATATCTTCCATACCTTGCACACCAAGCTAGGTATCAAAGATTCAAAGCGACATCTGGTGCTCAAGTATTGTGGTTCTCTACATAGATACATCCATACCGAAATGGATTTTCAGGACATCTCATCATTGGGCATGGCCTACCGATATGATGTCAAAATCGAGTAGAAGTTCAAACAAAAGACGTGGCAATTTGGGCTTGGGAACCCCTCACAACAAAATCCAGGAAATGGTGACCCCAACCCACAGAAAAAAGGACAGAGAAAATATGGACAATATCAGGACAACTAGTCCAACCAGCAAGCCAAGGACACTAGAAAGATAAAGAAAGATACCGGGAAGTGTGTTGGGTATATGTTATATTCTTTGCATGTGTGTGTGTGGGTGCATCAGATTCGACAACTACGTTTGACGATCCCTCTAGTAGTGTTCTTTGTGTTGTGTGCGTCGGACGCTTCCTAGGGGGGTCTCATGGGGGCCATGTATGCCCCCCCTTGGTTACATGCAACGTTCGACATCGGGCGGTAGCCTGGTGCAGCGCTCCAAAATTTGGTTTTGGGCAGTTTTTGCTATTTTTAGCGGTTTTCTAAATTAATCTCGGATTAAGGGATTAGGGTTTTGGTATCTATAGAATACCTAAAAACATTGTATATATTGTATGGTGAATGGTGAAATTAATATAATGAAGAGTTGAAAGGTTTTCCCCAGTTGAGGGCTTTCGGTATAAATCTTTGTGTACTATGTGTATGAGCCATTGATTAATTTATGTTTTGCTTAAGAATCTATATGCATTGCTTTACTTCACATGTTTAAACTTACATGTGGTATCAGAGCTCATTTTTGGCTTCAAAGGGATGCCTTTGTTGTTGAGGATTTTGCTTGGTCTTGATAGATCAAGTTTATCTTGGGTCTATGATAAACCTGGGTTTAGTGGGAGCTTTTGTAGTGGTTATTTGAGTGTAGAAATAGGAATGGTGAGATCTTCTAGAATCGAAATAGAGCAGTTCAACGGTAAAAAATTTGAGCTATGGAAGTTGAAGATGGAGGACCTTCTTGTAGACAAAGAACAATGGATCGTTGTGGATCCTGGTACACATCCTACTAGTACGCAACCTACTGGAACATAGACAACTGGTACACAAACTACTAGTACACCACCTACTGGTATGTCGAAAGAATATTGGGAGAAGTTGGACAGAAGAGCAAGGAGTACTATTCAACTATGCCTGGCAGATTCAGTGTTGTTGAATGTCTTGGAAGAATCTATAGCCAAGGAACTATGGGATCAGTTAGGGAATTTGTATCAATCAAAGTCCCTAGTAAACAAGTTGTTTCTTTGAAAGAAGTTGTATCATCTTAGGATGGAATATGGAGATTCTATGATAGAACATCTAAATTCCTTTAATACTCTGTTAAGTCAACTCATATATGTTAATATTACGATTACATAAGAAGATAAGTGTATTACTTTGTTATGTTCTTTGCCAGACTCTTGGGATAATCTGGTTGTAGCAATTGGTAGTACCACTCAATCTACACTGAAGTATGAGGATGTAGTTTGATCCTTGTTATCTGAAGAGATGAGGCAGAAAAGAATGGATGGTCATAGCACAGATGCTTTATTTGTAAGAGGTCATACCCAAGACAAGAATCCTAGTAAGTCTTCGGGGGGGGGGGAGGAGATCTAAATCTACAGGTAGATCTAAGTCTCTAGGAAAATCTTTGAGGAAATGTTGGAAGTGTGGTAAAACAAGGAATTATAAGAAATATTGCAAGTCTAAGAAGGTTGATAAACCAAAGGGATCTGATAGTACCTCTTCCACAGAGGAAAAAACCTCCACTGAAGAAGGAGGTGATGTTTACCTGGCATCTATAGGTACACATGCAGACCGTGATGTATGGTTGATCGACTCAGGTGTGTGATACCATATGACTCCTCGCAGGGAGTGGTTCTTTAAATATGAAAAATACGATTGTGGTGATGTATTCTTAGGAGATGACTCGACATCCAGAATCATGGGACGTGGAAAGGTTAAGTTGATTCTAGAATATGGAAGGATTAGAACTCTCCCTGGGGTTCTGCACATTCCAAAACTAGCCAGGATCCTAATATATGTAAGCAAGTTGGATGATGCAAGAGTGGATACTATATTGGAAAAGGGAATCTGCAAGATGGTACGAGGGGCAATGGTGTTGATGAGGATATTTTGGTGTAGAAATCTGTACAAGTTGTTGGGAAACAGTTATACTAATGGGTGTAACAGTTATGTTGTCCCTGAGTAGAGAGATGAAGGAGAAAATACCAATATTGTCCCTGAAAAGAAGACAATCTTGTGGCATCAAAGACTGGGGAATATTGGAGAAAAGGGCCTTCAAACACTACACGGTAAAGGTATGGTTGAAGGTATGTCTAATTGCACTCTGGATTTTGATTTCTGTGAAATTTGCATACGTGGTAAACATAATCGAGTAATACTCCCATCTGATCTTAGAGTTGATACACAATGATGTGTTTGGACCTGTTCCTATTCCATCCCTAGGTAAATCTGTGTATTATGTTTCATTCATAGATGATTTCTCAAGGAACACATGGATTTATTTTCTTAGAAAGAAATCTGAGGTATTTGATAAATTTAGAGAGTTTAAGGCTCTGTTAGAAAATCAAACAGAGAATAAAATAAAGGTATTGAGAACAGATAATGGTGGAGAATTCTGCGGAAATGAATTCGAATAATTTTGTAAGAAGTGTGGTATAGCAAGGCAAAAGACTACTCCATACACTTGTAACAACCTTAGTTAAATACTTTCTTAAGGTTTATTAAGTTTAATTAATTAAATAATTAATTGTCCTAATGTATATTAGTTAAATAATGATTATTTAATTAATAAATATTGATTATTTATTTATTGTTTAATGTATGTTAATTAATTAACTCATTTAATGTTTGGGTAACGAATTAAAGTTTAATAAATTTTAATTTATTAATAGAAACACTTAACGTATGGAGGGATAAGGAATTGAATGGAGGGATAAGGTGGATGGCATTGAATGAAGGGAGGAGGTGGTGAATGGAAGGAGGATATGAGGGGGCAGAGGGATTCGAGAGAGGGGACTTTTGGAATTTTGGGAAAGGAAGCATTATTTTGGAGATTAGGGACTGTATTTTTCTGGTTGGGAGTTTGGGTGGACTGTTACAGGGGAGCATCGGTTGCTGGGATTTTTGGGCTCGGGGTCCAGGAATCCTCATGGAATCCTGGAGCTAGGGAGTTGGATAGGCTCTGTTCCTAGCTGGCAGGGAGGAAAGATTCAGTTTTTGGGCAAGGTTTGGGTAGAGCAGTTTGATCAGAGTTTTAGCTTCATTTTGGACCGACAGAATTGGAGAAATAACATCAGTCAGAGGTATGTATTTTCATGATTACGCTGTTTTAGGTGGTTATCATCATACTGTTGAATATGCTTATATGCTAAATAATGAAATTGCTTATATGTTGAAATAAATTTTATGTTTAAATTTATGAATTTTATTAGGCTTTGTTAAATAGGGATTTACACATGGTATCAGAGTTGTGGTTCTAACTCTTAGAGACTATGGGCCTTCCCAAAGTAGATATAAAAATAACTATAAAAATAATTGATAAATCTAATTAAGTTATTATTTTGGAAATATCTAAGACATTTTCAAAATTTTAAAACATGAAAATCTATGCCAGAAATTTCAATGCCCCAAATTTTAAATCTAAATGATTTGACATGATAATTTGAGCGTTAATCTCCCAACTAGATTGTGTTATCTCTTAGTCTGAGATTCTATATAGCTATCCCTCCTTTTCTACTTGTGCTTATAATTTATTATAAGAAATAAAAGAGAAATAATACCGAAATAAATAAATAAATAAAAATATATCCTGTGTGTGAATATTATTCAATAACAATAACCAAAAAAAAAAACTATTATTCGTATTCTCCTATTATTCGTATTTTATGAACCTGCAAACAATTTCTTTAGATCCATTAACGGAAAATGTATACAATATCCATATGTGCCTAGCAAAAGGACATCAATACTATTATGTAGTTGTTTTCTTCACTAAAATGACCAAGTAAAACGACGTGCTAATGGGTATCGTCTTAACTCTGGCTTTTGAACTTGGAAGGAGAAATGCTTCGTCACCAATATGTTGCTGGGGATTGAAGGAATCCCAAACCTCCATAATAACAACTTCGAATGACCCTATAAAAAAATTGGCAGTGGAAATTCATTGCACAAATAAGCATTCATAGTTTTCCATGGCCCATCTATATGCGTTCTCAGCAGAGACACAACAAAATTAATATGAAATGAAATGTATCTCTCTGTTTGTCAATGAAGATATGTAGAACCAACAGATTCCAGCTCAAAGTTGATCAATGAAAAATAAATTAATGACATGGTTTAAAAATAATAATAATAATTAACAAACAAAAAAAACAAGTTTATATTCAATGAAGAAGAAAGCCTCTCAAGGTATTAGAAGAGACAACGAAATACATGTCGAAGAAAGAGAAAGAATAGTTGTCGGGGGATATGTTATGCGCACTACGCATCCACAAGCCCAACACAAAAGACTAGAGCCAAGCCAGGAGAGGGCACACCAAGTCAAACAATAAGGGAGGGCAGTGTAAGCCACCGAGGAGCTAGGTCTACGTGAACTACGCATCTATACCCATACCTTCAGAGCGATTGATGAAACTGAAGAACCCATTCCAAATCAACCACAGTTACATCACTAGGTCGTGAAGAGAAGGAGGCTGTTGTTAGCCGAGAAACATTCGGACTGAAAACCATAAATCGTCACGCTAAATCTTCGGGGTAACGCTTGGAAACCATCAATCCCATTCCAAAGAAGAAAAGTTGAGTAGAAGATTCTAGAAGTGTATTGTCTATCATGAAAAAAAAAAACATCTGAATAAGCAGCAAAAATAGCGTCAGTGTTCAACTCAAACAAAGCACATAATTCTCTTGACACTAGCATCAACCTTCACAAAGTAATGTGTCCCCGTTCATATCAGAATATTTCTCCAGCACCTGAAAGAAAAAAAATAAGCGAGACACCATTCTATCCATCATCAAATATTGAAAGAGGTAGTTCAAGCTGGGGAATCATGTCCTTTATTTTCATCACCACCCAAGACCCTGAATTAAGGTGAATACCATCTTTTGGCAAAGAATCAGGCAAAGAATTGAGATCGTTGTATATATGCTGACAGGACGAATTTGTAAACCCCTCTTCCATCCTCTTTAACTAGTCTCAGGACATTTTGATAGTAATTGACTAAAGAATCAAGCTATGTTGTTATGGGCATGTATAACCCAATTGTTATTTAATACACTACAAATGTGCATGGACATTATTCCATAAATCGGAAAAACACAGTTGGTAAGATTGTTGTGTAAGAAGTTAGATCTGGAATTTTTTTTTAGTCTTCCACATGATGCCACTCTTAGGCCCTTCCCGCTCCCTTCTCTTCCATACCCATATCCACCGAGCGCACACTACCAAGGAGATCCCACAAGGGCACGATTGTGTCGCACAGTATAACAACAAAAAGAAAACCAACAGGCATTATTGCAAAAAAAAAAAACAGTTGACAATGCATATCAATTCACCAAACCTCCCAAGCCAGGCACATGCCTTAACCACTCAGCCATAGACAAAAAGCACCGAGACCAAGGACCAAGCAGAAAAAAAAAAGAACCGTAGGCTAATACATGGCCTATTACCCTCAAAACCTTTTTTCAAACAAAAACTCACAAGCCCAGCGGCCAAGACCAGCGCCAAGCCACGAAGGAGGAGCCACGAAGGGGCGATACATCGTTGAACGCATCATGTTACAGTGCTATCACCCAAAACACGAGCCAACAAATGCCCGAGAAGCCATGAGAGAAGACCATGGGCGGAGCGGCTAGAGTAAGGAAAACCTTGGTGATTAGGGTTTGTAAGGGTTTTAATAGTTGTTCTCTTCTATTATTTTAATTAAATGTTGAACAAGCGGGAAACAAGGGAGGGGCCAAGTGGGCCTCATGCGAGGACCCATCGCTGCCTTGAATTATTATTTTTTATGTTATTTATTTTATTTTGTTTTAATTACTTTGAATTATTAAAATTGTATTTTAATTACTTTAAATTGGGTTCTAATAATTTAAAACATTTTGAAGTTGTTTTAAATTTTAAAATTTTAGGATGATTAATTCCAATTTTAATTTTTTTAATATTATTATTTATTTTAAATAATTAATTTCAAATTTTAACTTTATTACAAGCATTAATAATATTGATTAATGGATTAAATGACTAGTGGTTAATTAATTAAAACGATTAATAATAGTTATTAATTAATTAAATGACTAATTAATTAAAATGAGTAATTAACATAACATTACGATTTGAATAAAATTTATTTTGGATTAGATTAAATTTTGTTGGAGTTAGAAGGACTCGAACCAGAGACCTCTTCACCAAGCACAGTGCTTCTTCAAAGGTCAAATACCATTACACCACATTAAAGGTTCCATATTTTATCAATTAATTTTTTGTTGGAGCGAACGAGTTTTGAACCGACAACCTATCCACCGAGCATAGAGCTTTCACCAAAAGACTGTACACCACTGCACCATTATAGTAATGATAGGTTGAATGTGTTGATCACATGCGAGAGAGTCAGTAGTTTCCTTAGGCGAAAACATCGAGCTTAGAGGCTTTCGACCCTGACCTAGCCACTTCCCTAAAGAGAGTAACATCTGTTTACAGACAAGTAAAAAAAACTTACGCCTAACCCTGTTTTCTAGTTTAAGATGCGCAAATGTGAAATGTTCTTGAACTCACCCTGACAACTTTGGTTGATGCAGATTAAATTATATAGGATGGTTAGGACTCGAGGAAATCGAGGCAGAGGGGCATCATCGCAGGGACCGCTATCACCGCCACCACCATCGCCTGAACTAGCTCTCATATTGCGCTCTTTGGAGGCCATAAATGAAACTTTAAAGGGGCATCAACCAGCAGGGATTGAAGTGGAGCCCCACCATCTGGAACAGGTAATCCAGAAGCATTGAGGGATTCAGGGGGAGGCTCTCCACCCAAATACATCACTAGAGAACTGCAGAAGATCAAAGTTTTGGAGTTTTCTGAGGGTTGTGCCAGTGAACGTGCCGAAGCATGGTTGGAAGGCATGACAAGGTGTTTTTCCTTAAGAGACTATGCGTCCATTTCAAAGGCGAAGAAATCAATTTTTCAGTTGAGAGATAGTGCCTTGAACTGGTGGGGCAACCTGGAAAGGCAACTTCATATTACCCCAGACACTGTATCTTGGGAACTTTTCGAGGAGAGGTTCCGAAGGAAATATCTACCAGCTTACTATGAGGAAAAACAGGTGGGAGCATTTCATGCTCTAGTACAGGGAAACAGAACCGTAGAAGAATATAAGATCAGGTTTATGGAATTGGTCAAATATGTTTCATACATGGATAATGACCAACGACAAGTAGAACACTTTGTCTATGTTGAAATTACTAATAGAACTGAGAGGGGGGGTGAATCAATTGTCTTTGAGCTTAAACAATTATAAGTCTATTAAAAAATTCTTAATCTTTCTTCAAGTGATCATCAACATTATACAACATATGGACAGTAAAAGTAAAAAGCATCAGTCACACATAAGGTATACACAGAGATAGATTTTCACGAGGAAACCCATAAACGGAGAAAACCTCTTCTTCTTCGAAATGATAGGCAATCTTTTAAGTTTTGTACATCATATTTAATTGAGCACCAACTCAATGTGAGGCTGCTACCTCTGTTTTACAAGCTGCAACTTGTTTGAGAGAACCAACTCTCTGGTTTCTCTAGCACCCACTAGAAGGAAGCACCAACTCCCTAGTTTCTCTAGCACCCACTAGAAGGAAGCACCAACTCCCTATATGTTCCAGCACC